>JANJGN010000694.1:70000-315494 GCA_026770705.1 Isurus oxyrinchus | reverse complement strand
GGTGGAGGGTGGGGTATTTGCAAGGACTTGGACTTCTCACACCCCCACCCCAAATTAAGGATGGTGAACTGCATTTTTGCGAAGACAGGAAATGCCAACCTGAGGGGATTGAGATCACATTGACCCACACGTTCTTCCTCCTTTATTTTTTTTTATCACTGGGAGTTAAAATCGGGGGAGGTCCGGTCACCCCCTTGGACTCGGAAATGTGCCGCGTCGTTCACAATTCCACCGGGTTTTTCAGTCAGCCGCTTCATGTCATCTTCCTGGGGGACTGGGAGGAGGTGGAGGGCACTAGAGGGGTGAACAGATGCATAGAGAGTGTGTGGGAGGGAGATGGAGAGAGAGATAGAGAGAGAGAGAGAGGGTGGGAGAGAGGGAGAGAGAGAGAGGGCAGGGGAGGGAGAAGGAGAAGGTGGGGGGAGGGAGAGGGAGAGGGTGGGGAACAGTGAGAGAGGGGTGGGCAGGGAGAGGGAGAGAGCTGGGGGAGAGAGAGAGGGAGAAGGGGTGGGGTGAGAGAGAGGGAGAGAGAGAGAGAGGGTGGGGAAGAGAGAGAGAGAGAGGGGGTGGGGAACGGTGAGAGAGGGGGTGGGCAGGGAGAGGAAGAGAGCGGGGGGAGAGAGAGAGGGAGAAGGGATGGGGGTGAGAGAGAGAGAGAGGGTGGGAGAGAGGGAGAGGGTGGGGGGAGAGAGAAGGAGGAGGGTGGGAGAGAGGGAGAGGGTGGAGGGAGAGAGAGGGAGAGGGGTGGGGGGAGAGAGATGGAGAGGGTGGGAGAGAGGGAGAGGGTGGAGGGAGAGAGAGGGGAGAGGGTGGGAGAGAGGGAGAGGGTGGAGGGAGAGAGAGGGAGAGGGTGGGAGAGAGGGAGAGGGAGAGGGAGGGGAGAGGTTGGAGGAGAGAGGGAGGGACAGGGAGGGAGAGGGTGAGGAAGTGAGGGAAGGGGAGGGAGGGAGAAACAGGAAGGCATAGAGAGCGTGACAGGGAGCAAGAATCGAAGGGAGAAAGAGCTAGAGAGGGGTAAAGAGGTAGGGAGAGATGGATAGAGTGTGACAAAGGGGGGATGGTTAGGACAAGGGAGTGTGGTAGATAGAGGCCAGAAAGCACAAAGAGATTCAGCACATTGAAATGGGGATAGAGAAAATAGGATAGAGAGGGATTAGCGATCGGGAGACTAAGAGAGATTGGGATGGAGAGAAAGAGTTAGAAAGATGTAGAGAGCTAGATCGGAGAGAGAGAAAAATTTCATGGCTTCACCTTCACACTCCACAAAACAGCAGTGAGATCTCACAGGAACCGCAAGCTAATGAGTAACCATCAACAATACCAAATAATATTTAACTGTTTTACACCTCAACTGACTCTTACTGCTGTAACACGTTCAACTATTGTCAATGTTTGGAGCCAAACTCACTGTTAGCAACTGATTTATTGTACGTTAATAATTCTTGAATTAAATTAATTTAGCTCCATTACAGGTCAGTTCTTTTGGAGAGGGAGTCTCTCCGTCGGGGACCCTGTTTAAAGAGGGAGTCTCTCCGTCGGGGACCCTGTTTAAAGAGGGAGTCTCTCCGTCGGGGACCCTGTTTAAAGAGGGAGTCTCTCCCTCGGGGACCCTGTTTAAAGAGGGAGTCTCTCTCCGTCAGGGACCCCTGTTTAAAGAGGGAGTCTCTCCCCTCGGGGACCCTGTTTAAAGAGGGAGTCTCCCTCGGGGACCCTGTTTAAAGAGGGAGTCTCTCCCTCGGGGACCCTGTTTAAAGAGGGAGTCTCTCCCTCGGGGACCCTGTTTAAAGAGGGAGTCTCTCCCTCGGGGACCCTGCTTAAAGAGGGAGTCTCCCCCTCGGGGACCCCTGTTTAAAGAGGGAGTCTCTCCCTCGGGGACCCTGTTTAAAGAGGGAGTCTCTCCCTCGGGGACCCTGCTTAAAGAGGGAGTCTCTCCCTCGGGGACCCTGTTTAAAGAGGGAGTCTCTCCCTCGGGGACCCTGTTTAAAGAGGGAGTCTCTCCGTCGGGGACCCTGTTTAAAGAGGGAGTCTCTCCCTCGGGGACCCTGTTTAAAGAGGGAGTCTCTCCCTCGGGGACCCTGTTTAAAATAGGGAGTCTCTCCCTCGGGGACCCTGTTTAAAGAGGGAGTCTCTCCCTCGGGGACCCTGTTTAAAGAGGGAGTCTCTCCCTCGGGGACCCTGTTTTAAAGAGGGAGTCTCTCCCTCGGGGACCCTGTTTAAAGAGGGAGTCTCTCCGTCGGGGACCCTGTTTAAAGAGGGAGTCTCTCCCTCGGGGACCCTGTTTAAAGAGGGAGTCTCTCCCTCGGGGACCCTGCTTAAAGAGGGAGTCTCTCCCTCGGGGACCCTGTTTAAAGAGGGAGTCTCTCCCTCGGGGACCCTGCTTAAAGAGGGAGTCTCTCCCTCGGGGACCCTGTTTAAAGAGGGAGTCTCTCCCTCGGGGACCCTGTTTAAAGAGGGAGTCTCTCCCTCGGGCACCCTGTTTAAAGAGGGAGTCTCTCCCTCGGGGACCCTGCTTAAAGAGGGAGTCTCTCCCTCGGGGACCCTGTTTAAAGAGGGAGTCTCTCCCTCGGGGACCCTGTTTAAAGAGGGAGTCTCTCCCTCGGGGACCCTGTTTAAAGAGGGAGTCTCTCCCTCGGGGACCCTGTTTAAAGAGGGAGTCTCTCCCTCGGGGACCCTGTTTAAAGAGGGAGTCTCTCCCTCGCGGACCCTGTTTAAAGAGGGAGTCTCTCCGTCAGGGACCCTGTTTGAAGAGGATGTTTGCCCAAGGCGTATCCTGTGGAGTAAAGCTGTTCCCCGACGTCGGTGCCAATCATGACCAAAGTCTGCATCGAATTATCTTGCTGTCTTCATCTCTTCTGTTTCTCTCTCTCTGTTTTTCTCTCTCTCTCTCTCTCTCTCTCAATCTCTCTTGTTCTGCTCCTACCTCTCACTGCTTCTCTCTGTGTGTCTGTGCCGCTCTCTCGCCCTGCCTCTGTGTTGTTATAGCTCCGGGTCACTTTCTGTCTCTTGCTCCCTGCCCATTTTGCCCTTGGGTCCCTGCCTCTCTCTCTTCCCTGTCTCCCTCTCTGCCTCGTTTTATCTAACTTTGCCTCTCTCTCTCTCCCTCTCTCTCTCTCTCTCTCTCTCTCTCTCACTCTCCTGCCCACTCGCTGTCTACGTTTTGACAGAAGTCCCTGAAGCGATGCAGGAGATGTTGAGCTGTTTAATCTCACGAGTTGAGACTGGATTCCCACAAGACAATTATAGACACAACAAAGCCACAGGGATATATGCTGACAGCTCACAACACCCATGCGGGTGCCTCCATCATTGCCTGCGCAGGCCCTCAAAGAGGTTCCCGTCTAGGCCTGTCCCCTGGTGAGCAGGGACACATTTATTTACAAACCAGACTGTCTCGCTCAAGGGCCTGTAAAAACAATCCCCCAAAACCACATTCCTTCCACATAACTCAGCACAAGTCAGGGCAGGGAACCCACCGCTAGAAACTGGCGACTCGGTACAGGGCATGTAGGATTGGGCACGATACACAGGGAACAGGGCACGGGGGATTGGGCACTATACACTGGGTACAGGGCATGGGGTTTTGGGCTCTATACACTTGTGACTGGGTACAGGGCATGGGGGATTGGGCACTATACACTGGTGACTGGGTACAGGGCATGGGGGATTGGGCACTATATACTGGTGACTGGGTACAGGGCATGGGGGATTGGGCACTATATACTGGTGACTGGGTACAGGGCATGGGGGATTGGGCACTATATACTGGTGACAGGGTACAGGGCATGGAGGATTGGGCACTATACACTGGTGACAGTGTACAGGGAATGGGAGATTGGACACTATACACTGGGAACAGGGCATGGGGGATTGGGCACTATACACTGGTGACTGGGTACAGGGCATGGGGGATAGGGCACTATACACTGGCGACTGGGTACAGGGCATGGGGGATTGGGCACTATACACTGGCGACTGGGTACAGGGCATGGGGGATTGGGCACTATACACTGGCGACTGGGTACAGGGCATGGGGGATTGCGCAATATACACTGGTGACTAGGTACAGGGAACCGGGGATTGGGCACTATACACTAGTGACTGGGTACAGTGCATGTGGATTGGGCGCTATACACTGGTGACTGGGTACAGGGCACGTGGGATTGGGCACTATACACTGGCGATTGGGTACAGGGCATGGGAAATTGGGCACTGTACACTGGCGAATGGGCACAGGGCATGGGGGATTGGGCACTATACAATGGTGAGAAGGTATAGGGCATGGGGGATTGGGCACTATACACAGGCGATTGGGTACAGGGCACGGGGGACTGGGTACTATACACTGGTGACTAGGTACAGAGCACGGGCGATTGGGCACAATACACTGGTGCCTGGTCCAGAGCACGGGGGATTGGGCTATATACACTGGGGACTGGGTACAGGGCAAGGGGGATTGGCACTTATACACTTGTGACTAGGTACAAAGCATGGGGGATTGGGCACTGTACACTGGGTACAGTGCACGGGGGATTGGGCGATATACACTGGTGACTATGTACAGGGTACGGGGGATTGGACACTATACACTGGTGACTAGGGTACAAGGCATGGGGGATTGGGCACTATAAACTGGTGACTGGGTACAGGGCATGGGGGATTGGACACTATACACTGGTGACTAGGGTACAAGGCATGGGGGATTGGGCACTATAAACTGGGTTCAGGGCACGGGGGATTGGGGACTATACACGGGTATAGAGCATGGGTGATTGGGCACTATACACTGGTGACTGGGTACAGGGCATGGGTGATTGGGCACTATACACTGGTGACTGGGTACATGGGACGGGGGATTGGGCAATATACACTGGTGACAGTGTACAGGGAATGGGAGATTGGGCACTATACACTGGGTATAGGGCATTGGGGATTGGGCACAATACACTGGTGACTGGGTACAGGGCATGGGGGATTGGGCACTATACACTGGTGACTGGGTACAGGGCATGGGGGATTGGGCACTATACACTGGTGACTGGGTACAGGGTATGGGGGATTTGGCACTATACACTGGTGACTGGGTACAGGGCATGGGAGCTTGGGCGCTATACACTGGTGACTGGGTACAGGGCATGGGGGATTGGACAATATAGACTGGGTACAGGGCATGGGGGATTGGGCACTATACACTGGTGACTGGGTACAGGGCACAGGTGATTGGGCACTATACACTGGTGACTGGGTACAGGGCACAGGTGATTGGGCTCTATCCACAAGGTACAGGGTATAGGGGATTGGGCACTATACACTGGGTACAGGGCATGCGGGATTGGGCACTATACACTGGTGACTGGGTACAGGGCACGGGGATTGGGCACTATAAACTGGCGACTGGGTACAGGGCATGTGGGATTGGGCACTATACACTGGCGACTGGGTACAGGGGACGGGGGATTGGGCAATATACACTGGTGACTATGTACAAAGCACGGGGGATTGGGCACTATACACTGGTGACTGGGTACAGGGTACGGGGGATTGGACAATATACACTGGGTACAGGGCATGGGATTTTGGGCACTATACACTGGTGACTGGGTACAGGGCATGGGGATTGGGCACTATAAACTGGTGACTCGATACAGGGCATGGGGTATTGGGCACTATACAATGTTGACTGGCTACAGGGCATGGGGGATTGGGCAATATACACTGGTGATTGGGAAAGGGGCACGGGGCATTGGGCACTATGCACTGGTGACTGTGTACAGCGCATGGGGGATTGGGCACTATACACTGGTGACTGGGTACAGGGCACAGGTGATTGGGCTCTATCCACAATGTACAGGGTATGGGGGATTGGGCACTATACACTGGGTACAGGGCATGCGGGATTGGGCACTATACACTGGTGACTGGGTACAGGGCACGGGGATTGGGCACTATAAACTGGTGACTGGGTACAGGGCATGTGGGATTGGGCACTATACACTGGCGACTGGGTACAGGGGACGGGGGATTGGGCAATATACACTGGTGACTATGTACAAAGCACGGGGGATTGGGCACTATACACTGGCAATTGGGTACAGGGCATGGGGAATTGGGCACTATACACTGGCGAATGGGGACAGGGCATGGGGCATTGGGCGCAATACCATGGTGCGAAGGTATAGGGCACGGGGGATTGGGCACTATACAGTGGTGACTGGGTACAGGGCATGGGGGATTGGGCACTATACACTGGTGACTGGGTACAGCGCATGGGATTTTGGGCACTATACACTGGTGACTGGGTACAGGGCATGGGGGATTGGGCACTATCCACAAGGTACAGGGTATGGGGGATTGGGCACTATACACTGGGTACAGGGCATGCGGGATTGCGCACTATACACTGGTGACTGGGTACAGGGCACGGGGGATTGGGCACTATACAATGTTGACTGGGTACAGGGCATGGGGGATTGGGCGTTATACACTGGTGACTGAGTACAGCGCATGGGGGATTGGGCACTATACACTGGTGACTGGGAAAAAGATACGGGGGATTGGGAACTGTACACTGGGTATAGGGCATGGGGGATTGGACAATATACACTGGTGACTGGGTACAGGGCACAGGTGATTGGGCACTATTCACGGGGTGCAGTGTATTGGGGATGGGGCACTATACACTGGGTACAGGGAATGGGGGATTGGGCACTATACACTGGTGACTGGGTATAGGGCATGGGGATTGGGCACTATACACTGGTGACTGGGAAAAGGGTACGGGGGATTGGGCACTATACACTGGGTATAGGGCATGGGGGATTGGACAATATACACTGATGACTGGGTACAGGGGACAGGTGATTGGGCACTATTCACGGGGTACAGGGTATTGGGGATGGGGCACTATACACTGGGTACAGGGCATGGGGGATTGGGCACTATACACTGGTGACTGGGTACAGGGCACGTAGGATTGGGCACTATACACTGGCGATTGGGTACAGGGCATGGGAAATTGGGCACTGTACACTGGCGAATGGGCACAGGGCATGGGGCATTGGGCATAATACAATGGTGAGAAGGTACAGGGCATGGGGGATTGGGCACTATACAATGGTGACTGGGTGCAGGGCATGGGCGATTGGGCACTATACACTGGTGACTGGTGCAGAGCATGGGGGATTGGGCAATATACACTGGCGATTGCTTACAAGGTCTGGGGGATTGGGCACTGTACACTGGAAACTGGGTACAGGGCACGGGGGATTGGCACCTATACACTGGTGACTAGGTACGAAGCATGGGGATTGAGCACTCTACACTAGGTACAGGCACTGGGGAATAGGGCAATATACACTGGTAACAAGGTACAGGGCACGGGGGATTGGGAACTATACACTGGTTAATAGGTAAACGGCATGGGGGATTGGGCACTATACACTGGTGACTGGGTACAGGGCACGGGGGATTGGGCACTATACACTGGGTACAGGGCACGGGGGATTGGGCACTGTACACTGGTGACTGGGTACAGGGCACAGGGGATTGGGCACTATAAACTGGTGACTTGGTACAGGGCATGGGGGATTGGGCACTATACACTGATGACTGGGTACATGGGATGGGGGATTGGGCACTATACACTGGTGACAGTGTACAGGGAATGGGAGATTGGGCACTATACACTGGGTACAGGGCACGGGGGATTGGGCACTATACAGTGGAGACTGGGTACAGGGTATGGGGGATTGGGCACTATACACTGGAGACTGGGTAAAGGGCATTGGGGATTTGGCACTATACACTGGTGACTGTGTACAGGGCATGGGGGATTGGGCACTATACACTGGTGACTGGGTACAGGGCCTGTGGTATTGGGCAATATACAATGGTGACTGGGTACAGGGCCTGTGGTATTGGGCAATATACAATGCTGACTGGGTAGAGGCACGGGGGATTAGGCACTATACAGTGGTGACTGGGTACAGGGCATGGGGGATTGGGCAATATACACTGGTGACTGGGTACAGCGCATAGGGGATTGGGCACTATACACTGGCGACTGGGAAAAGGGCACGGGGGATTGGGCACTATACATGTGTATAGAGCATGGGGGATTGGGCACTACACACTGGTGATTGGGTACAGGGCACGTGGGATTGGGCACTATACACTGGTGTGTGGGAACAGGGCATGGGATATTGGGCACTATACACTGGTGGCTGGGTACAGGGCATGGAGGATTGACCACTATACACGGATGACTGGGTACAGGGCATGGAGTATTGGGCACTATACTCTGGTCACTGTGTACAGGGCATGGGGGATTGGACACTATACACTGGGTACATTGCATGGGGATTGGGCACTGGGGAACTGGGCACTGTAGACTGGGCACTGGGGGTCTGGGCACTTGCGGACTGGGCACTGGGTGACTGGGCACTTGGGGTCTGGGCACTTGGGGAACTGAGCACTTGAGGACTGGAGACTGGGCACTGTGGGACTGGACACTTGAGCAGTGGAGACTGGGCATTGGGGGACTGGGCACTGGGGAACTGGGCACTTGGGGACGGGGCATTGGGTGACTAGGGTCTGGGCACTGGGGTACTGGGCAGTGGGGGACTGGAGACTGGGCACTGGGGGACTGGGCACTGGGACAATGGACACCGGGGATCTGGGCGCTGTAGGACTGGGCACTGAGGGACTAGAAACTGGGCACTGGGGGACTAGAGACTGGGCACTTGTGGACTGGGCACTTGGTTTTGGGCATTGGGCAACTAGAGACTGGGCACAGAAGAACTGTGCACTGGGACAATGGACACTGGGAAACTGGGCGCTGTAGGACTGGGCAATGAGGGACTAGAAACTGGGCACTGAGGGACTAGAGACTGGGCACTGGGGGACTAGAGACTGGGCACTGGGGGAGTGAGCACTGGGGACTGGGAACTGGGCACTGGGCACTGGGGGACTGGGCACTGGGCATTGGGGGACTGGGCACTGGAGACTGCGCACTGGGGGATTGGTGACCTGGGGGATGACCACTGGGGACTGGGCACTGGGGGACTGGGGACCTTGGTAATGACCACTGGGGATTGGGCACTGAGGGACTGGGCTCTGGGGAAGCGGGCACTGGGGGACTGGATATTGGGGAACTGGCACTGGGGGACTGGGCGCTGGGGGGCTATAGACTGAGCACTGGGGGACTGGGGAACTGGGAACTGGGCACTGGGGATTGGGCACTTGGGGTCTGGGCACTGGGGACTGGGCATTAGAGGACTGGGCACTGGGGGATTGGGCACTGGGGACTGGGCAACTGGGCACTGGGGGCTGGGCACTGGGGTCTGGGCACTGGGGGACTGGGCACTGGGAAATGTCCACTGGGGACTGGGCACTAGGGAATGGCCACTGGGGATTGGGCACTTTGGGACAAGAGTCTGGGCACTGGGGGACTGGTCACTGGGGCACTGGCAACTGGGCACTGCAGACTGGGCACTTGATCTGGGTACTGGGGATTGGCAACTGGGCACTGGGGACTGGGCACTTGGGCTCTGGGTGCTAGAGACTGGTCTCTAGGGGACTGGGGAACTTGGCACAGGGGAACTGGGCACTGGGGGACTGGGCACTTGGGGTCTGGGCACTGGGGACTGGGCACTTGGGGTCTGGGCACTTGAGGACTAGAGACTGGGCACTTGGGGCCTGGGCACTTGGGGTCTGGGCACTTGGCGAACTGGGCCCTTGGGTACTGGGCACTGGGTGACTGGGCACTTGGGGTCTGGGCACTTGGGGAACTGGGCACTTGAGGACTGGAGACTGGGTACTGGGGGTCTGGGCACTTGTGGAACTGGGCACTTGAGTACTGGAGACTGGGCACTGGGGGACTGGGCACTTGAGCACTGTTGACTGGGCACTGGGGGACTGGGCACTGGGGAACTGGGCACTTGGGGATGGGGCATTGGGTGACTAGGGTCTGGGCACTGGGGAACTGGGCAGTGGGGGACTGGAGACTGGGCACTGGGAAAATGGACACTGGGGATCTGGGCGCTGTAGGACTGGGCACTGAGGGACTAGAGACTGGGCATTGGGGGACTGGGCACTGGGGGAATAGAGACTGGGCACTAGGGGACTGGCACTGGGGACTGGGCACTGGAAGACTGGGCACTGGGGGACTAGAGACTGGGCACTGGGGTAGTGAGCACTGGGGACTGGGAACTGGGCACTGGGGGACTGGGAACTGGGCATTTGGGGACTGGGCACTGGAGACTGCACACTGGGGCACTGGAGACTGCACACTGGGGAAGGTGACCACTGGGGACTGGGCACTGCGGGACTGGGGACCTGGGTAATGACCAATGGGAATTGGGAACTGGGGGACTGGGCACTGGGGAAGCGGGCACTGGGGGACTGGGCATTGGGGAACTGGGCACTGGGGAACTGGTCACTGGGGACTGGGCATTAGGGAACTGGGCACTGAGGTACTACAGACTGGCCACTGGGGGACAGAGCGCGGGGAGACTATAGACTGAGCACTGGGGGACTGGGAACTGGGAACTGGGCACTGGGGATTGGGCACTTGGGGACTGGGCACTTGGGGACTGGGCACTGGGCACTGGAGGACTGGGCACTGGGGGATTGGGCACTGGGGACTGGGCAATGGGGAATGGGCAACTGGGCACTGGAGACTGGGCACTTGGGGTCTTGGCACTGGGGATTGGGCACTGGGGGACTGGGCACTTAGGGTCTGGGTACTGGGGATTGGGCACTGGGGAACTGGGCACTGGGGACTGGGTACTTGGGCTCTGGGGAACTGGGCACTGGGGGACTGGCCACTGGGCAACTTGGCACTAGGGGACTGGGGGCTGGGCATTGGAGACTGGGCACTTGGGGTCCGGGCACTTGGTGTCTGGGCACTGGGGACTGGCCACTTGGGGACTGGGGGACTCGGCACTGGGGTCTGGGCACTTGTGGTCTGGGCACTGGGGAACTGGGCACTGGGGAATGGGCACTGGGGACTGGGCACTGGGGCACAGGGCACTGGGGAATGGCCACTGGCGATTGGGCACTTTGGGACTAGAGACTGGGCCCTGGGAGACTGTGCACTGGGGGACTTGGGAACTGGGCACTGGAGACTGGGCACTTGGGGTGTGGACACTGGGCACTGGGGACTGGGCACTTGGGATCTGGGTACTGGGGATTGGGCACTGGGGAACTGGGCACTGTAGACTGGGCACTTGGGGTCTAGGCACTGGGGAACTGCGCACTGGGGGACTGGGCACTGGGGGTCTGGGCACTTGGGGACTGGGCACTTGTTGTCTGGGCACTGGGGACTGGGCAATTGGGGAACTGGGCACTTGAGGACAAGAGACTGGGCACTTGGGGTCTGGGCACTTGGGGTCTGGGCACTTGGGGAACTGGGGCCTTGGGGACTGGGCACTGGGTGACTGGGCACTTGGGGTCTGGGCACTTGGGGAACTGGGCACTTGAGAACTGGAGATTGGGCACTTGGGGTCTGGGCACTTGGGGAACTGGAGACTGGGCACTTGGGGTCTGGGCACTGGGGGTCTGGGCATTTGTGGAACTGGGCACTTGAGGACTGGAGGCTGTGCACTGGGGGACTGGGCACTTGAGCACTGGTGACTGGGCACTGGGGGACTGGGCAAAGGGGAACTGGGCACTTGGGGACGGGGCATTGGGTGACTAGGGTCTGGGCACTGGGGAACTGGGCAGTGGGGGACTGGAGACTGGGCACTGGGGGACTGGGCACTGGGAAAATGGACACAGGGGATCTGGGCGCTGTAGGACTGGGCACTGAGGGACTAGAGACTGGGCACTGGGGGACTTGTCACTGGGGGAATAGAGACTGGGCACTTGGGGACTGGGCACTGGGGACTGGGCACTGGAGGACTAGAGACTGGGCACTGGGGGACTGGGGACCTGGGTAATGACCAATGGGAATTGGGAACTGGGGGACTGGGCACTGGGGAAGCGGGCACTGGGGGACTGGGCATTGGGGAACTGGGCACTGGGGAACTGGTCACTGGGGACTGGGCATTAGGGAACTGGGCACTGAGGTACTACAGACTGGCCACTGGGGGACAGAGCGCGGGCAGACTATAGACTGAGCACTGGGGGACTGGGAACTGGGAACTGGGCACTGGGGATTGGGCACTTGGGGACTGGGCACTTGGGGACTGGGCACTGGAGGACTGGGCACTGGGGGATTGGGCACTGGGGACAGGGCAATGGGGAATGGGCAACTGGGCACTGGAGACTGGGCACTTGGGGTCTTGGCACTGGGGATTGGGCACTGGGGGACTGGGCACTTAGGGTCTGGGTACTGGGGATTGGGCACTGGGGAACTGGGCACTGGGGACTGGGTACTTGGGCTCTGGGGAACTGGGCACTGGGGGACTGGCCACTGGGCAACTTGGCACTAGGGGACTGGGGGCTGGGCATTGGAGACTGGGCACTTGGGGTCAGGGCACTTGGTGTCTGGGCACTGGGGACTGGCCACTTGGGGACTGGGGGACTCGGCACTGGGGTCTGGGCACTTGTGGTCTGGGCACTGGGGAACTGGGCACTGGGGAATGGGCACTGGGGACTGGGCACTGGGGCACAGGGCACTGGGGAATGGCCACTGGCGATTGGGCACTTTGGGACTAGAGACTGGGCCCTGGGAGACTGTGCACTGGGGGACTTGGGAACTGGGCACTGGAGACTGGGCACTTGGGGTGTGGACACTGGGCACTGGGGACTGGGCACTTGGGATCTGGGTACTGGGGATTGGGCACTGGGGAACTGGGCACTGTAGACTGGGCACTTGGGGTCTAGGCACTGGGGAACTGCGCACTGGGGGACTGGGCACTGGGGGTCTGGGCACTTGGGGACTGGGCACTTGTTGTCTGGGCACTGGGGACTGGGCAATTGGGGAACTGGGCACTTGAGGACAAGAGACTGGGCACTTGGGGTCTGGGCACTTGGGGTCTGGGCACTTGGGGAACTGGGGCCTTGGGGACTGGGCACTGGGTGACTGGGCACTTGGGGTCTGGGCACTTGGGGAACTGGGCACTTGAGAACTGGAGATTGGGCACTTGGGGTCTGGGCACTTGGGGAACTGGAGACTGGGCACTTGGGGTCTGGGCACTGGGGGTCTGGGCATTTGTGGAACTGGGCACTTGAGGACTGGAGGCTGTGCACTGGGGGACTGGGCACTTGAGCACTGGTGACTGGGCACTGGGGGACTGGGCAAAGGGGAACTGGGCACTTGGGGACGGGGCATTGGGTGACTAGGGTCTGGGCACTGGGGAACTGGGCAGTGGGGGACTGGAGACTGGGCACTGGGGGACTGGGCACTGGGAAAATGGACACAGGGGATCTGGGCGCTGTAGGACTGGGCACTGAGGGACTAGAGACTGGGCACTGGGGGACTTGTCACTGGGGGAATAGAGACTGGGCACTTGGGGACTGGGCACTGGGGACTGGGCACTGGAGGACTAGAGACTGGGCACTGGGGGACTGGGGACCTGGGTAATGACCAATGGGAATTGGGAACTGGGGGACTGGGCACTGGGGAAGCGGGCACTGGGGGACTGGGCATTGGGGAACTGGGCACTGGGGAACTGGTCACTGGGGACTGGGCATTAGGGAACTGGGCACTGAGGTACTACAGACTGGCCACTGGGGGACAGAGCGCGGGCAGACTATAGACTGAGCACTGGGGGACTGGGAACTGGGAACTGGGCACTGGGGATTGGGCACTTGGGGACTGGGCACTTGGGGACTGGGCACTGGAGGACTGGGCACTGGGGGATTGGGCACTGGGGACAGGGCAATGGGGAATGGGCAACTGGGCACTGGAGACTGGGCACTTGGGGTCTTGGCACTGGGGATTGGGCACTGGGGGACTGGGCACTTAGGGTCTGGGTACTGGGGATTGGGCACTGGGGAACTGGGCACTGGGGACTGGGTACTTGGGCTCTGGGGAACTGGGCACTGGGGGACTGGCCACTGGGCAACTTGGCACTAGGGGACTGGGGGCTGGGCATTGGAGACTGGGCACTTGGGGTCAGGGCACTTGGTGTCTGGGCACTGGGGACTGGCCACTTGGGGACTGGGGGACTCGGCACTGGGGTCTGGGCACTTGTGGTCTGGGCACTGGGGAACTGGGCACTGGGGAATGGGCACTGGGGACTGGGCACTGGGGCACAGGGCACTGGGGAATGGCCACTGGCGATTGGGCACTTTGGGACTAGAGACTGGGCCCTGGGAGACTGTGCACTGGGGGACTTGGGAACTGGGCACTGGAGACTGGGCACTTGGGGTGTGGACACTGGGCACTGGGGACTGGGCACTTGGGATCTGGGTACTGGGGATTGGGCACTGGGGAACTGGGCACTGTAGACTGGGCACTTGGGGTCTAGGCACTGGGGAACTGCGCACTGGGGGACTGGGCACTGGGGGTCTGGGCACTTGGGGACTGGGCACTTGTTGTCTGGGCACTGGGGACTGGGCAATTGGGGAACTGGGCACTTGAGGACAAGAGACTGGGCACTTGGGGTCTGGGCACTTGGGGTCTGGGCACTTGGGGAACTGGGGCCTTGGGGACTGGGCACTGGGTGACTGGGCACTTGGGGTCTGGGCACTTGGGGAACTGGGCACTTGAGAACTGGAGATTGGGCACTTGGGGTCTGGGCACTTGGGGAACTGGGCACTTGAGGACTGGAGACTGGGCACTTGGGGTCTGGGCACTGGGGGTCTGGGCATTTGTGGAACTGGGCACTTGAGGACTGGAGGCTGTGCACTGGGGGACTGGGCACTTGAGCACTGGTGACTGGGCACTGGGGGACTGGGCAAAGGGGAACTGGGCACTTGGGGACGGGGCATTGGGTGACTAGGGTCTGGGCACTGGGGAACTGGGCAGTGGGGGACTGGAGACTGGGCACTGGGGGACTGGGCACTGGGAAAATGGACACAGGGGATCTGGGCGCTGTAGGACTGGGCACTGAGGGACTAGAGACTGGGCACTGGGGGACTTGTCACTGGGGGAATAGAGACTGGGCACTTGGGGACTGGGCACTGGGGACTGGGCACTGGAGGACTAGAGACTGGGCACTGGGGGACTGGGGACCTGGGTAATGACCAATGGGAATTGGGAACTGGGGGACTGGGCACTGGGGAAGCGGGCACTGGGGGACTGGGCATTGGGGAACTGGGCACTGGGGAACTGGTCACTGGGGACTGGGCATTAGGGAACTGGGTACTGAGGTACTACAGACTGGCCACTGGGGGACAGAGCGCGGGGA
This sequence comes from Isurus oxyrinchus, assembly GCA_026770705.1. Taxonomy (NCBI): domain Eukaryota; kingdom Metazoa; phylum Chordata; class Chondrichthyes; order Lamniformes; family Lamnidae; genus Isurus; species Isurus oxyrinchus. The sequence goes on along the minus strand of JANJGN010000694.1, from coordinate 300,198 downwards.
GACTATAGACTGAGCACTGGGGGACTGGGAACTGGGAACTGGGCACTGGGGATTGGGCACTTGGGGACTGGGCACTTGGGGACAGGGCACTGGGGACTGGGCACTGGTGGACTGGGCACTGGGGGATTGGGCACTGGGGACTGGGCACTGGGGACTGGGCAACTGGGCACTGGAGACTGGGCACTTGGGCTCTGGGCACTGGGGACTGGGCACTTAGGGACTGGGCACTTAGGGTCTGGGTACTGGGGATTGGGCACTGGGGAACTGGGCACTGGGGACTGGGTACTTGGGCTCTGGGTACTAGAGACTGGTCTCTGGGGGACTGGGGAACTTGGCACTGGGGAACTGGGCTCTGGGGGACTGGCCACTGGGCAACTTGGCACTAGGGGACTGGGGGCTGGGCATTGGAGACTGGGCACTTGGGGTCTGGGCACTTGGTGTCTGGGCACTGGGGACTGGCCACTTGGGGACTGGGGGACTGGGCACTGTGGTCTGGGCACTTGTGGTCTGGGCACTGGGGAACTGGGCACTGAGGAATGGCCACTGGGGACTGGGCACTGGGGCACAGGGCACTGGGAATGGCCACTGGCGATTGGGCACTTTGGGAATAGAGACTGGGCCCTGGGAGACTGTGCACTGGGGGACTTGGGAACTGGGCACTGGAGACTGGGCACTTGGGGTGTGGACACTGGGCACTGGGGACTGGGCACTTGGGGTCTGGGCACTGGGGAACTGCGCACTGGGGGACTGGGCACTGGGGGTCTGGGCACTTGGGGACTGGGCACTTGTTGTCTGGGCACTGGGGACTGGGCACTTGGGGAACTGGGCACTTGAGGACAAGAGACTGGGCACTTGGGGTCTGGGCACTTGGGGAACTGGGGCCTTGGGGACTGGGCACTGGGTGACTGGGCACTTGGGGTCTGGGCACTTGGGGAACTGGGCACTTGAGGACTGGAGACTGGGCACTTGGGGTCTGGGCACTTGGGGAACTGGGCACTTGAGGACTGGAGACTGGGCACTTGGGGTCTGGGCACTTGTGGAACTGGGCACTTGAGGACTGGAGACTGTGCACTGGGGGACTGGGCACTTGAGCACTGGTGACTGGGCACTGGGGGACTGGGCACTGGGGAACTGGGCACTTGGGGACGGGGCATTGGGTGACTAGGGTCTGGGCACTGGGGAACTGGGCAGTGGGGGACTGGAGACTGGGCACTGGGGGACTGGGCACTGGGAAAATGGACACTGGGGATCTAGGCGCTGTAGGACTGGGCACTGAGGGACTAGAGACTGGGCACTGGGGGACTGGGCACTGGGGGAATAGAGACTGGGCACTTGGGCACTGGGCACTGGGGACTGGGCACTGGAGGACTAGAGACTGGGCACTGGGGGTCACAGCACTGGGGACTGCACACTGGGGACTAGAGACTGGGCACTGGAGATCTGGGCACTGGGACACTGGACACTGGGGATCTGGGCGCTGTGCGACTGGGCACTGAGGGAGTAGAGACTGGGCACTGGGGAACTGGGCACTGGGGACTGGGCATTAGGGAACTGGGCACTGAGGTACTACAGACTGGCCACTGGGGGATGTGCACTGGGGGACTATAGACTGAGCACTGGGGGACTGGGGAACGGGGAACTGGGCACTGGGGATTGGGCACTAGGGGACTGGGCACTGTGGACTGGGCACTGGGGACTGGGCACTGGAGGACTGGGCACTGGGGGATTGGGCACTGGGGACTGGGCAACTGGGCACTGGAGTCTGGGCACTTGGCGTCTGGGGACTGGGGATTGGGCACTGGGGGACTGGGCACTTGGGGTCTGGGTACTGGGGATTGGGCACAGGGGAACTGGGCACTGGGGACTGTGTACTTGGGCTCTGGGTACTAGAGACTGGTCTCTGGGGGACTGGGGAACTTGGCACTGGGGAACTGGGCACTTGGGGACTGGGGGACTCGGCACTGGGGTCTGGGCACTTGTGGTCTGGGCACTGGGGAACTGGGCACTGGGGAATGGCCACTGGGGACTGGGCACTGGGGCACAGGGCACTGGAGAATGGCCACTGGCGATTGGGCACTTTGGGAATAGAGACAGGGCCCTGGGAGACTGTGCACTGGGGGACTTGGGAACTGGGCACTGGAGACTGGGCACTTGGGGTGTGGACACTGGGCACTGGGGACTGGGCACTTGGGATCTGGGTACTGGGGATTGGGCACTGGGGAACTGGGCACTGTAGACTGGGCACTTGGTGTCTGGGCACTGGGGAACTGCACATTGGGGGACTGGGCACTGGGGGTCTGGGCACTTGGGGACTGGGCACTTGTCTGGGCACTGGGGACTGGGCACTTGGGGAACTGGGCACTTGAGGACTAGAGACTGGGCACTTGGGGTCTGGGCACTTGGGGTCTGGGCACTTGGGGAACTGGGGCCTTGGGGACTGGGCACTGGGTGACTGGGCACTTGGGGTCTGGGCACTTGGGGAACTGGGCACTTGAGGACTGGAGACTGGGCACTTGGGGTCTGGGCACTTGGGGAACTGGGCACTTGAGGACTGGAGACTGGGCACTTGGGGTCTGGGCACTTGTGGAACTGGGCACTTGAGGACTGGAGACTGTGCACTGGGGGACTGGGCACTTGAGCACTGGTGACTGGGCACTGGGGGACTGGGCACTGGGGAACTGGGCACTTGGGGACGGGGCATTGGGTGACTAGGGTCTGGGCACTGGGGAACTGGGCAGTGGGGGACTGGAGACTGGGCACTGGGGGACTGGGCACTGGGAAAATGGACACTGGGGATCTGGGCGCTGTAGGACTGGGCACTGAGGGACTAGAGACTGGGCACTGGGGGACTTGTCACTGGGGGAATAGAGACTGGGCACTTGGGGACTGGGCACTGGGGACTGGGCACTGGAGGACTAGGGACTGGGCACTGGGGGTCACAGCACTGGGGACTGGGCACTGGGGACTAGAGACTGGGCACAGTAGATCTGGGCACTGGGACACTGGACACTGGGGATCTGGGCGCTGTGCGACTGGGCACTGAGGGAGTAGAGACTGGGCACTGGGGAACTGGGCACTGGGGACTGGGCATTAGGGAACTGGGCACTGAGGTACTACAGACTGGCCACTGGGGGACTGTGCACTGGGGGACTATAGACTGAGCACTGGGGGACTGGGGAACGGGGAACTGGGCACTGGGGATTGGGCACTTGGGGACTGGGCACTGTGGACTGGGCACTGGGGACTGGGCACTGGAGGACTGGGCACTGGGGGATTGGGCACTGGGGACTGGGCAACTGGGCACTGGAGTCTGGGCACTTGGCGTCTGGGGACTGGGGATTGGGCGCTGGGGGACTGGGCACTTGGGGTCTGGGTACTGGGGATTGGGCACAGGGGAACTGGGCACTGGGGACTGTGTACTTGGGCTCTGGGTACTAGAGACTGGTCTCTGGGGGACTGGGGAACTTGGCACTGGGGAACTGGGCACTGGGGGACTGGCCACTGGGCAACTTGGCACTAGGGGACTGGGGGCTGGGCATTGGAAACTGGGCACTTGGGGTGTGGGCACTTGGTGTCTGGGCACTGGGGACTGACCACTTGGGGACTGAGGGACTCGGCACTGGGGTCTGGGCACTTGTGGTCTGGGCACTGGGGAACTGGGCACTGGGGAATGGCCACTGGGGACTGGGCACTGGGGCACAGGGCACTGGGGAATGGCCACTGGCGATTGGGCACTTTGGGAATAGAGACTGGGCCCTGGGAGACTGTGCACTGGGGGACTTGGGAACTGGGCACTGGAGACTGGGCACTTGGGGTCTGGACACTGGGGACTGGGCACTTGGGATCTGGGTACTGGGGATTGGGCACTGGGGAACTGGGCACTGTAGACTGGGCACTTGGAGTCTGGGCACTGGGGAACTGCGCACTGGGGGACTGGGCACTGGGGGTCTGGGCACTTGGGGACTGGGCACTAGGGGTCTGGGCACTGGGGACTGGGGACTTGGGGAACTGGGCACTTGAGGACAAGAGAATGGGCACTTGGGGTCTGGGCACTTGGGGTCTGGGCACTTGGAGAACTGGGCCCTTGGGGACTGGGCACTGGGTGACTGGGCACTTGGGGTCTGCGCACTTGGGGAACTGGGCACTTGAGGACTGGAGATTGGGCACTTGGGTTCTGGGCACTTGGGGAACTGGCCACTTGAGGACTGGAGACTGGGCACTGGGGGACTGGGCACTTGAGCACTGGTGACTGGGCACTGGGGGACTGGGCACTGGGGAACTGGGCACTTGGGGACAGGGCATTGGGTGACTAGGGTCTAGGCACTGGGGAACTGGGCAGTGGGGGACTGGAGACTGGGCATTGGGGGACTGGGCACTGGGAAAATGGACACTGTGAATCTGGGCGCTGTAGGACTGGGCACTGAGGGACTAGAGACTGGGCACTGGGGGACTGGGCACTGGGGGAATAGAGACTGGGCACTTGGGCACTGGGCACTGGGGACTGGGCACTGCAGGACTAGAGACAGGGCACTGGGGGTCACAGCACTGGGGACTGGGCACTGGGGACTAGAGACTGGGCACTGGAGAACTGGGCACTGGGACACTGGACACTGGGGATCTGGGCGCTGTGGGACTGGGCACTGAGGGACTAGAGACTGGGCACTGGAGGACTGGGCACTTGGTGTCTAGAGATGGGGCACTGGAGAACTGGGCACTGGGACACTGGACTTTGGGGAACTGGGCACTGGGGGACTAGAGACTTGGGACTGGGCACTTGGGGACTGGGCATTGGGCAACTGGAGACTGGGCACTGCAGTACTCTGCACTGGGACAATGGACACTGGGAAACTAGGCACTGTAGGACTGGGCAATGAGGGACTAGAGACTGGGCACTGGGGTACTGGGCACTGGGGACTATGCACTAGAGGACTGGGCACTGGGGGACTAGAGACTGAGCACTGGGGGAGTGAGCACTGGGGACTGGGAACTGGGCACTGGGCACTAGAGACTGGGCACTGGGGGACTGGGCACTGGGCATTGGGGGACTGGGCACTGGAGACTGCACACTGGGGGACAAGGGACCTGGGGGTGACCACTGGGGACTGGGCACTGGGGGACTGGGGACCTGGGTAATGACCAATGGGAATTGGGAACTGGGGGACTGGGCAATGGGGAACTGGGCACTGGGGAACTGGGCACTGGGGACTGGGCATTAGGGAACTGAGCATTGAGGTACTACGGACTGGCCACTGGGGGACTGAGCGCTGGGGGACTATAGACTGAGCACTGGGGGACTTGGGAACTGGGAACTGGGAACTGGGCACTGGGGATTGGGCACTTGGGGACTGGGCACTGGGGACTGGGCACTGGGTACTGGGCACTGGAGGACTGGGCACTGGGGGATTGGGAACTGGGGACTGGGCACTGGGGACTGGGCAACTGGGCACTGGAGACTGGGCACTTGGGGTCTGGGCACTGGGGACTGGGCACTGGGGGACTGGGCACCTGGGGTCTGGGTACTGGGGATTGGGCACTGGGGAACTGGGCACTGGGGACTGGGGACTTGGGCTCTGGGTACTAGAGACTGGTCTCTGGGGGACTGGGAAACTTGGCACTGGGGAAATGGGCACTGGGGGATTGGCCACAGTGCAACTTGGCACTAGGGGACTGGAGGCTGGGCATTGGAGACTGGGCACTTGGGGTCTGGGCAGTTGGTGTCTGGGCACTGGGGAGTGGCCACTTGGGGACTGGGGGACTCGGCACTGGGATGTGGGCACTTGTGGTCTGGGCACTGGGGAACTGGGCACTGGGGAATGGCCACTGGGGACTGGGCACTGGGGCACAGGGCACTGGGGAATGGTCACTGGGGGACTTGGGAACTGGGCCCTGGGAGACTGGGCACTTGGGGTCTGGACACTGGGCACTGGGGACTGGGCACTTGGGATCTGGGTACTGGGGATTGGGCACTGGGGAACTGGGCACTGTACACTGGGCACTTGGGGTCTGGGCACTGGGGAACTGCGCAATGGGGGACTGGGCACTGGGGGTCTGGGCACTTGGGGACTGGGCACTTGGTGTCTGGGCACTGGGGACTGGGCACTTGGGGAACTGGGCACTTGAGGACAAGAGACTGGGCACTTGGGGTCTGGGCACTTGGGTAACTGGGCCCTTGGGGACTGGGCACTGGGTGACTGGGCACTTGGGTTCTGGGCACTTGGGGAACTGGGCACTTGAGGACTGGAGACTGGGCACTTGGGGTCTGGGCACTTGGGGAACTGGGCACTTGAGGACTGGAGACTGGGCATTTGGGGTCTGGCCACTTGGGTAACTGAGCACTTGAGGACTGGAGACTGGGCACTGGGGGACTAGAGACTGGGCAATGGGGGACTAGAGACTGGGCACTGGGCGAGTGAGCACTGGGGATTGGGAACTGGGCACTGGGCACTGGGGGACTGGGCACTGGGCATTGGGGGACTGGGCACTGGAGACTGCGCACTGGGGGACTGGTGACCTGGGGGATGACCACTGGAGACTGAGCACTGGGGGACTGGGGACCTGGGTAATGACCTCTGGGGATTGGGCACTGGGGGACTGGGCTCTGGGGAAGCGGGCACTGGGGGACTGGGCATTGGGGAACTGGGAACTGGGGGACTGGGCGCTGGGGGACTATAGACTGAGCACTGGGGGACTGGGGAACTGGGAACTGGGCACTGGGGATTGGGCACTTGGGGTCTGGGCACTGGGCACTGGGGACTGGGCACTTGAGGACTGGGCACTGGGGGATTGGGCACTGGGGACTGGGCAACTGGGCACTGGGGGCTGGGCACTGGGGTCTGGGCACTTGTGGTCTGGGCACTGGGGGACTGGGCACTGGGAAATGTCCACTGGGGACTGGGCACTAGGGAATGACCACTGGGGATTGGGCACTTTGGGACTAGAGACTGGGCACTGGGGGACTGGTCACGGGGGCACTGGCAACTGGAGACTGGGCACTTGGGGTCTGGGTACTGGGGATTGGCAACTGGGCACTGGGGACTGGGCACTTGGGCTCTGGGTACTAGAGACTGGTCTCTAGGGGACTGGGGAACTTGGCACTGGGGAACTGGGCACTGGGGGACTGGGCACTGGGGGACTGGGCAACTGGGCACGGGAGACTGGGCACTTGGGTTCTGGGCACTGGGGACTGGGCACTGGGGGACTGGGCACTTGGGGTCTGGGCACTTGGGGAACTGGGCACTTGAGGACTGGAGACTGGGCACTTGGGGTCTGGGCACATGGGTAACTGAGCACTTGAGGACTGGAGACTGGGCACTGGGGGACTAGAGACTGGACAATGGGGGACTAGAGACTGGGCACTGGGGGAATGAGCACTGGGGAGTGGGAACTGGGCACTGGGCACTGGGGGACTGGGCACTGGGCATTGGGGGACTGGGCACTGGAGACTGTGCACTGGGGGACTGGTGACCTGGGGGATGACCACTGGGGACTGGGCACTGGGGGACAGGGGACCTGGGTAATGACCTCTGGGGATTGGGCATTGGGGGACTGGGCTCTGGGGAAGCGGGCACTGGGGGACTGGGCATTGGGGGACTGGGCACTGGGGGACTGGGCGCTGGGGGACTATAGAATGAGCACTGGGGGACTGGGGAACTGGGAACTGGGCACTGGGGATTGGGCACTTGGGGTCTGGGCACTGGGCACTGGGGACTGGGTACTTGAGGACTGGGCACTGGGGGATTGGGCACTGGGGACTGGGCAACTGGGCACTGGGGGCTGGGCACTTGTGGTCTGGGCACTTGTGGTCTGGGCACTGGGGGACTGGGCACTGGGAAATGTCCACTGGGGACTGGGCACTAGGGAATGACCACTGGGGATTGGGCACTTTGGGACTAGAGACTGGGCACTGGGGGACTGGTCACGGGGGCACTGGCAACTGGGCACTGGAGACTGGGCACTTGGGGTCTGGGTACGGGGGATTGGCAACTGGGCACTGGGGACTGGGCACTTGGGCTCTGGGTACTAGAGAGTGGTCTCTAGGGGACTGGGGAACTTGGCACTTGGGAACTGGGCACTGGGGGACTGGGCACTGGGGGACTGGGTACTTGGGGACTGGGCACTTGGGGTCTGGGCACTGGGGACTGGGCACTTGGGGAACTGGGCACTTGAGGACTAGAGACTGGGCACTTGGGGTCTGGGCACTTGGGGAACTGAGCCCATGGGGACTGGGCACTGGGTGACTGGGCACTTGGGGTCTGGGCACTTGGGGAACTGGGCACTTGAGGACTGGAGACTGGGCACTTGGGGTCTGGGCACTGGGGAACTGCGCACTGGGGGACTGGGCACTGGGGGTCTGGGCACTTGAGGACTGGGCACTTGCGGTCTGGGCACTGGGGACTGGGCACTTGGGGAACTGGGCACTTGAGGACAAGAGACTGGGCTCTTGGGGTCTGGCCACTTGGGGTCTGGGCACTTGGGGAACTGGGCCCTTGGGGACTGGGCACTGGGTGACTGGGCCCTTGGGGTCCGGGCACTTGGGGAACTGGGCACTTGAGGACAAGAGACTGGGCTCTTGGGGTCTGGGCACTTGGGGTCTGGGCACTTGGGGAACTGGGCACTTGCGGACTGGTGACTGGGCACTTGGGGTCTGGGCACATGGGTAACTGAGCACTTGAGGACTGGAGACTGGGCACTGGGGGACTAGAGACTGGGCACTGGGGGACTAGAGACTGGGCACTGGGGGAGTGAGCACTGGGGATTGGGAACTGGGCACTGGGCACTGGGGGACTGGGCACTGGGCATTGGGGGACTGGGCACTGGAGACTGTGCACTGGGGGACTGGTGACCTGGGGGATGACCACTGGGGACTGGGCACTGGGGGACTGGGGACCTGGGTAATGACCTCTGGGGATTGGGCATTGGAGGACTGGGCTCTGGGGAAGCGGGCACTGGGGGACTGGGCATTGGGGGACTGGGCACTGGGGGACTGGGCGCTGGGGGACTATAGAATGAGCAATGGGGGAATGGGGAACTGGGAACTGGGCACTGGGGATTGGGCACTTGGGGTCTGGGCACTGGGCACTGGGGACTGGGCACTTGAGGACTGGGCACTGGGGGATTGGGCACTGGGGACTGGGCAACTGGGCACTGGGGGCTGGGCACTGGGGTCTGGGCACTTGTGGTCTGGGCACTGGGAGACTGGGCACTGGGAAATGTCCACTGGGGACTGGGCACTAGGGAATGACCACTGGGGATTGGGCACTTTGGGACTAGAGACTGGGCACTGGGGGACTGGTCACGGGGGCACTGGCAACTGGGCACTGGAGACTGGGCACTTGGGGTCTGGGTACTGGGGATTGGCAACTGGGCACTGGGGCTGGGCACTTGGGCTCTGGGTACTAGAGACTGGTCTCTAGGGGACTGGGGAACTTGGCACTTGGGAACTGGGCACTGGGGGACTGGGCACTGGGGGACTGGGTACTTGAGGACTGGGCACTTGGGGTCTGGGCACTGGGGACTGGGCACTTGGGGAACTGGGCAATTGAGGACTAGAGACTGGGCACTTGGGGTCTGGGCACTTGGGGAACTGAGCCCATGGGGACTGGGCACTGGGTGACTGGGCACTTGGGGTCTGGGCACTTGCGGTCTGGGCACTGGGGACTGGGCACTTGGGGAACTGGGCACTTGAGGACAAGAGACTGGGCTCTTGGGGTCTGGCCACTTGGGGTCTGGGCACTTGGGGAACTGGGCCCTTGGGGACTGGGCACTGGGTGACTGCGCCCTTGGGGTCTGGGCACTTGGGGAACTGGGCACTTGAGGACTGGAGACTGGGCACTTGGGGTCTGGGCACTTGGGGAACTGGGCACTTGAGGACTGGAGACTGGGCACTTGGGGTCTGGGCACATGGGTAACTGAGCACTTGAGGACTGGAGACTGGGCACTTGGGGTCTGGGCACATGGGTAACTGAGCACTTGAGGACTGGAGACTGGGCACTGGGGGACTAGAGACTGGGCACTGGGGGACTAGAGACTGGGCACTGGGGGAGTGAGCACTGGGGATTGGGAACTGGGCACTGGGCACTGGGGGACTGGGCACTGGGCATTGGGGGACTGGGCACTGGAGACTGCGCAATGGGGGACAGGTGACCTGGGGGATGACCACTGGAGACTGAGCACTGGGGGACTGGGGACCTGGGTAATGACCTCTGGGGATTGGGCACTGGGGGACTGGGCTCTGGGGAAGTGGGCACTGGGGGACTTGGCATTGGGGAACTGGGCACTGGGGGACTGGGCGCTGGGGGACTATAGACTGAGCACTGGGGGACTGGGGAACTGGGAACTGGGTACTGGGGATTGGGCACTTGGGGTCTGGGCACTGGGCACTGGGGACTGGGCACTTGAGGACTGGGCACTGGGGGATTGGGCACTGGGGACTGGGCAACTGGGCACTGGGGGCTGGGCACTGGGGGCTGGGCACTTGTGGTCTGGGCACTGGGGGACTGGGCACTGGGAAATGTCCACTGGGGACTGGGCACTAGGGAATGACCACTGGGGATTGGGCACTTTGGGACTAGAGACTGGGCACTGGGGGACTGGTCACGGGGGCACTGGCAACTGGGCACTGGAGACTGGGCACTTGGGGTCAGGGTACTGGGGATTGGCAACTGGGCACTGGGGACTGGGCACTTGGGCTCTGGGTACTAGAGACTGGTCTCTAGGGGACTGGGGAACTTGGCACTGGGGAACTGGGCACTGGGGGACTGGGCACTGGGGGACTGGGTACTTGGGGACTGGGCACTTGGGGTCTGGGCACTGGGGACTGGGCACTTGGGGAACTGGGCACTTGAGGACTAGAGACTGGGCACTTGGGGTCTGGGCACTTGGGGAACTGCGCCCTTGGGGACTGGGCACTGGGTGACTGGGCACTTGGGGTCTGGGCACTTGGGGAACTGGGCACTTGAGGACTGGAGACTGGGCACTTGGGGTCTGGGCACTGGGGAACTGCGCACTGGGGGCCTGGGCACTGGGGGTCTGGGCACTTGAGGATTGGGCACTTGCGGTCTGGGCACTGGGGACTGGGCACTTGGGGAACTGGGCACTTGAGGACGAGACTGGGCACTTGGGGTCTGGGCACTTGGGGTCTGGGCACTTGGGGAACTGGGCCCTTGGGGACTGGGCACTGGGTGACTGGGCCCTTGGGGTCTGGGCACTTGGGGAACTGGGCAATTGCGGACTGGAGACTGGGCACTTGGGGTCTGGGCACTTGGGTAACTGAGCACTTGAGGACTGGAGACTGGGCACTGGGGGACTAGAGACTGGGAACTGGGGGACTAGAGACTGGGCACTGGGGGAGTGAGCACTGGGGATTGGGAACTTGGCACTGGGCACTGGGGGACTGGGCACTGGGCATTGGGGGACTGGGCACTGGAGACTGCGCACTGGGGGACTGGTGACCTGGGGGATGACCACTGGGGGCTGAGCACTGGGGGACTGGGGACCTGGGTAATGACCTCTGGGGATTGGGCACTGGGGGACTGGGCTCTGTGGAAGCGGGCACTGGGGGACTGGGCATTGGGGAACTGGGCACTGGGGGACTGGGCGCTGGGGGACTATAGACTGAGCGCTGGGGGACTGGGGAACTGGGAACTGGGCACTGGGGATTGGGCACTTGGGGTCTGGGCACTGGGCACTGGGGACTGGGCACTTGAGGACTGGGCACTGGGGGATTGGGCACTGGGGACTGGGCAACTTGGCACTGGGGGCTGGGCACTGGGGTCTGGGCACTTGTGGTCTTGGCACTGGGGGACTGGGCACTGGGAAATGTCCACTGGGGACTGGGCACTAGGGAATGGCCACTGGGGATTGGGCACTTTGGGACTAGAGACTGGGCACTGGGGGTCTGGTCACTGGGGCACTGGCAACTGGGCACTGGAGACTGGGCACTTGGGGTCTGGTTTCTGGGGATTGGCAACTGGGCACTGGGGAGTGGGCACTTGGGCTCTGGGTACTAGAGAGTGGTCTCTAGGGGACTGGGGAACTTGGCACTGGGGAACTGGGCACTGGGGGACTGGGCAATGGGGGACTGGGTACTTGGGGACTGGGCACTTGGGGTCTGGGCACTTGAGGACTAGAGACTGGGCACTTGGGGTCTGGGCACTTGGGGAACTGGGCCCTTGGGGACTGGGCTTTTGGGGAACTGGGCACTTGGGGTCTGGGCACTTGGGGAACTGGGCACTGGGAAATGTCCACTGGGGACTGGGCACTAGGGAATGACCACTGGGGATTGGGCACTTTGGGACTAGAGTCTGGGCACTGGGGGACTGGTCACGGGGGCACTGTCAACTGGGCACTGGAGACTGGGCACTTGGGGTCTGGGTACTGGTGATTGGCAACTGGGCACTGGGGAGTGGACACTTGGGCTCTGGGTACTAGAGACTGGTCTCTAGGGGACTGGGGAACTTGGCACTGGGGAACTGGGCACTGGGGGACTGGGCACTGGGGGACTGGGTACTTGGGGACTGGGCACTTGGGGTTTGGGCACTTGGGGAACTGGGCACTTGAGGACTGGAGACTGGGCACTTGGGGTCTGGGCACTGGGGAACTGCGCACTGGGGGACTCGGCACTGGGGGTCTGGGCACTTGAGGACTGGGCACTTGCGGTCTGGGCACTGGGGACTGGGCACTTGGGGCACTGGGCACTTGAGGACAAGAGACTGGGCTCTTGGGGTCTGGGCACTTGGGGTCTGGGCACTTGGGGAACTGGGCACTTGCGGACTGGAGACTAGGCACTTGGGGTCTGGGCACTTGGGTAACTGAGCACTTGAGGACTGGAGACTGGGCACTGGGGGACTAGAGACTGGGCACTGGGGGACTAGAGACTGGGCACTGGAGGAGTGAGCACTGGGGATTGGGAACTGGGCACTGGGCCCTGGGGGACTGGGCACTGGGCATTGGGGGACTGGGCACTGGAGACTGCGCACTGGGGGACTGGTGACCTGGGGGATGACCACTGGGGACTGAGCACTGGGGGACTGGGGACCTGGGTAATGACCTCTGGGGATTGGGCACTGGGGGACTGGGCTCTGGGGAAGCGGGCACTGGGGGACTGGGCATTGGGGGACTGAGCACTGGAGACTGCACACTGGGGGACTGAGGACCTGGGGGGTGACCACTGGGGAATGGGCACTGGGGGACTGGGGACCTGGGTAATGTCCAATGGGAATTGGGAACTGCGGGACTGGGCACTGGGGAAGCGGGCACTGGGGGACTGGGCATTGGGGAACTGGGCAGTGGGGAACTGGGCACTGGGGACTGGGCATTAGGGAACTGGGCACTGAGGTACTACAGACTGGCCACTGGGGGACTGAGTGCTGGGGGACTATAGACTGAGCACTGGGGGACTGGGGAACTGGGAACTGGGCACTGGGGATTGGGCACTTGGGAACTGGGCACTGGGGACTGGGCACTGGAGGACTGGGAACTGGGGGATTGGACACTGGGGACTGGGCACTGGGGACTGGGCAACTGGGCACTGGAGACTGGGCACTTGGGCTCTGGGGACTGGGCACTTAGGGACTGGGCACTTGGGGTCTGGGTACTGGGGATTGGGCACTGGGGAACTGGGCACTGGGGACTGGGTACTTGGGCTCTGGGTACTAGAGACTGGTCTCTGGGGGACTGAGGAACTTGGCACTGGGGAACTGATCTCTGGGGGACTGGCCACTGGGCAACTTGGCACTAGGGGACAGGGGGCTGGGCATTGGAGACTGGGCACTTGGGGTCTGGGCACTTGGTGTCTGGGCACTGGGGACTGGCCACTTGGGGACTGGGGGACTCGACACTGGGGTCTGGGCACTTGTGGTCTGGGCACTGGGGAACTGGGCACTGGGGAATGGCCACTGGCGATTGGGCACTTTGGGAATAGAGACTGGGCCCTGGGAGACTGGGCACTGGGGGACTGGGCACTGGGGGACTGGGTACTTGGGGACTGGGCACTGGGGGACTGGGTACTTGGGGACTGGGCACTAGGGGTCTGGGCACTGGGGACTGGGCACTTGGGGAACTGGGCACTTGAGGACTAGAGACTGGGCACTTGGTGTCTGGGCACTTGGGGAACTGGGCCCTTGGGGACTGGGCACTGGGTGACTGGGCACTTGGGGTCTGGGCACTTGGGGAACTGGGCCCTTGGGGACTGGGCACTGGGTGACTGGGCACTTGGGGTCTGGGCACTTGGGGAACTGGGCACTTGAGGACTGGAGACTGGGCACTTGGGGTCTGAGCACTTGGGGAATTGGGCACTTGAGGACTGGAGACTGGGCACTTGGGGTCTGGGCACTTGGGGAACTGGGCACTTGAGGACTGGAGACTGGGCACTGGGGGACTGGGCACTTGAGCACTGGTGACTGGGCACTGGGGGAATGGGCAATGGGGAACTGGGCACTTGGGGACGGGGCATTGGGTGACTAGGGTCTGGGCACTGGGGAACTGGGCAGTGGGGGACTGGAGACTGGGCACTGGGGGACTGGGCACTGGGAAAATGGACACGGCGGATCTGGGCGCTGTAGGACTGGGCACTGAGGACTAGAGACTGGGCACTGGGGGACTGGGCACTGGGGAACTTGGCACTGGGGGACTGGGGGCTGGGCACTGGAGACTGGGCACTTGGGGTCTGGGCACTTGGTGTCTGGGCACTGGGGACTGGCCACTTGGGGACTGGGGGACTCGGCACTGGGGTCTGGGCACTTGTGGTGTGGGCACTGGGGAATGGCCACTGGGGACAGGGCACTGGGGAATGGCCACGGGAGATTGGGCACTGGGGTCTGTGCACTGGGGGACTGGGGAACTGGGCACTGGAGACTGGGCACTTGGGCTCTGGGGACTGGGCACTGGGGTCTGGCTACTGGGGATTGGGCACTGTGGTACTGGGCACTGGGGACTGTGCACTTGTGTTCTGGGCACTGGGGATTGGGCACTGGGGAACTGGGCACTCAGGGACTGGGCACTGGGGACTAGGCACTGGGGACTGGGAACTTGTGGTCTGGGCACATTTTGACTGGGCACTGGGGAATGGCACGGGGGGACTGGGGACCTGGGGACGAGAGACTGGGCACTGGGGGACTAGAGACCGGGCACTGGGGGAGTGAGCACTGGGGATTGGGAACTGGGCACTGGGCACTGGGGGACTGGGCACTGGGCATTGGGGGACTGGGCACTGGAGACTGCGCACTGGGGGACTGGTGACCTGGGGGATGACCACTGGAGACTGAGCACTGGGGGACTGGGGACCTGGGTAATGACCTCTGGGGATTGGGCACTGGGGGACTGGGCTCTGGGGAAGCGGGCACTGGGGGACTGGGCATTGGGGAACTGGGCACTGGGGGACTGGGCGCTGGGGGACTATAGACTGAGCACTGGGGGACTGGGGAACTGGGAACTGGGCACTGGGGATTGGGCACTTGGGGTCTGGGCACTGGGCACTGGGGACTGGGCACTTGAGGACTGGGCACTGGGGGATTGGGCACTGGGGACTGGGCAACTGGGCACTGGGGGCTGGGCACTGGGGTCTGGGCACTTGTGGTCTGGGCACTGGGGGACTGGGCACTGGGAAATGTCCACTGGGGACTGGGCACTAGGGAATGACCACTGGGGATTGGGCACTTTTGGACTAGAGACTGGGCACTGGGGGACTGGTCACGGGGGCACTGGCAACTCGAGACTGGGCACTTGGGGTCTGGGTACTGGTGATTGGCAACTGGGCACTGGGGACTGGGCACTTGGGCTCTGGGTACTAGAGACTGGTCTCTAGGGGACTGGGGAACTTGGCACTGGGGAACTGGGCACTGGGGGACTGGGCACTGGGGGACTGGGCAACTGGGCACGGGAGACTGGGCACTTGGGTTCTGGGCACTGGGGACTGGGCACTGGGGGACTGGGCACTTGGGGTCTGGGCACATGGGGAACTGGGCACTTGAGGACTGGAGACTGGGCACTTGGGGTCTGGGCACTTGGGTAACTGAGCACTTGAGGACTGGAGACTGGGCACTGGGGGACTAGAGACTGGGCAATGGGGGACTAGAGACTGGGCACTGGGGGAATGAGCACTGGGGATTGGGAACTGGGCACTGGGCACTGGGGGACTGGGCACTGGGCATTGGGGGACTGGGCACTGGAGACTGTGCACTGGGGGACTGGTGACCTGGGGGATGACCACTGGGGACTGGGCACTGGGGGACTGGGGACCTGGGTAATGACCTCTGGGGATTGGGCATTGGGGGACTGGGCTCTGGGGAAGCGGGCACTGGGGGACTGGGCATTGGGGGACTGGGCACTGGGGGACTGGGCGCTGGGGGACTATAGAATGAGCACTGGGGGACTGGGGAACTGGGACACAGGGCACTGGGGATTGGGCACTTGGGGTCTGGGCACTGGGCACTGGGGACTGGGCACTTGGGATCTGGGTACTGGGGATTGGGCACTGGGGAACTGGGCACTGTACACTGGGCACTTGGGGTCTGGGCACTGGGGAACTGCGCACTGGGGGACTGGGCACTGGGGGTCTGGGCACTTGGGGACTGGGCACTTGGTGTCTGGGCACGGGGGACTGGGCACTTGGGGAACTGGGCACTTGAGGACAAGAGACTGGGCACTTGGGGTCTGGGCACTTGGGTAACTGGGCCCTTGGGGACTGGGCACTGGGTGACTGGGCACTTGGGTTCTGGGCACTTGGGGAACTGGGCACTTGAGGACTGGAGACTGGGCACTTGGGGTCTGGGCACTTGGGGAACTGGGCACTTGAGGACTGGAGACTGGGCACTTGGTGTCTGGGCACTTGGGTAACTGAGCACTTGAGGAGTGGAGACTGGGCACTGGGGGACTAGAGACTGGGCACTGGGGGACTAGAGACCGGGCACTGGGGGAGTGAGCACTGGGGATTGGGAACTGGGCACTGGGCACTGGGGGACTGGGCACTGGGCATTGGGGGACTGGGCACTGGAGACTGCGCACTGGGGGACTGGTGACCTGGGGGATGACCACTGGGGACTGAGCACTGGGGGACTGGGGACCTGGGTAATGACCTCTGGGGATTGGGCACTGGGGGACTGGGCTCTGGGGAAGCGGGCACTGGGGGACTGGGCATTAGGGAACTGGGCACTGGGGGACTGGGCGCTGGGGGACTATAGACTGAGCACTGGGGGACTGGGGAACTGGGAACTGGGCACTGGGGATTGGGCACTTGGGGTCTGGGCACTGGGCACTGGGGACTGGGCACTTGAGGACTGGGCACTGGGGGATTGGGCACTGGGGACTGGGCAACTGGGCACTGGGGGCTGGGCACTGGGGTCTGGGCACTTGTGGTCTGGGCACTGGGGGACTGGGCACTGGGAAATGTCCACTGGGGACTGGGCACTAGGGAATGACCACTGGGGATTGGGCACTTTTGGACTAGAGACTGGGCACTGGGGGACAGGTCACGGGAGCACTGGCAACTGGAGACTGGGCACTTGGGGTCTGGGTACTGGTGATTGGCAACTGGGCACTGGGGACTGGGCACTTGGGCTCTGGGTACTAGAGACTGGTCTCTAGGGGACTGGGGAACTTGGCACTGGGGAACTGGGCACTGGGGGACTGGGCACTGGGGGACTGGGCAACTGGGCACGGGAGACTGGGCACTTGGGTTCTGGGCACTGGGGACTGGGCACTGGGGGACTGGGCACTTGGGGTCTGGGCACTTGGGGAACTGGGCACTTGAGGACTGGAGACTGGGCACTTGGGGTCTGGGCACTTGGGGAACTGGGCACTTGGGGAACTGGGCACTTGAGGACTGGAGACTGGGCACTTGGGGTCTGGGCACATGGGTAACTGAGCACTTGAGGACTGGAGACTGGGCACTGGGGGACTAGAGACTGGGCACTGGGGGACTAGAGACTGGGCACTGGGGGAATGAGCACTGGGGATTGGGAACTGGGCACTGGGCACTGGGGGACTGGGCACTGGGCATTGGGGGACTGGGCACTGGAGACTGTGCACTGGGGGACTGGTGACCTGGGGGATGACCACTGGGGACTGGGCACTGGGGGACTGGGGACCTGGGTAATGACCTCTGGGGATTGGGCATTGGGGGACTGGGCTCTGGGGAAGCGGGCACTGGGGGACTGGGCATTGGGGGACTGGGCACTGGGGGACTGGGCGCTGGGGGACTATAGAATGAGCACTGGGGGACTGGGGAACTGGGAACTGGGCACTGGGGATTGGGCACTTGGGGTCTGGGCACTGGGCACTGGGGACTGGGCACTTGGGATCTGGGTACTGGGGATTGGGCACTGGGGAACTGGGCACTGTACACTGGGCACTTGGGGTCTGGGCACTGGGGAACTGCGCACTGGGGGACTGGGCACTGGGGGTCTGGGCACTTGGGGACTGGGCACTTGGTGTCTGGTCACGGGGGACTGGGCACTTGGGGAACTGGGCACTTGAGGACAAGAGACTGGGCACTTGGGGTCTGGGCACTTGGGTAACTGGGCCCTTGGGGACTGGGCACTGGGTGACTGGGCACTTGGGTTCTGGGCACTTGGGGAACTGGGCACTTGAGGACTGGAGACTGGGCACTTGGGGTCTGGGCACTGGGGACTGGGCACTGGGGGACTGGGCACTTGGGGTCTGGGCACTTGGGGAACTGGGCACTTGCGGACTGGAGACTGGGCACTTGGGGTCTGGGCACTTGGGTAACTGAGCACTTGAGGACTGGAGACTGGGCACTGGGGGACTAGAGACTGGGCACTGGGGGACTAGAGACTGGGCACTGGGGGAATGAGCACTGGGGATTGGGAACTGGGCACTGGGCACTGGGGGACTGGGCACTGGGCATTGGGGGACTGGGCACTGGAGACTGTGCACTGGGGGACTGGTGACCTGGGGGATGACCACTGGGGACTGGGCACTGGGGGACTGGGGACCTGGGTAATGACCTCTGGGGATTGGGCATTGGGGGACTGGGCTCTGGGGAAGCGGGCACTGGGGTCTGGGCATTGGGGGACTGGGCACTGGGGGACTGGGCGCTGGGAGACTATAGAATGAGCACTGGGGGACTGGGGAACTGGGAACTGGGCACTGGGGATTGGGCACTTGGGCTCTGGGCACTGGGGACTGGGCACTTGAGGACTGGGCACTGGGGGATTGGGCACTGGGGACTGGGCAACTGGGCACTGGGGGCTGGGCACTGGGGTCTGGGCACTTGTGGTCTGGGCACTGGGGGACTGGGCACTGGGAAATGTCCACTGGGGACTGGGCACTAGGGAATGACCACTGGGGATTGGGCACTTTTGGACTAGAGACTGGGCACTGGGGGACTGGTCACGGGGGCACTGGCAACTGGGCACTGGAGACTGGGCACTTGGGGTCTGGGTACTGGGGATTGGCAACTGGGCACTGAGGACTGGGCACTTGGGCTCTGGGTACTAGAGACTGGTCTCTAGGGGACTGGGGAACTTGGCACTGGGGAACTGGGCACTGGGGGACTGGGCACTGGGGGACTGGGTACTTGGGGACTGGGCACTTGCGGTCTGGGCACTGGGGACTGGGCACTTGGGGAACTGGGCACTTGAGGACTAGAGACTGGGCACTTGGGGTCTGGGCACTTGGGGAACTGGGCCCTTGGGGACTGGGCACTGGGTGACTGGGCACTTGGGGTCTGGGCACTTGGGGAACTGGGCACTTGAGGACTGGAGACTGGGCACTTGGGGTCTGGGCACTGGGGAACTGCGCACTGGGGGACTGGGCACTGGGGGTCTGGGCACTTGAGGATTGGGCACTTGCGGTCTGGGCACTGGGGACTGGGCACTTGGGGAACTGGGCACTTGAGGACAAGAGACTGGGCTCTTGGGGTCTGGGCACTTGGGGTCTGGGCACTGGGGACTGGCCACTTGGGGACTGGGGGACTCGGCACTGGGATGTGGGCACTTGTGGTCTGGGCACTGGGGAACTGGGCACTGGGGAATGGCCACTGGGGACTGGGCACTGGGGCACAGGGCACTGGGGAATGGTCACTGGGGGACTTGGGAACTGGGTCCTGGGAGACTGGGCACTTGGGGTCTGGACACTGGGCACTGGGGACTGGGCACTTGGGATCTGGGTACTGGGGATTGGGCACTGGGGAACTGGGCACTGTACACTGGGCACTTGGGGTCTGGGCACTGGGGAACTGCGCACTGGGGGACTGGGCACTGGGGGTCTGGGCACTTGGGGACTGGGCACTTGGTGTCCGGGGACGGGGGACTGGGCACTTGGGGAACTGGGCACTTGAGGACAAGAGACTGGGCACTTGGGGTCTGGGCACTTGGGGTCTGGGCACTTGGGGAACTGGGCCCTTGGGGACTGGGCACTGGGTGACTGGGCACTTGGGTTCTGGGCACTTGGGGAACTGGGCACTTGAGGACTGGAGACTGGGCACTTGGGGTCTGGGCACTTGGGGAACTGGGCACTTGAGGACTGGAGACTGGGCACTGGGGGTCTGGGCACTTGGGGAACTGGGCACTTGAGGACTGGAGACTGGGCACTTGGGGTCTGGGCACTTGGGTAACTGAGCACTTGAGGACTGGAGACTGGGCACTGGGGGACTAGAGACTGGGCAATGGGGGACTAGAGACTGGGCACTAGGGGAATGAGCACTGGGGATTGGGAACTGGGCACTGGGCACTGGGGGACTGGGCACTGGGCATTGGGGGACTGGGCACTGGAGACTGTGCACTGGGGGACTGGTGACCTGGGGGATGACCACTGGGGACTGGGCACTGGGGGACTGGGGACCTGGGTAATGACCTCTGGGGATTGGGCATTGGGGGACTGGGCTCTGGGGAAGCGGGCACTGGGGGACTGGGCATTGGGGGACTGGGCACTGGGGGACTGGGCGCTGGGGGACTATAGAATGAGCACTGGGGGACTGTGGAACTGGGAACTGGGCACTGGGGAATGGGCACTTGGGGTCTGGGCACTGGGGACTGGGCACTTGAGGACTGGGCACTGGGGGATTGGGCACTGGGGACTGGGCAACTGGGCACTGGGGGCTGGGCACTGGGGTCTGGGCACTTGTGGTCTGGGCACTGGGGGACTGGGCACTGGGAAATGTCCACTGGGGACTGGGCACTAGGGAATGACCACTGGGGATTGGGCACTTTGGGACTAGAGACTGGGCACTGGGGGACTGGTCACGGGGGCACTGGCAACTGGGCACTGGAGACTGGGCACTTGGGGTCTGGGTACTGGGGATTGGCAACTGGGCACTGGGGACTGGGCACTTGGGCTCTGGGTACTAGAGACTGGTCTCTAGGGGACTGGGGAACTTGGCACTTGGGAACTGGGCACTGGGGGACTGGGCACTGGGGGACTGGGTACTTGAGGACTGGGCACTTGGGGTCTGGGCACTGGGGACTGGGCACTTGGGGAACTGGGCACTTGAGGACTAGAGACTGGGCACTTGGGGTCTGGGCACTTGGGGAACTGAGCCCTTGGGGACTGGGCACTGGGTGACTGGGCACTTGGGGTCTGGGCACTTGGGGAACTGGGCACTTGAGGACTGGAGACTGGGCACTTGGGGTCTGGGCACTGGGGAACTGCGCACTGGGGGACTGGGCACTGGGGGTCTGGGCACTTGAGGATTGGGCACTTGCGGTCTGGGCACTGGGGACTGGGCACTTGGGGTCTGGGCACTGGGGACTGGGCACTTGGGGAACTGGGCACTTGAGGACAAGAGACTGGGCACTGGGGACTGGGCACTTGGGGTCTGGGCACTGGGGACTGGGCACTTGGGGAACTGGGCACTTGAGGACAAGAGACTGGGCTCTTGGGGTCTGGCCACTTGGGGTCTGGGCACTTGGGGAACTGGGCCCTTGGGGACTGGGCACTGGGTGACTGGGCCCTTGGGGTCTGGGCACTTGGGGAACTGGGCACTTGCGGACTGGAGACTGGGCACTTGGGGTCTGGGCACTTGGGGAACTGGGCACTTGAGGACTGGAGACTGGGCACTTGGGGTCTGGGCACTTGGGTAACTGAGCACTTGAGGACTGGAGTCTGGGCACTGGGGGACTAGAGACTGGGCACTGGGGGACTAGAGACTGGGCACTGGGGGAGTGAGCACTGGGGATTGGGAACTGGGCACTGGGCACTGGGGGACTGGGCACTGGGCATTGGGGGACTGGGCACTGGAGACTGCGCACTGGGGGACTGGTGACCTGGGGGATGACCACTGGGGACTGAGCACTGGGGGACTGGGGACCTGGGTAATGACCTCTGGGGATTGGGCACTGGGGGACTGGGCTCTGGGGAAGCGGGCACTGGGGGACTGGGCATTGGGGAACTGGGCACTGGGGGACTGGGCGCTGGGGGACTATAGACTGAGCACTGGGGGACTGGGGAACTGGGAACTGGGCACTAGGGATTGGGCACTTGGGGTCTGGGCACTGGGCACTGGGGACAGGGCACTTGAGGACTGGGCACTGGGGGATTGGGCACTGGGGACTGGGCAACTGGGCACTGGGGGCTGGGCACTGGGGTCTGGGCACTTGTGGTCTGGGCACTGGGGGACTGGGCACTGGGAAATGTCCACTGGGGACTGGGCACTAGGGAATGACCACTGGGGATTGGGCACTTTGGGACTAGAGACTGGGCACTGGGGGACTGGTCACGGGGGCACTGGCAACTGGGCACTGGAGACTGGGCACTTGGGGTCTGGGTACTGGTGATTGGCAACTGGGCACTGGGGACTGGGCACTTGGGCTCTGGGTACTAGAGAGTGGTCTCTAGGGGACTGGGGAACTTGGCACTGGGGAACTGGGCACTGGGGGACTGGGCACTGGGGGACTGGGCACTTGGGGTCTGAGCACTGGGGACTGGGCACTTGGGGAACTGGGCACTTGAGGACTAGAGACTGGGCACTTGGGGTCTGGGCACTTGGGGAACTGGGCCCTTGGGGAGTGGGCACTGGGAGACTGGGCACTTGAGGTTTGGGCACTTGGGGAACTGGGCACTTGAGGACTGGAGACTGGGCACTTGGGGTCTGGGCACTTGGGGAACTGGGCACTTGAGGACTGGAGACTGGGCACTTGGGGTTTGGGCACTTGGGGAACTGGGCACTTGAGGACTGGAGACTGGGCACTTGGGGTCTGGGCACTGGGGAACTGCGCACTGGGGGACTGGGCACTGGGGGTCTGGGCACTTGAGGACTGGGCACTTGCGGTCTGGGCACTGGGGACTGGGCACTTGGGGAACTGGGCACTTGAGGACAAGAGACTGGGCACTTGGGGTCTGGGCACTTGGGGTCTGGGCACTTGGGGAACTGGGCCCTTGGGGACTGGGCACTGGGGGTCTGGGCACTTGAGGACTGGGCACTTGCGGTCTGGGCACTGGGGACTGGGCACTTGGGGAACTGGGCACTTGAGGACAAGAGACTGGGCACTTGCGGTCTGGGCACTTGGGGTCTGGGCACTTGGGGAACTGGGCCCTTGGGGACTGGGCACTGGGTGACTGGGCCCTTGGGGTCTGGGCACTTGGGGAACTGGGCACTTGCGGACTGGAGACTGGGCACTTGGGGTCTGGGCACTTGGGGAACTGGGCACTTGAGGACTGGAGACTGGGCACTTGGGGTCTGGGCACTTGGGTAACTGAGCACTTGAGGACTGGAGACTGGGCACTGGGGGACTAGAGACTGGGCACTGGGGGACTAGAGACTGGGCACTGGGGGAGTGAGCACTGGGGATTGGGAACTGGGCACTGGGCACTGGGGGACTGGGCACTGGGCATTGGGGGACTGGGCACTGGAGACTGCGCACTGGGGGACTGGTGACCTGGGGGATGACCACTGGGGACTGAGCACTGGGGGACTGGGGACCTGGGTAATGACCTCTGGGGATTGGGCACTGGGGGTCTGGGCTCTGGGGAAACGGGCACTGGGGGACTGGGCATTGGGGAACTGGGCACTGGGGGACTGTGCGCTGGGGGACTATAGACTGAGCGCTGGGGGACTGGGGAACTGGGAACTGGGCACTGGGGATTGGGCACTTGGGGTCTGGGCACTGGGCACTGGGGACTGGGCACTTGAGGACTGGGCACTGGGGGATTGCGCACTGGGGACTGGGCAACTGGGCACTGGTGGCTGGGCACTGGGGTCTGGGCACTGGGAAATGTCCACTGGGGACTGGTCACTAGGGAATGGCCACTGGGGATTGGGTACTTTGGGACTAGAGACTGGGCACTGGGGGTCTGGTCACTGGGGCACTGGCAACTGGGCACTTGAGACTGGGAACGGGGTCTGGGTACTGGGGATTGGCAACTGGGCACTGGGGAGTGGGCACTTGGGCTCTGGGTACTAGAGAGTGGTCTCTAGGGGACTGGGGAACTTGGCACTGGGGAACTGGGCACTGGGGGACTGGGCAATGGGGGACTGGGCACTTGGGGACTGGGCACTTGGGGTCTGGGCACTGGGGACTGGGCATTTGGGGTCTGGGCACTTGGGGAACTGGGCACTTGAGGACTGGAGACTGGGCACTTGGGGTCTGGGCACTTGGGGAACTGGGCACTTGAGGACTGGAGACTGGGCACTGGGGGACTGGGCACTTGAGCACTGGTCACTGGGCACTGGGGGACTGGGCAATGGGGAACTGGGCACTTGGGGACGGGGCATTGGGTGACTAGGGTCTGGGCACTGGGGAACTGGGCAGTGGGGGACTGGAGACTGGGCACTGGGGGACTGGGCACTGGGAAAATGGACACGGGGGATCTGGGCGCTGTAGGACTGGGCACTGAGGACTAGAGACTGGGCACTGGGGGACTGGGCACTGGGGGAATAGAGACTGGGCACTTGGGGATTGGGCACTGGGGACTAGAGACTGGGCACTGGAGAACTGGGCACTGGGACACTGGACACTGGGGATCTGGGCGCTGTGGGACTGGGCACTGGGCATTGGGGGACTGAGCACTGGAGACTGCACACTGGGGGAATGAGGACCTGGGGGGTGACCACTGGGGAATGGGCACTGGGGGACTGGGGACCTGGGTAATGACCAATGGGAATTGGGAACTGGGGGACTGGGCACTGGGGAAGCGGGCACTGGGGGACTGGGCATTGGGGAACTGGGCAGTGGGGAACTGGGCACTGGGGACTGGGCATTAGGGAACTGGGCACTGAGGTACTACAGACTGGCCACTGGGGGACTGAGTGCTGGGGGACTATAGACTGAGCACTGGGGGACTGGGGAACTGGGAACTGGGCACTGGGGATTGGGCACTTGGGAACTGGGCACTGGGGACTGGGCACTTGAGGACTAGAGACTGGGCACTTGGTGTCTGGACACTTGGGGAACTGGGCCCTTGGGGACTGGGCACTGGGTGACTGGGCACTTGGGGTCTGGGCACTTGGGGAACTGGGCACTTGAGGACTGGAGACTGGGCACTTGGGGTCTGGGCACTTGGGGAACTGGGCACTTGAGGACTGGAGACTGGGCACTGGGGGACTGGGCACTTGAGCACTGGTGACTGGGCACTGGGGGACTGGGCAATGGGGAACTGGGCACTTGGGGACGGGGCATTGGGTGACTAGGGTCTGGGCACTGGGGAACTGGGCAGTGGGGGACTGGAGACTGGGCACTGGGGGACTGGGCACTGGGAAAATGGACATGGGGGATCTGGGCGCTGTAGGACTGGGCACTGAGGACTAGAGACTGGGCACTGGGGGACTGGCCACTGGGCAACTTGGCACGGGGGGACTGGGGGCTGGGCACTGGAGACTGGGCACTTGGGGTCTGGGCACTTGGTGTCTGGGCACTGGGGACTGGCCACTTGGGGACTGGGGGACTCGGCACTGGGGTCTGGGCACTTGTGGTGTGGGCACTGGGGAATGGCCACTGTGGACAGGGCACTGGGGAATGGCCACTGGGGATTGGGCACTTTGGGACTAGAGACTGGGCCTTGGGAGACTGGGCACTGGGGTCTGTGCACTGGGGGACTGGGGAACTGGGCACTGGAGACTGGGCACTTGGGCTCTGGGGACTGGGCACTGGGGTCTGGCTACTGGGGATTGGGCACTGTGGTACTGGGCACTGGGGACTGTGCACTTGTGTTCTGGGCACTGGGGATTTGGCACTGGGGAACTGGGCACTCAGGGACTGGGCACTGGGGACTAGGCACTGGGGACTGGGCACTTGTGGTCTGGGCACATTTTGACTGGGCACTGGGGAATGGCACGGGGGGACTGGGGACCTGGGGACGAGAGACTGGGCACTGGGGGACTGGGCACTTTGTGTCTGGGCACTGGGTGACTGGGCACTGGGAACTTGGCACTGGGGAACTGGGCTCTGGGGAACTGGGCACGGGGGTCCGGGGACTTGGGGACTAGAGACTGGGCACTTGGGGACTGGGCACTTGGTGTCTGGGCACTGGGTGACTGGGCACTGGGAACTTGGCACTGGGGAACTGGGCACTGGGGAACTGGGCACTGGGGAACGGGGCACTGGGGGACTGGGCACTGGGGGACTGGGTACTTGGGGACTGGGCACTTGGGGTCTGGGCACTGGGGACAGGGCACTTGGGGAACTGGGCACTTGAGGACTAGAGACTGGGCACTTGGGGTCTGGGCACTTGGGGAACTGGGCCCTTGGGGACTGGGCACTGGGTGACTGGGCACTTGGGGTCTGGGCACTTGGGGAACTGGGCACTTGAGGACTGGAGACTGGGCACTTGGGGTTTGGGCACTTGGGAACTGGGCACTTGAGGACGGGAGACTGGGCACTTGGGGTCTGGGCACTGGGGAACTGCGCACTGGGGGACTGGGCACTGGGGGTCTGGGCACTTGAGGACTGGGCACTTGCGGTCTGGGCACTGGTGACTGGGCACTTGTGGAACTGGGCGCTTGAGGACAAGAGACTGGGCACTTGGGGTCTGGGCACTTGTGGTCTGGGCACTTGGGGAACTGGGCCCTTGGGGACTGGGCACTGGGGATTGGGCACTTGGGGTCTGGGCACTGGGCACTGGGGACTGGGCACTTGAGGACTGGGCACTGGGGGATTGGGCACTGGGGACTGGGCAACTGGGCACTGGGGGCTGGGCACTGGGGTCTGGGCACTTGTGGTCTGGGCACTGGGGGACTGGGCACTGGGAAATGTCCACTGGGGACTGGGCACTGGGGAATGACCACTGGGGATTGGGCACTTTGGGACTAGAGACTGGGCACTGGGGGACTGGTCACTGGGGCACTGGCAACTGGGCACTGGAGACTGGGCACTTGGGGTCTGGGTACTGGGGATTGGCAACTGGGCACTGGGGACTGGGCACTTGGGCTCTGGGTACTAGAGACTGGTCTCTAGGGGACTGGGGAACTTGGCACTGGGGAACTGGGCACTGCAGGACTGGGCACTGGGGGACTGGGTACTTGGGGTCTGGGCACTGGGGACTGGGCACTTGGGGAACTGGGCACTTGAGGACTAGAGACTGGGCACTTGGGGTCTGGGCACTTGGGGAACTGGGCCCTTGGGGACTGGGCACTGGGTGACTGGGCACTTGGGGTCTGGGCACTTGGGGAACTGGGCACTTGAGGACTGGAGACTGGGCACTTGGGGTTTGGGCACTTGGGAACTGGGCACTTGAAGACTGGAGACTGGGCACTTGGGGTCTGGGCACTGGGGAACTGCGCACTGGGGGACTGGGCACTGGGGGTCTGGGCACTTGAGGACTGGGCACTTGCGGTCTGGGCACTGGGGACTGGGCACTTGGGGAACTGGGCGCTTGAGGACAAGAGACTGGGCACTTGGGGTCTGGGCACTTGGGGAACTGGGCCCTTGGGGACTGGGCACTGGGTGACTGGGCCCTTGGGGTCTGGGCACTTGGGGAACTGGGCACTTGCGGACTGGAGACTGGGCACTTGGGGTCTGGGCACTTGGGGAACTGGGCACTTGAGGACTGGAGACTGGGCACTTGGGGTCTGGGCACTTGGGTAACTGAGCACTTGAGGACTGGAGACTGGGCACTGGGGGACTAGAGACTGGGCACTGGGGGACTAGAGACTGGGCACTGGGGGAGTGAGCACTGGGGATTGGGAACTGGGCACTGGGCACTGGGTGACTGGGCACTGGCCATTGGGGGACTGGGCACTGGAGACTGCGCACTGGAGGACTGGTGACCTGGGGGATGACCACTGGGGACTGAGCACTGGGGGACTGGGGACCTGGGTAATGACCACTGGGGATTGGGCACTTTGGGACTAGAGACTGGGCACTGGGGGACTGGTCACGGGGGCACTGGCAACTGGGCACTGGAGACTGGGCACTTGGGGTCTGGGTACTGGGGATTGGCAACTGGGCACTGGGGACTGGGCACTTGGGCTCTGGGTACTAGAGACTGGTCTCTAGGGGACTGGGGAACTTGGCACTGGGGAACTGGGAACTGGGGGACTGGGCACTGGGGGACTGGGTACTTGGGGTCTGGGCACTGGGGACTGGGCACTTGGGGAACTGGGCACTTGAGGACTAGAGACTGGGCACTTGGGGTCTGGGCACTTGGGGAACTGGGCCCTTGGGGACTGGGCACTGGGTGACTGGGCACTTGGGGTCTGGGCACTTGGGGAACTGGGCACTTGAGGACTGGAGACTGGGCACTTGGGGTTTGGGCACTTGGGAACTGGGCACTTGAGGACTGGAGACTGGGCACTTGGGGTCTGGGCACTGGGGAACTGCGCACTGGGGGACTGGGCACTGGGGGTCTGGGCACTTGAGGACTGGGCACTTGCGGTCTGGGCACTGGGGTCTGGGCACTTGGGGAACTGGGCGCTTGAGGACAAGAGACTGGGCACTTGGGGTCTGGGCACTTGGGGTCTGGGCACTTGGGGAACTGGGCCCTTGGGGACTGGGCACTGGGTGACTGGGCCCTTGGGGTCTGGGCACTTGGGGAACTGGGCACTTGCGGACTGGAGACTGGGCACTTGGGGTCTGGGCACTTGGGGAACTGGGCCCTTGGGGACTGGGCACTGGGTGACTGGGCACTTGGGGTCTGGGCACTTGGGGAACTGGGCACTTGAGGACTGGAGACTGGGCACTTGGGGTCTGGGCACTTGGGTAACTGAGCACTTGAGGACTGGAGACTGGGCACTGGGGGACTAGAGACTGGGCACTGGGGGACTAGAGACTGGGCACTGGGGGAGTGAGCACTGGGGATTGGGAACTGGGCACTGGGCACTGGGTGACTGGGCACTGGGCATTGGGGGACTGGGCACTGGAGACTGCGCACTGGGGGACTGGTGACCTGGGGGATGACCACTGGGGACTGAGCACTGGGGGACTGGGGACCTGGGTAATGAACTCTGGGGATTGGGCACTGGGGGACTGGGCTTTGGGGAAGCGGGCACTGGGGGACTGGGCATTGGGGAACTGGGCACTGGGGGACTGGGCGCTGGGGGACTATAGACTGAGTGCTGGGGGACTGGGGAACTGGGAACTGGGCACTGGGGATTGGGCACTTGGGGTCTGGGCACTGGGCACTGGGGACTGGGCACTTGAGGACTGGGCACTGGGGGATTGGGCACTGGGGACTGGGCAACTGGGCACTGGGGGCTGGGCACTGGGGTCTGGGCACTTGTGGTCTGGGCACTGGGGGACTGGGCACTGGGAAATGTCCACTGGGGACTGGGCACTAGGGAATGGCCACTGGGATTGGGCACTTTGGGACTAGAGACTGGGCACTGGGGGTCTGGTCACGGGGGAACTGGCATCTGGGCTTTGGAGACTGGGCACTTGGGGTCTGGGTACTGGGGATTGGCAACTGGGCACTGGGGACTGGGCACTTGGGCTCTGGGTACTAGAGACTGGTCTCTAGGGGACTGGGGAACTTGGCACTGGGGAACTGGGCACTGGGGGACTGGGCAATGGGGGACTGGGTACTTGGGGACTGGGCACTTGGGGTCTGGGCACTGGGGACTGGGCACTTGGGGTCTGGGCACTTGAGGACTAGAGACTGGGCACTTGGGGTCTGGGCACTTGGGGAACTGGGCCCTTGGGGACTGGGCACTGGGTGACTGGGCACTTGGGGTCTGGGCACTTGGGGAACTGGGCACTTGGGGAACTGGGCACTTGAGGACTGGAGACTGGGCACTTGGGGTTTGGGCACTTGGGGAACTGGGCCCTTGGGGACTGGGCACTGGGTGACTGGGCACTTGGGGTCTGGGCACTTGGGGAACTGGGCACTTGAGGACTGGAGACTGGGCACTGGGGGACTGGGCACTTGAGCACTGGTGACTGGGCACTGGGGGACTGGGCAATGGGGAACTGGGCACTTGGGAACGGGGCATTGGGTGACTAGGGTCTGGGCACTGGGGAACTGGGCAGTGGGGGACTGGAGACTGGGCACTGGGGGACTGGGCACTGGGAAAATGGACACGGGGGATCTGGGCGCTGTAGGACTGGGCACTGAGGACTAGAGACTGGGCACTGGGGGACTGGGCACTGGGGGAATAGAGACTGGGCACTTGGGGACTGGGCACTGGAGGACTAGAGACTGGGCACTGGGGGTCACAGCACTGGGGACTGGGCACTGGGGACTAGAGACTGGGCACTGGAGAACTGGGCACTGGGACACTGGACACTGGGGATCTGGGCGCTGTGGGACTGGGCACTGGGCATTGGGGGACTGAGCACTGGAGACTGCACACTGGGGGACTGAGGACCTGGGGGGTGACCACTGGGGAATGGGCACTGGGGGACTGGGGACCTGGGTAATGACCAATGGGAATTGGGAACTGGGGGACTGGGCACTGGGGAAACGGGCACTGGGGGACTGGGCATTGGGGAACTGGGCACTGGGGACTGGGCATTAGGGAACTGGGCACTGAGGTACTACAGACTGGCCACTGGGGGACTGAGTGCTGGGGGACTATAGACTGAGCACTGGGGGACTGGGAAACTGGGAACTGGGCACTGGGGATTGGGCACTTGGGGACTGGGCACTGGGGACTAAGCACTGGAGGACTGGGAACTGGGGGATTGGACACTGGGGACTGGGCACTGGGGACTGGGCAACTGGGCACTTGGGCTCTGGGCTCTGGGGACTGGGCACTGGGTGACTGGGCACTTGGGGTCTGGGTACTGGGGATTGGGCACTGGGGAACTGGGCACTGGGGACTGGGTACTTGGGCTCTGGGTACTAGAGACTGGTCTCTGGGGGACTGGGGAACTTGGCACTGGGGAACTGGGCTCTGGGGGACTGGCCACTGGGCAACTTGGCACTAGGGGACTGGGGGCTGGGCATTGGAGACTGGGCACTTGGGGTCTGGGCACTTGGTGTCTGGGCACTGGGGACTGGCCACTTGGGGACTGGGGGACTGGGCACTGGGGTCTGGGCACTTGTGGTCTGGGCACTGGGGAACTGAGCACTGGGGAATGGCCACTGGGGATTGGGCACTGGGGCACAGGGCACTGGGGAATGGCCACTGGCGATTGGGCACTTTGGGAATAGAGACTGGGCCCTGGGAGACTGTGCACTGGGGGACTGGGTACTTGGGGACTGGGCACTTGGGGTCTGGGCACTGGGGACTGGGCACTTGGGGAACTGGGCACTTGAGGACTAGAGACTGGGCACTTGGTGTCTGGACACTTGGGGAACTGGGCCCTTGGGGACTGGGCACTGGGTGACTGGGCACTTGGGGTCTGGGCACTTGGGGAACTGGGCACTTGAGGACTGGAGACTGGGCACTGGGGGACTGGGCACTTGAGCACTGGAGACTGGGCACTGGGGGAATGGGCAATGGGGAACTGGGCACTTGGGGACGGGGCATTGGGTGACTAGGGTCTGGGCACTGGGGAACTGGGCAGTGGGGGACTGGAGACTGGGCACTGGGGGACTGGGCACTGGGAAAATGGACATGGGGGATCTGGGCGCTGTAGGACTGGGCACTGAGGACTAGAGACTGGGCACTGGGGGACTGGCCACTGGGCAACTTGGCACGGGGGGACTGGGGGCTGGGCACTGGAGACTGGGCACTTGGGGTCTGGGCACTTGGTGTCTGGGCACTGGGGACTGGCCACTTGGGGACTGGGGGACTCGGCACTGGGGTCTGGGCACTTGTGGTGTGGGCACTGGGGAATGGCCACTGTGGACAGGGCACTGGGGAATGGCCACTGGGGATTGGGCACTTTGGGACTAGAGACTGGGCCTTGGGAGACTGGGCACTGGGGTCTGTGCACTGGGGGACTGGGGAACTGGGCACTGGAGACTGGGCACTTGGGCTCTGGGGACTGGGCACTGGGGTCTGGCTACTGGGGATTGGGCACTGTGGTACTGGGCACTGGGGACTGTGCACTTGTGTTCTGGGCACTGGGGATTTGGCACTGGGGAACTGGGCACTCAGGGACTGGGCACTGGGGACTAGGCACTGGGGACTGGGCACTTGTGGTCTGGGCACATTTTGACTGGGCACTGGGGAATGGCACGGGGGGACTGGGGACCTGGGGACGAGAGACTGGGCACTGGGGGACTGGGCACTTTGTGTCTGGGCACTGGGTGACTGGGCACTGGGAACTTGGCACTGGGGAACTGGGCTCTGGGGAACTGGGCACGGGGGTCCGGGGACTTGGGGACTAGAGACTGGGCACTTGGGGACTGGGCACTTGGTGTCTGGGCACTGGGTGACTGGGCACTGGGAACTTGGCACTGGGGAACTGGGCACTGGGGAACTGGGCACTGGGGAACGGGGCACTGGAGACTGGGCACTTGTGGTCTGGGCACTGGGGAATGGCCACTGGGGAATGGGCTTTTTGGTACTAGAGACTGGGCCTTGGGAGACTGGGCACTGGGGGACTGGGCACTGGGGACTGGGCAATGAGGGACTAGAGACTGGGCACTGGGGGAGTCGGCACTGGGAACTTGGCACTGGGGAACTGGGCATGGGGTGACTGGGCACTTGGGGACTAGAGACATGGCACTGGGGCACTGGGCACGTGTGGTCTGTGCACTGGGGGACTGGGCACTGGGAACTTGGCACTTGCGAACTGGACACTGGGGGACTGGGCACTTGGGGTCTGGGCACTTGGGGACTGGGCACTTGGGGTCTGGACACAGGGGTATGGGCACTGGGGGACTGGGCACTGGGACTGGGCACTGGGGACTGGGCACTGGGGCACTTGGGGACTGGGCACTGGGGGACTGGGCACTGGGGACTGGGCACCTGGGGACTGGGCAATGTGGACTGGGCACTGGGTCACTTGGGAATGGGGAACTGGGCATTCGGGACTGGGCACTGGGGAACTGGGCACTGGGCACAGGGGAACTGGCACTGGGGGACTGGGCACTGGGGGAATGGGCACTGAGGGACTAGAGACTGGGCACTGGGGTCTGAGCACTGGGCAACTGGGCACTGGCGACTGGGCACTGGTTGACTGGGCACTGGCGACTGGGCACTGGTGACTGGGCTCTGGTGGATTGGGCACTGGGGACTAGAGACTTGGCACTGGGGGACCTGGGTGATGACCACTGTGGACTGGGCACTGGAGTCTGGGGAACTGGGTAATGACCATTGGGGACTGGGCACTGGGGGACTGGGCACTCGGGAAGCGGGCACTGGGGGACTGGGCATTGGGGAACTGGGCACTGGGGACTGGGCATTAGGGAACTGGGCACTGAGGTACTACAGACTGGGCACTGGGGGACTAGAGACTGGGCCCTGGTTGACTGGGCTCTTGGGGTCTGGGCACTGGGGGACTGTGGACTGGGGAACTGAAAACTGGGGACTGCGCACTAGGGCACTGGGGGACTGGGAATCTGTGCACTAGGGGACTGGGCACTGGGGGACTGGGCACTGGGGACTGGGCACTGGAGGACTGGAGGCTGGGCACTGGGGGACTCAGCACTGGGGACTGGGCACTGGGGACTAGATACAGGGCAGTGGGGGACAGGGCACTTGGGGACTGGACATTGGGCGACTAGAGACTGGGCACTGAAGAACTGAGCACTGGGACAATGGACAGTGGGGAACTGGGCGCTGTAGGACTGGGCAATGAGGGACTAGAGACTGGGCACTCGGGGACTGGGCACTGGGCACTGGGGACTGGGCACTTGGACACTGGACACTGGGGAACTGGGCACTGGGGGACTAGTGACTGAGCACTAGGGGACTGGGCACTTGGGGACTGGGCGTTGGGCGACTAGAGACTGGGCACTGAAGAACTGAGCACTGGGACAATGGACAATGGGGAACTGGGCGCTGTAGGACTGGGCAATGAGGGACCAGAGACTGGGCACTGGGGGACTGGGCACTGGGCACTGGGGACTGGGCACTGGAGGACTGGGCACTAAGGGACTAGAGACTGGGCACTGGGGGAGTGAGCACTGGGGACTGGTAACTGGGCACTGGGGACTAGAGACTTGGCACTGGGGACTTAGCACTGGGGATTGGGCACTGGGGAACTGGGCACTGGGGAACTTGGCACTGGGGTACTGGGCACCGGGGACTGGGCATTAGGGAACTGGGCACTGAGGGACTACAGACTGGGCACTGGGGGACTGGGGACTGGGGGACTAGGGACTGGGCACTGGGGGACTGGGGAACTGGGAACTGAGCACTGGGGATTGGGCACTGGGGACTGGGCATTAGGGAACTGGGCACTGAGGGAATACAGACTGAGCACTGGGGATTTGGGGACTGGGTGACTAGGGACTGAGCACTGGGGTCTGGGCACTGGGCAACTGGGCACTGGCGACTGGGCACTGGTTGACTGGGCAATGGCGACTGGGCACTGGTGACTGGGCTCTGGTGGATTGGGCACTGGGGACTAGAGACTTGGCACTGGGGGACCTGGGTGATGACCACTGTGGACTGGGCACTGGAGTCTGGGGACCTGGGTAATGACCATTGGGGACTGGGCACTGGGGGACTGGGCACTCGGGAAGCGGGCACTGGGGGACTGGGCATTGGGGAACTGGGCACTGGGGACTGGGCATTAGGGAACTGGGCACTGAGGTACTACAGACTGGGCACTGGGGGACTAGAGACTGGGCCCTGGTTGACTGGGCTCTTGGGGTCTGGGCACTGGGGGACTGGGGACTGGGGAACTAGGGACTGGGCACTGGGGGACTGGGGAACTGGGAACTGAGCACTGGGGATTGGGCACTTGGGGTCTGGGCACTGGGGACTGGGAATTGGGGACTGGGCACTGGAGGACTGGGCACTGGGGGACTGGGGAACTGGGCACTGGAGACTGGGCACTTTTGGTCTGGGCACTGGGGTATGGCCACTGGGGACTGGACACTGGGGGACTGGGCACTGGGGACTGGGCAATGAGGGACTAGAGACTGGGCACTGGGGGACTCGGCACTGGGAACTTGGCACTGGGGAACTGGGCACGGGGGTACTGGGCACTTGGGGACTAGTGACGGTGCACTGGGGTCCTGGGCACTTGGGGTCTGTGCACTGGGGGACTGGGCACTGGGAACTTGCCACAGGGGAACTGGGCAATGGGGGACTGGGCACTTGGGGTCTGGGCACTTGGGAACCGGGCACTTGGGGTCTGGGCACAGTGGAATGGGCACTGGGGACTGGGCACTGGGGCACTTGGGGACTGGGCACTGGGGGACTGGGCACTGGGGACTTGGCACTTGTGGACTGGGCAATGTGGACTGGGCACTGGGTCACTTGGGACTGGGGAACTGGGCATTGGGGACTGGGCACTGGGGAACTGGGCACTGGGGAACTGGGCACTGGGCACAGGGGAACTGGCACTGGGGGACTGGGCACTAGGGGACTGGGCACTGAGGGACTAGAGACTGGGCACTGGGGTCTGGACACTGGGCAACTGGGCACTGGGCACTGGGCAACTGGGCACTGGGCACTGGGCAACTGGGCACTGGGGGATTGGGCACTGGGGACTAGAGACTTGGCACTGAGGGACTAGAGAATGGGCCCTGGTTGACTGGGCACTTGGGGTCTGGGCACTGGGGGACTGGGGACTGGGGAACTGAAAACTGGGGTCTGCGCACTGGGGCACTGGGGTCTGGGGATATGAGCACTGGGGGACTGGGCACTGGGGGACTGGGGACTGGGGATTGGGCACTGGAGGACTGGAGGCTGGGCACTGGGGGACTCAGCGCTGGGGACTGGGCACTGGGGACTAGAGACTGGGCACTGGGGGACTGGGCACTGCGACACTGGACACCGGGGAACTGGGCGCTGTGGGACTGGGCACTGAGCGACTAGAGACTGGGCACTGGGGGACTGGGCACTTGGGGACGGGGCATTGGGCGACTGGATTCTGGGCACTGAAGAACTGAGCACTGGGACAATGGACAATGGGGAACTGGGCGCTGTAGGACTGGGCAATGAGGGACTAGAGACTGGGCACTGGGGGACTGGGCACTGGGCACTGGGGACTGGGCACTGGAGGACTGGGCACTAGGGGACTAGAGACTGGGCACTGGGGGAGTGAGCACAGGGGACTGGGGACTGGGCACTGGGGACTAGAGACTGGGCACTGGGGGACTGGGCACTGGAGACTAGCCGTTGGGGCACTGGTGACCTGGGGAATGACCACTGGGGACTGGGCATTGGGGGACTGGGGACCTGGGGAAAGACCACTGGGGACTGGGCACTGGGGAACTGGGCACTGGGGAACTTGGCACTGGGGAATTGGGCACCGGGGACTGGGCATTAGGGAACTGGGCACTGAGGGACTACCGACTGGGCACTGGGGGACTGGGGACTGGGGGACTAGGGACTGAGCACTGGGGGACTGGGGATTGGGCACTTGGGGTCTGGGCACTGGGGACGGGAATTGGGGACTGGGCACTGGAGGACTGGGCACTGGGGGATTGAGCACTGGAAACTAGGCACTGGAGTCTGGGCAACTGCGCACTGGGGGACTGGGGGCTGGGCACTGAGGTCTGGGCTCTAGGGGTCTGGACACTGGTGACAGGGCACTGGGTACTGGGAACTGGGGAACTGCAGACTGGACACTGGGGACTGAGCACTTGTGGTCTGGGCACTGGGGAACTGGGCACTGGAGACTGAGCACTTGGGGTCTGGACACTGGGCACTGGGGGACTGGGCACTTGGGATCTGGGTACTGGGGATTGGGCACTGGGGAACAGGGCACTGTAGACTGGGCACTTGGGGTCTGGGCACTGGGGAACTGCGCACTGGGGGACTGGGCACTGGGGGTCTGGGCACTTGGGGACTGGGCACTTGGGGAACTGGGCACTTGACGACTAGAGACTGGGCACTTGGTGTCTGGGCACTTGGGGTCTGGGCACTTGGGGAACTGGGCCCTTGGGGACTGGGCACTGGGTGACTGGGCACTTGGGGTCTGGGCACTTGGGGAACTTGAGGACTGGAGACTGGGCACTTGGGGTCTGGGCACTTGGGGAACTGGGCACTTGAGTACTGGAGACTGGGCACTTGGGGTCTGGGCACTTGGGGAACTGAGCACTTGAGGACTGGAGACTGGGCACTGGGGGACTGGGCACGAGCACTGGAGACTGGGCATTGGGGGAATGGGCACTGGGGAACTGGGCACTTGGGGACGGGGCATTGGGTGACTAGGGTCTGGGCACTGGGGTACTGGGCAGTGGGACAATGGACACTGGGGATCTGTGCGCTGTAGGACTGGGCACTGAGGGACTAGAGACTGGGCACTGAGGGACTGGGCACTGGGGAAATAGAGATTGGGCACTTGGGGACTGGGCACTAAGGGACTGGGCACTGGAGGACTAGAGACTGGGCACTGGGGGTCACAGCACTGGGGACTGGGCACTGGGGACTAGAGACTGGGCACTGGAGAACTGGGCACTGGGACACTGGGGAACTGGGCACTGGATGACTAGAGACTTGGCACTGGAGGACTGGGCACTTGGGGTCTAGAGATGGGGCACTGGAGAACTGGGCACTGGGACACTGGACACTGGGGAACTGTGCACTGGGTGGACTAGAGACTTGGCACTGGGGGTCTTGGCACTGGGGGACTTGGCATTGGGCAACTAGAGACTGGGCACTGAAGAACTCTGCACTGGGACAATGGACACTGGGAAACTAGGCACTGTAGGACTGGGCAATGAGGGACTAGAGACTGGTCACTGGGGTACTGGGCACTGGGGACTGGGCACTAGAGGACTGGGCACTGGGGGACTAGAGACTGGGCACTGGGGGAGTGAGCACTGGGGACTGGGAACTGGGCATTGGGCACTAGAGACTGGGCACTGGGGGACTGGGAACTGGGCATTGGGGGACTGGGCACTGGAGACTGGGCACTGGGGGACTGGGGTCCTGGGGGGTGACCACTGGGGACTGGGCACTGGGGGACAGGGGACCTGGGTAATGACCATTGGGGATTGGGAACTGGGGGACTGGGCATTGGGGAACTGGGCACTGGGGAACTGTGCACTGGGGACTGGGCATTAGGGAACTGGGCACTGAGGTTCTACAGACTGGCTACTGGGGGACTGAGCGCTGGGGGACTATAGACTGAGCACTGGGGGACTGGGGAACTGGGAACTGGGCACTGGGGATTGGGCACTTGGGGTCTGGGCACTGGGGACTGGGCACTGGAGGACTGGGGGCTGGGCACTGGAGACTAGACACTTGGAGTCTGGGCACTTGGTGTCTGGGCACTGGGGACTGGCCACTTGGGGACTGGGGGACTGGGCACTGGGGTCTGGGCACTTGTGGTCTGGGCACTGGGGAACTGGGCACTGGGGAATGGCAACTGGGGACTGGGCACTGGGGCACAGGGCACTGGGGAATGGCTACTGGCGATTGGGCACTTTGGGAATAGAGACTGGGCCCTGGGAGACTGTGCACTGGGGGACTTGGGAACTGGGCACTGGAGACTGGGCACTTGGGGTCTGGACACTGGGCGACTGGGCACTTGGGATCTGAGTACTGCGGATTGGGCACTGGGGAACTGGGCACTGTAGACTGGGCACTTGTGGTCTGGGCACTGGGGAACTGGGCACTGGGGGACTGGGCACTGGGGGACTAGAGACTGGGCACTGGGGGTCACAGCACTGGGTACTGGGCACTGGGGACTAGAGACTGGGCACTGGAGAACTGGGCACTGGGACACTGGACACTGGGGAACTGGGCGCTGTGGGACTGGGCACTGAGGGACTAGAGACTGGGCACTGGAGGACTGGGCACTTGGGGTCTAGAGATGGGGCACTGGAGAACTGGGCACTGGGACACTGGACACTGGGGAACTGGGCACTGGGGGACTAGAGACTTGGCACTGGGGGACTGGGCAATTGGGGACTGGGCATTGGGCAACTAGAGACTGGGCACTGAAGAACTCTGCACTGGGACAATGGACAGTTGGAAACTAGGCGCTGTAGGACTGGGCAATGAGGGACTAAAGACTGGGCACTGGGGTACTGGGCACTGGGGACTGGGCACTAGAGGACTGGGCACTGGGGGACTAGAGACTGGGCACTGGGGGAGTGAGCACTGGGGACTGCGAACTGGGCACTGGGCACTAGAGACTGGGCACTGGGGGACTGGGCACTGGGCATTGGGGGACTGGGCACTGGAGACTGCACACTGGGGGACAAGGGGCCTGGGGGGTGACCACTGGGGACTGGGCACTAGGGGACTGGGGACCTGGGTAATGACCATTGGGGATTGGGAACTGGGGAACTGGGCACTGGGGAAGCGGGCACTGGGGGACTGGGCATTGGGGAACTGGGCACTGGGGAACTGGGCACTGGGGACTGGGCATTAGGGAACTGGGCACTGAGGTACTACAGACTGGCCACTGGGGGACTGAGCGCTGGGGGACTATAGACTGAGCACTGGGGGACTGGGGAACGGGGAACTGGGCACTGGGGATTGGGCACTTGGGGTCTTGGCACTGGGGACTGGGCACTGGGGACTGGGCACTGGAGAACTGGGCACTGGGGGAATGTGCACTGGGGACTGGGCACTGGGGACTGGGCAACTGGGCACTGGAGACTGGGCACTTGATGTCTGGGCACTGGGGACTGGACACTGGGGGACTGGACACTTGGGGTCTGGGTACTGGGAATTGGGCACTGGGGAACTGGGCACTGGGGACTGGGCACTAGGGCTCTGGGTACTAGAGACTGGTCTCTCGGGACTGGGAAACTTGGCACTGGGGAATTGGGCACTAGGGGACTAGACATTGGGCAACTTGGCACTGGGGGACTGGGGGCTGGGTACTGGAGACTGGGCACTTGGGGTCTGGGCACTTGGTGTCTGGGCACTGGGGAACTGGGCACTGGGGAATGGCCACTGGGGACTGGGCACTGGGGCACAGGGCACTGGGGAAAGGCTACTGGCGATTGGGCACTTTGGGAATAGAGACAGGGCCCTGGGAGACTGTGCACTGGGGGACTTGGGAACTGGGCACTGGAGTCTGGGCACTTGGGGTCTGGACACTGGGGACTGGGCACTTGGGATCTGGGTACTGGGGATTGGGCACTGGGGAAATGGGCACTGTAGACTGGGCACTTGGGGTCTGGGCACTAGGGGTCTGGGCACTGGGGACTGGGCACTTGGGGAACTGGGCACTTGAGGACTAGAGACTTGGCACTTGGGGTCTGGGCACTTGGGGTCTGGGTACTGGGGATTGGGCACTGGGGAACAGGGCACTGTAGACTGGGCACTTGGGGTCTGGGCACTGGGGAACTGCGCACTGGGGGACTGGGCACTGGGGGTCTGGGCACTTGGGGACTGGGCACTTGGGGAACTGGGCACTTGACGACTAGAGACTGGGCACTTGGTGTCTGGGCACTTGGGGTCTGGGCACTTGGGGAACTGGGCCCTTGGGGACTGGGCACTGGGTGACTGGGCACTTGGGGTCTGGGCACTTGGGGAACTTGAGGACTGGAGACTGGGCACTTGGGGTCTGGGCACTTGGGGAACTGGGCACTTGAGTACTGGAGACTGGGCACTTGGGGTCTGGGCACTTGGGGAACTGAGCACTTGAGGACTGGAGACTGGGCACTGGGGGACTGGGCACGAGCACTGGAGACTGGGCATTGGGGGAATGGGCACTGGGGAACTGGGCACTTGGGGACGGGGCATTGGGTGACTAGGGTCTGGGCACTGGGGTACTGGGCAGTGGGACAATGGACACTGGGGATCTGTGCGCTGTAGGACTGGGCACTGAGGGACTAGAGACTGGGCACTGAGGGACTGGGCACTGGGGAAATAGAGATTGGGCACTTGGGGACTGGGCACTAAGGGACTGGGCACTGGAGGACTAGAGACTGGGCACTGGGGGTCACAGCACTGGGGACTGGGCACTGGGGACTAGAGACTGGGCACTGGAGAACTGGGCACTGGGACACTGGGGAACTGGGCACTGGATGACTAGAGACTTGGCACTGGAGGACTGGGCACTTGGGGTCTAGAGATGGGGCACTGGAGAACTGGGCACTGGGACACTGGACACTGGGGAACTGTGCACTGGGTGGACTAGAGACTTGGCACTGGGGGTCTTGGCACTGGGGGACTTGGCATTGGGCAACTAGAGACTGGGCACTGAAGAACTCTGCACTGGGACAATGGACACTGGGAAACTAGGCACTGTAGGACTGGGCAATGAGGGACTAGAGACTGGTCACTGGGGTACTGGGCACTGGGGACTGGGCACTAGAGGACTGGGCACTGGGGGACTAGAGACTGGGCACTGGGGGAGTGAGCACTGGGGACTGGGAACTGGGCATTGGGCACTAGAGACTGGGCACTGGGGGACTGGGAACTGGGCATTGGGGGACTGGGCACTGGAGACTGGGCACTGGGGGACTGGGGTCCTGGGGGGTGACCACTGGGGACTGGGCACTGGGGGACAGGGGACCTGGGTAATGACCATTGGGGATTGGGAACTGGGGGACTGGGCATTGGGGAACTGGGCACTGGGGAACTGTGCACTGGGGACTGGGCATTAGGGAACTGGGCACTGAGGTTCTACAGACTGGCCACTGGGGGACTGAGCGCTGGGGGACTATAGACTGAGCACTGGGGGACTGGGGAACTGGGAACTGGGCACTGGGGATTGGGCACTTGGGGTCTGGGCACTGGGGACTGGGCACTGGAGGACTGGGGGCTGGGCACTGGAGACTAGACACTTGGAGTCTGGGCACTTGGTGTCTGGGCACTGGGGACTGGCCACTTGGGGACTGGGGGACTGGGCACTGGGGTCTGGGCACTTGTGGTCTGGGCACTGGGGAACTGGGCACTGGGGAATGGCAACTGGGGACTGGGCACTGGGGCACAGGGCACTGGGGAATGGCTACTGGCGATTGGGCACTTTGGGAATAGAGACTGGGCCCTGGGAGACTGTGCACTGGGGGACTTGGGAACTGGGCACTGGAGACTGGGCACTTGGGGTCTGGACACTGGGCGACTGGGCACTTGGGATCTGAGTACTGCGGATTGGGCACTGGGGAACTGGGCACTGTAGACTGGGCACTTGTGGTCTGGGCACTGGGGAACTGGGCACTGGGGGACTGGGCACTGGGGGACTAGAGACTGGGCACTGGGGGTCACAGCACTGGGTACTGGGCACTGGGGACTAGAGACTGGGCACTGGAGAACTGGGCACTGGGACACTGGACACTGGGGAACTGGGCGCTGTGGGACTGGGCACTGAGGGACTAGAGACTGGGCACTGGAGGACTGGGCACTTGGGGTCTAGAGATGGGGCACTGGAGAACTGGGCACTGGGACACTGGACACTGGGGAACTGGGCACTGGGGGACTAGAGACTTGGCACTGGGGGACTGGGCAATTGGGGACTGGGCATTGGGCAACTAGAGACTGGGCACTGAAGAACTCTGCACTGGGACAATGGACAGTTGGAAACTAGGCGCTGTAGGACTGGGCAATGAGGGACTAAAGACTGGGCACTGGGGTACTGGGCACTGGGGACTGGGCACTAGAGGACTGGGCACTGGGGGACTAGAGACTGGGCACTGGGGGAGTGAGCACTGGGGACTGCGAACTGGGCACTGGGCACTAGAGACTGGGCACTGGGGGACTGGGCACTGGGCATTGGGGGACTGGGCACTGGAGACTGCACACTGGGGGACAAGGGGCCTGGGGGGTGACCACTGGGGACTGGGCACTAGGGGACTGGGGACCTGGGTAATGACCATTGGGGATTGGGAACTGGGGAACTGGGCACTGGGGAAGCGGGCACTGGGGGACTGGGCATTGGGGAACTGGGCACTGGGGAACTGGGCACTGGGGACTGGGCATTAGGGAACTGGGCACTGAGGTACTACAGACTGGCCACTGGGGGACTGAGCGCTGGGGGACTATAGACTGAGCACTGGGGGACTGGGGAACGGGGAACTGGGCACTGGGGATTGGGCACTTGGGGTCTTGGCACTGGGGACTGGGCACTGGGGACTGGGCACTGGAGAACTGGGCACTGGGGGAATGTGCACTGGGGACTGGGCACTGGGGACTGGGCAACTGG
The DNA here is from genome assembly GCA_026770705.1 of Isurus oxyrinchus. Taxonomy (NCBI): domain Eukaryota; kingdom Metazoa; phylum Chordata; class Chondrichthyes; order Lamniformes; family Lamnidae; genus Isurus; species Isurus oxyrinchus. The sequence continues at coordinate 256,750 of JANJGN010000694.1, read as the reverse complement.
GCACTGGAGACTGGGCACTTGATGTCTGGGCACTGGGGACTGGACACTGGGGGACTGGACACTTGGGGTCTGGGTACTGGGAATTGGGCACTGGGGAACTGGGCACTGGGGACTGGGCACTAGGGCTCTGGGTACTAGAGACTGGTCTCTCGGGACTGGGAAACTTGGCACTGGGGAATTGGGCACTAGGGGACTAGACATTGGGCAACTTGGCACTGGGGGACTGGGGGCTGGGTACTGGAGACTGGGCACTTGGGGTCTGGGCACTTGGTGTCTGGGGACTGGGGACTGGCCACTTGGGGACTGGGGGACTGGGCACTGGGGTCTGGGCACTTGTGGTCTGGGCACTGGGGAACTGGGCACTGGGGAATGGCCACTGGGGACTGGGCACTGGGGCACAGGGCACTGGGGAATGGCCACTGGCGATTGGGCACTTTGGGAATAGAGACAGGGCCCTGGGAGACTGTGCACTGGGGGACTTGGGAACTGGGCACTGGAGTCTGGGCACTTGGGGTCTGGACACTGGGCACTGGGGACTGGGCACTTGGGATCTGGGTACTGGGGATTGGGCACTGGGGAAATGGGCACTGTAGACTGGGCACTTGGGGTCTGGGCGCTGGGGAACTGCACACTGGGGGAGTGGGCACTGGGGGTCTGGGCACTTGGGGACTGGGCACTAGGGGTCTGGGCACTGGGGACTGGGCACTTGGGGAACTGGGCACTTGAGGACTAGAGACTTGGCACTTGGGGTCTGGGCACTTGGGGTCTGGGCACTTGGGGAACTGGGCCCTTGGGGACTGGGCACTGGGTGACTGGGCACTTGGGGTCTGGGCACTTGGGGAACTGGGCACTTGAGGACTGGAGTCTAGGCACTTGGGGTCTGGGCACTTGGGGAACTGGGCACTTGAGGGCTGGAGACTGGGCACTTGGGGTCTGGGCACTTGGGGAACTGAGCACTTGAGGACTGGAGACTGGGCACTGGGGGACTGGGCACAGGGGAACTGGGCACTTGGGGACGGGTCATTGGATGACTAGGATCTGGGCACTGGGGTACTGGGCAGTGGGGGACTGGAGACTGGGCACTGGGGGACTGGGCACTGGGACAATGGACACTGGGGATCTGGGCGCTGTAGGACTGGGCACTGAGGGACTCGAGACTGGGCACTGTGGGACTAGAGACTGGGCACTTGTGGACTGGGCACTTGGTTCTGGGCATTGGGCAACTAGAGACTGGGCACTGAAGAACTGTGCACTGGGACAATGGACACTGGGAAACTGGGCGCTGTAGGACTGGGCACTGAGGGACTAGAGACTGGGCACAGAGGGACTAGAGACTGGGCACTGGGGGATTAGAGACTGGGCACTGGGGGAGTGAGCACTGGGGACTGGGAACTGGGCACTGGGCACTGGGGGACTGGGCACTGGGCATTGGGGGACTGGGCACTGGAGACTGCGCACTGGGGGACTGGTGACCTGGGGGATGACCACTGGGGACTGGGCACTGGGGGACTGGGGACCTGGGTAATGACCACTGGGGATTGGGCACTGGGGGAATGGGCTCTGGGGAAGCAGGCACTGGGGGACTGGGCATTGGGGAACTGGGCACTGGGGGACTGGGCGCTAGGGGACTATAGACTGAGCACTGGGGGACTTGGGAACTGGGAACTGGGCACTGGGGATTGGGTACTTGGGGTCTGGGCACTGGGGACCGGGCACTGAGGACTGGGCACTGGAGGACTGGGCACTGGGGGATTGGGCACTGGGGACTGGGCAGCTGGGCACTGGGGGACTGGGGGCTGGGCACTGGGGTCTGGGCACTTGGAATCCTGGCACTGGGGGACTGGGCACTGGGAAATGTCCACTGGGGACTGGGCACTAGGGGATGGCCACTGGGGATTGGGCACTTTGGGACTAGAGACTGGGCACTGGGGGACTGGTCACTGGGGCACTGGCAACTGGGCACTGGAGACTGGGCACTTGGGGTCTGGGTACTGGGGATTGGCAACTGGGGAACTGGGCACTGGGGACTGGGCACTTGGGCTCTGGGTACTAGAGACTGGTCCCTGGGGAACTGGGGAACTAGGCACTGGGGAACTGGGCACTGGGGGACTGGGCACTGGGGGACTGGGCACTTGGGGACTGGGCACTTGGGGTCTGGGCACTGGGGACTGGGCACTTGGGGAACTGGGCACTTGAGGACTAGAGACTGGGCACTTGGGGTCTGGGCACTTGGGGTATGGGCACTTGGGGAACTGGGCCCTTGGGGACTGGGCACTGGCTGACTGGGCACTTGGGGTCTGGGCACTTGGGGTCTGGGCACTTGGGGAACTGGGCACTTGGGGTCTCAGCACTTGGGGAACTGGGCACTTGAGGACTGGAGACTGGGCACTGGGGGACTGGGCACTTGAGCACTGGTGACTTGGCACTGGGGGACTGGCCACGGGGGAACTGGGCACTTGGGGACGGGGCATTGGGTGACTAGGGTCTGGGCACTGGGGAACTGGGGAGTGGGGGACTGGAGACTGGGCACTGGGAGACTGGGCACAGGGGGACTGGGCACTGGAGAACTAGAGACTGGGCACTGGGGGGTCACAGCACTGGGGACTGGGCACTGGGGACTAGAGCCTGGGCACTGGAGAACTGGGCACTGGGAACCTGGACGCTGAGGAACTGGGCGCTGTGGGACTGGGCACTGAGGGACTAGAGACTAGGCACTGGAGGACTGGGCACTTGGGGTCTAGAGGTGGGGCACTGGAGAACTGGGCACTGGGACACTGGACTTTGGGGAACTGTGCACTGGGGGACAAGAGACTTGGCACTGGGGGACTGGGCACTTGGGGACTGGGCATTGGGCAACTAGAGACTGGGCACTGAAGAACTCTGCACTGGGACAATGGACACTGGGAAACTAGGTGCTGTAGGACTGGGCAATGAGGGACTAGAGACTGGGCACTGGGGTACTGGGCACTGGGGACTGGGCACTAGAGGACTGGGCACTGGGGGACTAGAGACTGGGCACTGGGGGAGTGAGCACTGGGGACTGGGAACTGGGCACTGGGCACTAGAGACTGGGCACGGGGGACTGGGCACTGGGCATTGGGGGACTGGGCACTGGAGACTGCACACAGGGGGACTGGGGAACTGGGGGGGTGACCACTGGGTACTGGGCTCTGGGGGACTGGGGACCTGGGTAATGTCCACTGGGGATTGGGAACTGGGGGACTGGGCACTGGGGAAGCGGGCACTGGGGGACTGGGCATTGGGGAACTGGGCACTGGGGAACTGGGCACTGGGGACTGGGCATTAGGGAACTGGGCACAGAGGTACTACAGACTGGCCACTGGGGGACTGAGCGCTGGTGGACTATAGACTGAGCACTGGGGGACTGGGGAACTGGGAACTGGGCACTGGGGATTGGGCACTTGGGGTCTGGGCTCTGGGGACTGGGCACTGGGGACTGGGCACTGGAGAACTGGGCACTGGGGGAATGTGCACTGGGGACTGGGCACTTGGGCTTTGGGTACTAGAGACTGGTCTCTGGGGGACTGGGGGACTTGGCACTGGGGAACTGGGCACTGGGGTACTGGCCACTGGGCAACTTGGCACTGGGGGACTGGGGGCTGGGCACTGGAGACTGGGCACTTGAGGTCTGGGCACTTGTGATGTGGGCACTGGGGAATGGCCACTGGGGACAGGGCACCGGGGAATGGCCACTGGGGATTGGGCACTTTGGGACTAGAGACTGGGCCCTGGGAGACTGGGCACTGGGGGACTGGGCACTGGGGGACTGGGGAACTGGGCACTGGAGACTGGGCACTTGGGCTCTGGGGACTGGGGACTGGGCACTGGAGTCTGGCTACTGGGGATTGGGCACTGGGGTACTGGGCACTGCGGACTGTGCACTTGGGTTCTGGGCACTGGGGATTGGGCACTAGGGAACTGGGCACTCAGTGACTGGGCACTGGGGACTAAGCACTGGGGACTGGGCACTTGTGATCTGGGCACAGTTTGACTGGGCACTGGGGAATGGTCACTGGGGACTGGGCACTGGGGAACTATGCACTGGGGACTGGTCACTGGGGGACTGGGGGACTGGGCACTGGGGACTGGGCACTTGTGGTCTGGGCACTGGGGAATGGCCACTGGGGACTGGGCACTTGAGCACTGGTGACTAGGCTCTGGGGGACTGGGCACTGGGGAACTGCGCACTTGGGGATGGGGCATTGGGTGACTAGGGTCTGGGCACTGGGGAACTGGGCAGCGGGGGACTGGGCACTGGGGCAATGGACACTGGGGATCTGGGCGCTGTAGGACTGGGCACTGAGGGACTAGAGACTGGGCACTGGGGGACTGGGCACTGGGGGAATAGAGACTGGGCACTTGGGGACTGGGCACTGGGGGACTGGGAACTGGAGGACTAGAGACTGGGCACTGGGGGTCACAGCATTGGGGACTGGGCACTGGGGTCTAGAGACTGGGCACTTGCGAACTGGGCACTGGGACACTGGACACTGAGGAACTGGGTGCTGTGGGACTGGGCACTGAGGGACTAGAGACTGGGCATTGGAGGACTGGGCACTTGGGGTCTAGAGATGGGGCACTGGAGAACTGGGCACTGGGACACTGGACACTGGGGAACTGGGCACTGGGGGACTAGAGACTTGGCATTGGGGGACTGGGCACTTGGGGACTGGGCATTGGGCAACTAGAGACTGGGCACTGAAGAACTGTGCACTGGGACAATGGACACTGGGAAACTAGGTGCTGTAGGACTGGGCAATGAGGGACTAGAGACTGGGCACTGGGGGAGTGAGCACTGGGGACTGGGAACTGGGCACTGGGGACTGGGCACTGGGGGACTGGGCACTGGGCATTGGGGACTGGGCACTGGAGACTACACACTGGGGGACTGGGGAACTGGGGGGTGACCACTGGGGACTGGGCACTGGGGGACTGGGGACCTGGGTAATGACCATTGGGGATTGGGAACTGGGGGACTGGGCACTGGGGAAGCGGGCACTGGGGGACTGGGCATTGGGGAACTGGGCACTGGGGAACTGGGCACTGGGGACTGGGCATTAGGGAACTGGGCACAGAGGTACTACCGACTGGCCACTGGGGGACTGAGCGCTGGTGGACTATAGACTGAGCACTGGGGGACTGGGGAACTGGGAACTGGGCACTGGGGATTGGGCACTTGGTGTCTGGGCACTGGGGACTGGGCACTGGGGACTGCGCACTGGGGAATGGGCAACTGGGCACTGCAGACTGGGCACTTGTGGTCTTGGCACTGGGGATTGGGCACTGGGGAACTGGGGAACTTGGCACTGGGGAACTGGGCATTGGGGAATGGGCACTTGGGCTCTGGGTACTAGAGACTGGTCTCTCGGGGACTGGGGAACTTGGCACTGGGGAACTGGGCACTGGGGTACTGGGCACTGGGCAACTTGGCTCTGGGGGACTGGGGGCTGGGCACTGGAGACTGGGCACTTGCGGTCAGGGCACTTGGTGTCTGGGCACTGGGGACTGGCCACTTGGGGACTGGGGGACTGGGCACTGTGGTCTGGGCACTTGTGGTGTGGGCACTGGGGAATGGCCACTGGGGACAGGGATCTGGGGAATGCCCACTGGGGATTGGGCACTTTGGGACTAGAGACTGGGCCCTGGGAGACTGGGCACTGGGAGACTGGGCACTGGGGGACTGAGGAACTGGGCACTGGAGACTGGGCACTTGGGCTCTGGGGTCTGGGGACTGGGCACTGGCGTCTGGCTACTGGGGATTGGGCACTGGGGTACTGGGCACTGGTGACTGTGCACTTGGGTTCTGGGCACTGGGGATTGGGCAGTGGGGAACTGGGCACTCAGGGACTGGGCACTGGGGACTAGGCACTGGGGTTTGGGCACTTGTGGTCTGGGCACAGTTTGACTGGGCACTGGGGAATGGCCATTGGGGACTGGGCACTGGGGAACTGTGCACTGGGGACTGGTCACTGGGGGACTAGGGGACTGGGCACTGGGGACTGGGCACTGGGGAGTGGGCATTTGTGGTCTGGGCACTGGGGAATGGCCACTGGGGACTGGGCACTGGGGGACTGGGCACGGGGGAATGCCCACTGGTGATTGGGCACTTTGGGACTAGAGAATGGGCCCTGGGAGACTGGGCACTGGGGGACTGGGCACTGGGAGACTGGGCACTGAGGGACTAGAGACTGGGCAATGGGGGACTGGTCACTAGGGGACTCAGCACTGGGAACTTGGCACTGGGGAACTGGGCATGGGGGGACTGGGGACCTGGGGACTAGAGACTGGGCACTGGGTGACTGGGCACTTTGTGTCTGGGCACTGGGTGACTGGGCACTGGGAACTTGGCACTGGGGAACTGGGCACTGGGGAACTGGGCCCGGGGGTCCGGGGACTTGGGGACTAGAGACTGGGCACTGGGGGATTGGGCACTTGGTGTCTGGGCACTGGGGGACTGGGCACTGGGAACTTGGCACTGGGGAACTGGGCACTGGGGGACTGGGCACTGGGGAACTGGGCACTGGAGACTGGGCACTTGTGGTCTGGGCACTGGGGAATGGCCACTGGGGACTGGGCACTGGGGGACTGGGCACTGGGGAATGGCGACTGGGGAATGGGCATTTTGGGACTAGAGACTGGGCCCTGGGAGACTGGGCACTGGGGGAGTGGGCACTGGGGACTGGGCAACTGGGCACTGGAGACTGGGCACTTGGGGTCTGGGCACTGGGGACTGGGCACTGGGGGACTGGGCACTTGGGGTCTGGGTACTGGGGATTGGGCACTGGGGAACTGGGCACTGGGGAACTGGGCACTGGGGGACTGGGCACTTGGGCTCTGTGTACTAGAGACTGGTCTCTGGGAGACTGGGGAACTTGGCACTGGGCAACTTGGCTCTGGGGGACTGTGGGCTGGGCACTGGAGACTGGGCACTTGGGGTCTGGGCACTTGAAGTCTGGGCACTGGGGACTGGCCACTTGGGGACTGGGGGACTGGGCACTGGGGTCTGGGCACTTGTGGTCTGGGCACTGGGGAATGGCCACTGGGGACAGGGCACCGGGGAATGGCCACTGGGGATTGAGCACTTTGGGACTAGAGACTGGGCCCTGGGAGACTGGGCACTGGGGGACTGGGCACTGGGGGACTGAGGAATTGGGCACTGGAGACTGGGCACTTGGGCTCTGGGGACTGGGGACTGGGCACTGGGGTCTGGATACTGGGGTTTGTGCACTGGGGTACTGGGCACTGGGGACTGTGCACTTGGGTTCTGGGCACTGGGGATTGGGCACTGGGGAACTGGGCACTCAGGGACTGGGCACTGGGGACGAGGCACTGGGGACTGGGCACTTGTGGTCTGGGCATTGTTTGACTGGGCACTGGGGAATGGCCACTGGGGACTGGGCACTGGGGAACTGTGCACTGTAGACTGGTCACTGGGGGACTGGGGGACTGGGCACTGGGGACTGGGCACTTGTGGTCTGGGCACTGGGGACTGGGCACTGGGGACTGGGCACTGGGGGACTTGGCACTGGGGAATGGCCACTGGTGATTGGGCACTTTGGGACTAGAGAATGGGCCTTGGGAGACTGGGCACTGGGATCTGGGCACTGGGGGACTGGACACTGAGGGACTAGAGACTGGGCAATGGGGGACTAGGCACTAGGGAACTCAGCACTGGGAACTTGGCACTGGGGAACTTGGCACTGGGGAACTGGGCATGGGGGGACTGGGGACCTGGGGACTAGAGACTGGGCACTGGGGGACTGGGCACTGGGGAATGGCGACTGGGGAATGGGCATTTTGGGACTAGAGACTGGGCCCTGGGAGACTGGGCACTGGGGGAGTGGGCACTGGGGACTGGGCAACTGGGCACTGGAGACTGGGCACTTGTGGTCTGGGCACTGGGGACTGGGCACTGGGGGACTGGGCACTTGGGGTCTGGGTACTGGGGATTGGGCACTGGGGAACTGGGCACTGGGGAACTGGGCACTGGGGGACTGGGCACTTGGGCTCTGTGTACTAGAGACTGGTCTCTGGGAGACTGGGGAACTTGGCACTGGGCAACTTGGCTCTGGGGGACTGTGGGCTGGGCACTGGAGACTGGGCACTTGGGGTCTGGGCACTTGGGGTCTGGGCACTGGGGACTGGCCACTTGGGGACTGGGGGACTGGGCACTGGGGTCTGGGCACTTGTGGTCTGGGCACTGGGGAATGGCCACTGGGGACTGGGCACTGGGGGACTTGGCACTGGGGAATGGCCACTGGTGATTGGGCACTTTGGGACTAGAGAATGGGCCCTGGGTGACTGGGCACTGGGATCTGGGCACTGAGGGACTAGAGACTGGGCACTGGGGAACTGTGCACTGGGGACTGGTCACTGGGGGACCGGGGGACTGGGCACTGGGGAGTGGGCATTTGTGGTCTGGGCACTGGGGAATGGCCACTGGGGACTGGGCACTGGGGGACTGGGCACGGGGGAATGCCCACTGGTGATTGGGCACTTTGGGACTAGAGAAAGGGCCCTGGGAGACTGGGTACTGGGGGACTGGGCACTGGGATCTGGGCACTGAGGGACTAGAGACTGGGCAATGGGGGACTGGGCACTAGGGAACTCAGTACTGGGAACTTGGCACTGGGGAACTGGGCATGGGGGGACTGGGGACCTGGGGACTAGAGACTGGGCACTGGGGGACTGGGCACTTTGTGTCTGGGCACTGGGTGACAGGGCACTGGGAACTTGGCACTGGGGAACTGGGCACTGGGGAACTGGGCCCGGGGGTCCGGGGACTTGGGGACTAGAGACTGGGCACTGGGGGATTGGGCACTTGGTGTCTGGGCACTGGGAACTTGGCACTGGGGAACTGGGCACTGGGGAACTGGGCACTGGGGAACTGGGCACTGGAGACTGGGCACTTGTGGTCTGGGCACTGGGGAATGGCGACTGGGGAATGGGCATTTTGGGACTAGAGACTGGGCCCTGGGAGACTGGGCACTGGGGGAGTGGGCACTGGGGACTGGGCAACTGGGCACTGGAGACTGGGCACTTGGGGTCTGGGCACTGGGGAATGGCCACTGGGGACTGGGCACTGGGGAATGGCGACTGGGGAATGGGCATTTTGGGACTAGAGACTGGGCCCTGGGAGACTGGGCACTGGGGGAGTGGGCACTGGGGACTGGGCAACTGGGCACTGGAGACTGGGCACTTGGGGTCTGGGCACTGGGGACTGGGCACTGGGGGACTGGGCACTTGGGGTCTGGGTACTGGGGATTGGGCACTGGGGAACTGGGCACTGGGGAACTGGGCACTGGGGGACTGGGCACTTGGGCTCTGTGTACTAGAGACTGGTCTCTGGGAGACTGGGGAACTTGGCACTGGGCAACTTGGCTCTGGGGGACTGTGGGCTGGGCACTGGAGACTGGGCACTTGGGGTCTGGGCACTTGAAGTCTGGGCACTGGGGACTGGCCACTTGGGGACTGGGGGACTGGGCACTGGGGTCTGGGCACTTGTGGTCTGGGCACTGGGGAATGGCCACTGGGGACAGGGCACCGGGGAATGGCCACTGGGGATTGAGCACTTTGGGACTAGAGACTGGGCCCTGGGAGACTGGGCACTGGGGGACTGGGCACTGGGGGACTGAGGAATTGGGCACTGGAGACTGGGCACTTGGGCTCTGGGGACTGGGGACTGGGCACTGGGGTCTGGATACTGGGGTTTGTGCACTGGGGTACTGGGCACTGGGGACTGTGCACTTGGGTTCTGGGCACTGGGGATTGGGCACTGGGGAACTGGGCACTCAGGGACTGGGCACTGGGGACGAGGCACTGGGGACTGGGCACTTGTGGTCTGGGCACTGTTTGACTGGGCACTGGGGAATGGCCACTGGGGACTGGGCACTGGGGAACTGTGCACTGTGGACTGGGCACTGGGGACTGGGCACTTGTGGTCTGGGCACTGGGGAATGGGCACTGGGGACTGGGCACTGGGGGACTTGGCACTGGGGAATGGCCACTGGTGATTGGGCACTTTGGGACTAGAGAATGGGCCTTGGGAGACTGGGCACTGGGATCTGGGCACTGGGGGACTGGGCACTGAGGGACTAGAGACTGGGCAATGGGGGACTAGGCACTAGGGAACTCAGCACTGGGAACTTGGCACTGGGGAACTGGGCACTGGGGAACTGGGCACGGGGGGACTGGGGACCTGGGGACTAGAGACTGGGCACTGGGGGACTGGGCACTTTGTGTCTTGGCACTGGGTGACTGGGCACTGGGAACTTGGCACTGGCGAACTGGGCACTGGGGAACTGGGCACGGGTGGACCGGGGACTTGGGGACTAGAGACTGGGCACTGGGGAATGGCGACTGGGGAATGGGCATTTTGGGACTAGAGACTGGGCCCTGGGAGACTGGGCACTGGGGGAGTGGGCACTGGGGACTGGGCAACTGGGCACTGGAGACTGGGCACTTGGGGTCTGGGCACTGGGGACTGGGCACTGGGGGACTGGGCACTTGGGGTCTGGGTACTGGGGATTGGGCACTGGGGAACTGGGCACTGGGGAACTGGGCACTGGGGGACTGGGCACTTGGGCTCTGTGTACTAGAGACTGGTCTCTGGGAGACTGGGGAACTTGGCACTGGGCAACTTGGCTCTGGGGGACCGTGGGCTGGGCACTGGAGACTGGGCACTTGTGGTCTGGGCACTGGGGACTGGGCACTGGGGACTGGGCACTGGGGGACTTGGCACTGGGGAATGGCCACTGGTGATTGGGCACTTTGGGACTAGAGAATGGGCCTTGGGAGACTGGGCACTGGGATCTGGGCACTGGGGGACTGGGCACTTTGGGACTAGAGACTGGGCAAAGGGGGACTGGGCACTAGGGGACTCAGCACTGGGAACTTGGCACTGGGGAACTGGGCATGGGGGGACTGGGGACCTGGAGACTAGAGACTGGGCACTGGGGGACTGGGCACTTTGTGTCTGGGCACTGGGTGACTGGGCACTGGGAACTTGGCACTGGCGAACTGGGCACTGGGGAACTGGGCACGGGTGGACCGGGGACTTGGGGACTAGAGACTGGGCACTGGGGGACTGGGCACTGGGGAATGGCGACTGGGGAATGGGCATTTTGGGACTAGAGACTGGGCCCTGGGAGACTGGGCACTGGGGGAGTGGGCACTGGGGACTGGGCAACTGGGCACTGGAGACTGGGCACTTGGGGTCTGGGCACTGGGGACTGGGCACTGGGGGACTGGGCACTTGGGGTCTGGGTACTGGGGGACTGGGCACTTGGGCTCTGTGTACTAGAGACTGGTCTCTGGGAGACTGGGGAACTTGGCACTGGGCAACATGGCTCTGGGGGACTGTGGGCTGGGCACTGGAGACTGGGCACTTGGGGTCTGGGCACTTGGTGTCTGGGCACTGGGGACTGGCCACTTGGGGACTGGGGGACTGGGCACTGGGGTCTGGGCACTTGTGGTCTGGGCACTGGGGAATGGCCACTGGGGACAGGGCACCGGGGAATGGCCACTGGGGATTGAGCACTTTGGGACTAGAGACTGGGCCCTGGGAGACTGGGCACTGGGGGACTGGGCACTGGGGGACTGAGGAATTGGGCACTGGAGACTGGGCACTTGGGCTCTGGGGACTGGGGACTGGGCACTGGGGTCTGGATCCTGGGGTTTGTGCACTGGGGTACTGGGCACTGGGGACTGTGCACTTGGGTTCTGGGCACTGGGGATTGGGCACTGGGGAACTGGGCACTCAGGGACTGGGCACTGGGGATGAGGCACTGGGGACTGGGCACTTGTGGTCTGGGCACTGTTTGACTGGGCACTGGGGAATGGCCACTGGGGACTGGGCACTGGGGAACTGTGCACTGTGGACTGGTCACTGGGGGACTGGGGGACTGGGCACTGGGGACTGGGCACTTGTGGTCTGGGCACTGGTGAATGGGCACTGGGGACTGGGCACTGGGGGACTTGGCACTGGGGAATGGCCACTGGTGATTGGGCACTTGGGACTAGAGAATGGGCCTTGGGAGACTGGGCACTGGGATCTGGGCACTGGGGGACTGGGCACTGGGGGACTGGGCACTGGGGGACTGGGCACTGGGGGACTGGGCACTGAGGGACTAGAGACTGGGCAATGGGGGACTAGGCACTAGGGAACTCAGCACTGGGAACTTGGCACTGGGGAACTGGGCCCGGGGGTCCGGGGACCTGGGGACTAGAGACTGGGCACTGGGGGACTGGGCACTTTGTGTCTGGGCACTGGGTGACTGGGCACTGGGAACTTGGCACTGGCAAACTGGGCACTGGGGAACTGGGCACGGGTGGACCGGGGACTTGGGGACTAGAGACTGGGCACTGGGGGACTGGGCACTTGGTGTCTGGGCATTGGGGGACTGGGCACTGGCAACTTGGCACTGGGGAACTGGGCACTGGGGGACTGGGCACTGGAGACTGGGCACTTGTGGTCTGGGCACAGTTTGACTGGGCACTGGGGAATGGCCACTGGGGACTGGGCACTGGGGAACTGTGCACTGGGGACTGGTCACTGGGGGACCGGGGGACTGGGCACTGGGGAGTGGGCATTTGTGGTCTGGGCACTGGGGAATGGCCACTGGGGACTGGGCACTGGGGGACTGGGCACGGGGGAATGCCCACTGGTGATTGGGCACTTTGGGACTAGAGAATGGGCCCTGGGAGACTGGGCACTGGGATCTGGGCACTGGGGGACTGGACACTGAGGGACTAGAGACTGGGCAATGGGGGACTGGGCACTAGGGAACTCAGCACTGGGAACTTGGCACTGGGGAACTGGGCATGGGGGGACTGGGGACCTGGGGACTAGAGACTGGGCACTGGGGGACTGGGCACTTTGTGTCTGGGCACTGGGTGACTGGGCACTGGGAACTTGGCACTGGGGAACTGGGCACTGGGGAACTGGGCCCGGGGGTCCGGGGACTTGGGGACTAGAGACTGGGCACTGGGGGATTGGGCACTTGGTGTCTGGGCACTGGGGGACTGGGCATTGGGAACTTGGCACTGGGGAACTGGGCACTGGGGAACTGGGCACTGGGGAACTGGGCACTGGAGACTGGGCACTTGTGGTCTGGGCACTGGGGAATGGCGACTGGGGAATGGGCATTTTGGGACTAGAGACTGGGCCCTGGGAGACTGGGCACTGGGGGAGTGGGCATTGGGAACTTGGCACTGGGGAACTGGGCACTGGGGAACTGGGCACTGGGGAACTGGGCACTGGAGACTGGGCACTTGTGGTCTGGGCACTGGGGAATGGCGACTGGGGAATGGGCATTTTGGGACTAGAGACTGGGCCCTGGGAGACTGGGCACTGGGGGAGTGGGCACTGGGGACTGGGCAACTGGGCACTGGAGACTGGGCACTTGGGGTCTGGGCACTGGGGACTGGGCACTGGGGGACTGGGCACTTGGGGTCTGGGTACTGGGGATTGGGCACTGGGGAACTGGGCACTGGGGAACTGGGCACTGTTGGACTGGGCACTTGGGCTCTGTGTACTAGAGACTGGTCTCTGGGAGACTGGGGAACTTGGCACTGGGCAACTTGGCTCTGGGGGACTGTGGGCTGGGCACTGGAGACTGGGCACTTGGGGTCTGGGCACTTGAAGTCTGGGCACTGGGGACTGGCCACTTGGGGACTGGGGGACTGGGCACTGGGGTCTGGGCACTTGTGGTCTGGGCACTGGGGAATGGCCACTGGGGACAGGGCACCGGGGAATGGCCACTGGGGATTGAGCACTTTGGGACTAGAGACTGGGCCCTGGGAGACTGGGCACTGGGGGACTGGGCACTGGGGGACTGAGGAATTGGGCACTGGAGACTGGGCACTTGGGCTCTGGGGACTGGGGACTGGGCACTGGGGTCTGGATACTGGGGTTTGTGCACTGGGGTACTGGGCACTGGGGACTGTGCACTTGGGTTCTGGGCACTGGGGATTGGGCACTGGGGAACTGGGCACTCAGGGACTGGGCACTGGGGACGAGGCACTGGGGACTGGGCACTTGTGGTCTGGGCATTGTTTGACTGGGCACTGGGGAATGGCCACTGGGGACTGGGCACTGGGGAACTGTGCACTGTAGACTGGTCACTGGGGGACTGGGGGACTGGGCACTGGGGACTGGGCACTTGTGGTCTGGGCACTGGGGACTGGGCACTGGGGACTGGGCACTGGGGGACTTGGCACTGGGGAATGGCCACTGGTGATTGGGCACTTTGGGACTAGAGAATGGGCCTTGGGAGACTGGGCACTGGGATCTGGGCACTGGGGGACTGGACACTGAGGGACTAGAGACTGGGCAATGGGGGACTAGGCACTAGGGAACTCAGCACTGGGAACTTGGCACTGGGGAACTTGGCACTGGGGAACTGGGCATGGGGGGACTGGGGACCTGGGGACTAGAGACTGGGCACTGGGGGACTGGGCACTGGGGAATGGCGACTGGGGAATGGGCATTTTGGGACTAGAGACTGGGCCCTGGGAGACTGGGCACTGGGGGAGTGGGCACTGGGGACTGGGCAACTGGGCACTGGAGACTGGGCACTTGTGGTCTGGGCACTGGGGACTGGGCACTGGGGGACTGGGCACTTGGGGTCTGGGTACTGGGGATTGGGCACTGGGGAACTGGGCACTGGGGAACTGGGCACTGGGGGACTGGGCACTTGGGCTCTGTGTACTAGAGACTGGTCTCTGGGAGACTGGGGAACTTGGCACTGGGCAACTTGGCTCTGGGGGACTGTGGGCTGGGCACTGGAGACTGGGCACTTGGGGTCTGGGCACTTGGGGTCTGGGCACTGGGGACTGGCCACTTGGGGACTGGGGGACTGGGCACTGGGGTCTGGGCACTTGTGGTCTGGGCACTGGGGAATGGCCACTGGGGACTGGGCACTGGGGGACTTGGCACTGGGGAATGGCCACTGGTGATTGGGCACTTTGGGACTAGAGAATGGGCCCTGGGTGACTGGGCACTGGGATCTGGGCACTGAGGGACTAGAGACTGGGCACTGGGGAACTGTGCACTGGGGACTGGTCACTGGGGGACCGGGGGACTGGGCACTGGGGAGTGGGCATTTGTGGTCTGGGCACTGGGGAATGGCCACTGGGGACTGGGCACTGGGGGACTGGGCACGGGGGAATGCCCACTGGTGATTGGGCACTTTGGGACTAGAGAAAGGGCCCTGGGAGACTGGGTACTGGGGGACTGGGCACTGGGATCTGGGCACTGAGGGACTAGAGACTGGGCAATGGGGGACTGGGCACTAGGGAACTCAGTACTGGGAACTTGGCACTGGGGAACTGGGCATGGGGGGACTGGGGACCTGGGGACTAGAGACTGGGCACTGGGGGACTGGGCACTTTGTGTCTGGGCACTGGGTGACAGGGCACTGGGAACTTGGCACTGGGGAACTGGGCACTGGGGAACTGGGCCCGGGGGTCCGGGGACTTGGGGACTAGAGACTGGGCACTGGGGGATTGGGCACTTGGTGTCTGGGCACTGGGAACTTGGCACTGGGGAACTGGGCACTGGGGAACTGGGCACTGGGGAACTGGGCACTGGAGACTGGGCACTTGTGGTCTGGGCACTGGGGAATGGCGACTGGGGAATGGGCATTTTGGGACTAGAGACTGGGCCCTGGGAGACTGGGCACTGGGGGAGTGGGCACTGGGGACTGGGCAACTGGGCACTGGAGACTGGGCACTTGGGGTCTGGGCACTGGGGAATGGCCACTGGGGACTGGGCACTGGGGAATGGCGACTGGGGAATGGGCATTTTGGGACTAGAGACTGGGCCCTGGGAGACTGGGCACTGGGGGAGTGGGCACTGGGGATTGGGCAACTGGGCACTGGAGACTGGGCACTTGGGGTCTGGGCACTGGGGACTGGGCACTGGGGGACTGGGCACTTGGGGTCTGGGTACTGGGGATTGGGCACTGGGGAACTGGGCACTGGGGAACTGGGCACTGGGGGACTGGGCACTTGGGCTCTGTGTACTAGAGACTGGTCTCTGGGAGACTGGGGAACTTGGCACTGGGCAACTTGGCTCTGGGGGACTGTGGGCTGGGCACTGGAGACTGGGCACTTGGGGTCTGGGCACTTGAAGTCTGGGCACTGGGGACTGGCCACTTGGGGACTGGGGGACTGGGCACTGGGGTCTGGGCACTTGTGGTCTGGGCACTGGGGAATGGCCACTGGGGACAGGGCACCGGGGAATGGCCACTGGGGATTGAGCACTTTGGGACTAGAGACTGGGCCCTGGGAGACTGGGCACTGGGGGACTGGGCACTGGGGGACTGAGGAATTGGGCACTGGGGACTGGGCACTGGGGTCTGGATACTGGGGTTTGTGCACTGGGGTACTGGGCACTGGGGACTGTGCACTTGGGTTCTGGGCACTGGGGATTGGGCACTGGGGAACTGGGCACTCAGGGACTGGGCACTGGGGACGAGGCACTGGGGACTGGGCACTTGTGGTCTGGGCACTGTTTGACTGGGCACTGGGGAATGGCCACTGGGGACTGGGCACTGGGGAACTGTGCACTGTGGACTGGTCACTGGGGGACTGGGGGACTGGGCACTGGGGACTGGGCACTTGTGGTCTGGGCACTGGGGAATGGGCACTGGGGACTGGGCACTGGGGGACTTGGCACTGGGGAATGGCCACTGGTGATTGGGCACTTTGGGACTAGAGAATGGGCCTTGGGAGACTGGGCACTGGGATCTGGGCACTGGGGGACTGGGCACTGAGGGACTAGAGACTGGGCAATGGGGGACTAGGCACTAGGGAACTCAGCACTGGGAACTTGGCACTGGGGAACTGGGCACTGGGGAACTGGGCACGGGGGGACTGGGGACCTGGGGACTAGAGACTGGGCACTGCGGGACTGGGCACTTTGTGTCTGGGCACTGGGTGACTGGGCACTGGGAACTTGGCACTGGCGAACTGGGCACTGGGGAACTGGGCACGGGTGGACCGGGGACTTGGGGACTAGAGACTGGGCACTGGGGAATGGCGACTGGGGAATGGGCATTTTGGGACTAGAGACTGGGCCCTGGGAGACTGGGCACTGGGGGAGTGGGCACTGGGGACTGGGCAACTGGGCACTGGAGACTGGGCACTTGGGGTCTGGGCACTGGGGGACTGGGCACTTGGGGTCTGGGTACTGGGGATTGGGCACTGGGGAACTGGGCACTGGGGAACTGGGCACTGGGGGACTGGGCACTTGGGCTCTGTGTACTAGAGACTGGTCTCTGGGAGACTGGGGAACTTGGCACTGGGCAACTTGGCTCTGGGGGACCGTGGGCTGGGCACTGGAGACTGGGCACTTGTGGTCTGGGCACTGGGGACTGGGCACTGGGGACTGGGCACTGGGGGACTTGGCACTGGGGAATGGCCACTGGTGATTGGGCACTTTGGGACTAGAGAATGGGCCTTGGGAGACTGGGCACTTGGATCTGGGCACTGGGGGACTGGGCACTGAGGGACTAGAGACTGGGCAAAGGGGGACTGGGCACTAGGGGACTCAGCACTGGGAACTTGGCACTGGGGAACTGGGCATGGGGGGACTGGGGACCTGGGGACTAGAGACTGGGCACTGGGGGACTGGGCACTTTGTGTCTGGGCACTGGGTGACTGGGCACTGGGAACTTGGCACTGGCGAACTGGGCACTGGGGAACTGGGCACGGGTGGACCGGGGACCTGGGGACTAGAGACTGGGCACTGGGGGACTGGGCACTGGGGAATGGCGACTGGGGAATGGGCATTTTGGGACTAGAGACTGGGCCCTGGGAGACTGGGCACTGGGGGAGTGGGCACTGGGGACTGGGCAACTGGGCACTGGAGACTGGGCACTTGGGGTCTGGGCACTGGGGACTGGGCACTGGGGGACTGGGCACTTGGGGTCTGGGTACTGGGGATTGGGCACTGGGGAACTGGGCACTGGGGAACTGGGCACTGGGGGACTGGGCACTTGGGCTCTGTGTACTAGAGACTGGTCTCTGGGAGACTGGGGAACTTGGCACTGGGCAACATGGCTCTGGGGGACTGTGGGCTGGGCACTGGAGACTGGGCACTTGGGGTCTGGGCACTTGGTGTCTGGGCACTGGGGACTGGCCACTTGGGGACTGGGGGACTGGGCACTGGGGTCTGGGCACTTGTGGTCTGGGCACTGGGGAATGGCCACTGGGGACAGGGCACCGGGGAATGGCCACTGGGGATTGAGCACTTTGGGACTAGAGACTGGGCCCTGGGAGACTGGGCACTGGGGGACTGGGCACTGGGGGACTGAGGAATTGGGCACTGGAGACTGGGCACTTGGGCTCTGGGGACTGGGGACTGGGCACTGGGGTCTGGATCCTGGGGTTTGTGCACTGGGGTACTGGGCACTGGGGACTGTGCACTTGGGTTCTGGGCACTGTGGATTGGGCACTGGGGAACTGGGCACTCAGGGACTGGGCACTGGGGATGAGGCACTGGGGACTGGGCACTTGTGGTCTGGGCACTGTTTGACTGGGCACTGGGGAAAGGCCACTGGGGACTGGGCACTGGGGAACTGTGCACTGTGGACTGGTCACTGGGGGACTGGGGGACTGGGCACTGGGGACTGGGCACTTGTGGTCTGGGCACTGGGGAATGGGCACTGGGGACTGGGCACTGGGGGACTTGGCACTGGGGAATGGCCACTGGTGATTGGGCACTTGGGACTAGAGAATGGGCCTTGGGAGACTGGGCACTGGGATCTGGGCACTGGGGGACTGGGCACTGGGGGACTGGGCACTGGGGGACTGGGCACTGGGGGACTGGGCACTGAGGGACTAGAGACTGGGCAATGGGGGACTAGGCACTAGGGAACTAAGCACTGGGAACTTGGCACTGGGGAACTGGGCCTGGGGGTCCGGGGACCTGGGGACTAGAGACTGGGCACTGGGGGACTGGGCACTTTGTGTCTGGGCACTGGGTGACTGGGCACTGGGAACTTGGCACTGGCAAACTGGGCACTGGGGAACTGGGCACGGGTGGACCGGGGACTTGGGGACTAGAGACTGGGCACTGGGGGACTGGGCACTTGGTGTCTGGGCATTGGGGGACTGGGCACTGGCAACTTGGCACTGGGGAACTGGGCACTGGGGGACTGGGCACTGGAGTCTGGGCACTTGTGGTCTGGGCACAGTTTGACTGGGCACTGGGGAATGGCCACTGGGGACTGGGCACTGGGGAACTGTGCACTGGGGACTGGTCACTGGGGGACCGGGGGACTGGGCACTGGGGAGTGGGCATTTGTGGTCTGGGCACTGGGGAATGGCCACTGGGGACTGGGCACTGGGGGACTGGGCACGGGGGAATGCCCACTGGTGATTGGGCACTTTGGGACTAGAGAATGGGCCATGGGAGACTGGGCACTGGGATCTGGGCACTGGGGGACTGGACACTGAGGGACTAGAGACTGGGCAATGGGGGACTGGGCACTAGGGAACTCAGCACTGGGAACTTGGCACTGGGGAACTGGGCATGGGGGGACTGGGGACCTGGGGACTAGAGACTGGGCACTGGGGGACTGGGCACTTTGTGTCTGGGCACTGGGTGACTGGGCACTGGGAACTTGGCACTGGGGAACTGGGCACTGGGGAACTGGGCCCGGGGGTCCGGGGACTTGGGGACTAGAGACTGGGCACTGGGGGATTGGGCACTTGGTGTCTGGGCACTGGGGGACTGGGCATTGGGAACTTGGCACTGGGGAACTGGGCACTGGGGAACTGGGCACTGGGGAACTGGGCACTGGAGACTGGGCACTTGTGGTCTGGGCACTGGGGAATGGCGACTGGGGAATGGGCATTTTGGGACTAGAGACTGGGCCCTGGGAGACTGGGCACTGGGGGAGTGGGCACTGGGGACTGGGCAACTGGGCACTGGAGACTGGGCACTTGGGGTCTGGGCACTGGGGACTGGGCACTGGGGGACTGGGCACTTGGGGTCTGGGTACTGGGGATTGGGCACTGGGGAACTGGGCACTGGGGAACTGGGCACTGGGGGACTGGGCACTTGGGCTCTGTGTACTAGAGACTGGTCTCTGGGAGACTGGGGAACTTGGCACTGGGCAACTTGGCTCTGGGGGACTGTGGGCTGGGCACTGGAGACTGGGCACTTGGGGTCTGGGCACTTGAAGTCTGGGCACTGGGGACTGGCCACTTGGGGACTGGGGGACTGGGCACTGGGGTCTGGGCACTTGTGGTCTGGGCACTGGGGAATGGCCACTGGGGACAGGGCACCGGGGAATGGCCACTGGGGATTGAGCACTTTGGGACTAGAGACTGGGCACTGGGGGACTGAGGAATTGGGCACTGGAGACTGGGCACTTGGGCTCTGGGGACTGGGGACTGGGCACTGGGGTCTGGATACTGGGGTTTGTGCACTTGGGTTCTGGGCACTGGGGATTGGGCACTGGGGAACTGGGCACTGTTTGACTGGGCACTGGGGAATGGCCACTGGGGACTGGGCACTGGGGAACTGTGCACTGTGGACTGGTCACTGGGGGACTGGGGGACTGGGCACTGGGGACTGGGCACTTGTGGTCTGGGCACTGGGGAATGGGCACTGGGGACTGGGCACTGGGGGACTTGGCACTGGGGAATGGCCACTGGTGATTGGGCACTTTGGGACTAGAGAATGGGCCTTGGGAGACTGGGCACTGGGATCTGGGCACTGGGGGACTGGGCACTGAGGGACTAGAGACTGGGCAATGGGGGACTAGGCACTAGGGAACTCAGCACTGGGAACTTGGCACTGGGGAACTGGGCACTGGGGAACTGGGCACGGGTGGACCGGGGACTTGGGGACTAGAGACTGGGCACTGGGGGACTGGGCACTTGGTGTCTGGGCATTGGGGGACTGGGCACTGGCAATTTGGCACTGGGGAACTGGGCACTGGGGAACTGGGCACTGGGGGACTGGGGGACTGGGCACTGGGGTCTGGGCACTTGTGGTCTGGGCACTGGGGAATGGCCACTGGGGACTGGGCACTGGGGGACTGGGCACTGGAGAATGGGCTTTTTGGGACTAGAGACTGGGCCTTGGGAGACTGGGCACTGTGAGACTGGGCACTGGGTGACTCGGCACTGGGAACTTGGCACTGGGGAACTGGGCACGGGGGGACTGGGCACTTGGGGACTAGAGACGGCGCACTGGGGGACTGGGCACGTGGGGTCTGGGGACTGGGCACTGGGAACTTGGCACTGGGGAACTGGGCACTGGGGAACTGGGCACTGGGGGCACTGGAGACTGGGCACTGGGGGACTGGGCACTTGGGGTCTGGGCACTTGGGGACTGGGCACTTGGGGTCTGGACACAGGGGTATGGGCCCTGGGGGACTGGGCACTGGGGACTGCGCACTGGGGACTGGGCACTGGGGCACTTGGGTACTGGGCACTGGGTCACTGGGCACTGGGGACTGGGCACTTGGGGACTGGCAATGTGGACTGGGCACTGGGTCACTTGGGAATGGGGAACTTGGCATTGGGGACTGGGCACTGGGGAACTGGGCACTGGGGAACTGGGCACTGGGCACAGGGGAACTGGCACTGGGGGACTGGGCACTGGGGGACTGGGCACTGAGGGACTAGAGACTGGGCACTGGGGTCTGGGCACTGGGCAACTGGGCACTGGGGACTTGGCAACTGGGCACTAGGGGACTGGCACTGGGGGACTTGGCACTGGGGGACTGGGCACTGAGGGACTAGAGACTGGGCACTGGGGTCTGGGCACTGGGCAACTGGGCACTGGGGACTGGGCAACTGGGCACTGGGGGACTGGGCACTGGCGACTGGGCACTGGTGACTGGGCTCTGGTGGATTGGGCACTGGGGACTAGAGACTCGCCACTGAGGGACGAGAGACTGGGCAATGGGGGACTGGGCACTGGGGGACTAGAGACTGGGCCCTGGTTGACTGGGCACTGGGGGTCTGGGCATTTGGGGAACTGGGCACTTGAGGACTGGAGACTGGGCACTGGGGGACTGGGCACTTGAGCACTGGAGACTGGGCATTGGGGGACTGGGCACTGGGGAACTGGGTACTTGGGGACGGGGCATTGGGTGACTAGGTTCTGGGCACTGGGAAACTGGGCAGTGGGGGACTGGAGACTGGGCACTGGGGGACTAGGCACTGGGAAAATGGACACTGGGGATCTGGGCGCTTTGGGACTGGGCACTGAGGGACTAGAGACTGGGCACTGGGGGACTGGGCACTGGGGGAATAGAGACTGGGCACTTGGGGACTGGGCACTGGGGGACGGGGCACTGGAGGACTAGAGACTGGGCACTGGGGGTCCCAGCACTGGGGACTGGGCACTGGGGACTAGAGACTGGGCACTGGAGGACTAGGCACTTGGGGTCTAGAGACTGGGCACTGGAGAACTGGACACTGGGACACTGGACACTGGGGAACTGGGCGCTGTGGGACTGGGCACGGAGGGACTAGAGACAGCGCACTGGGGGACTAGTCACTTGGGGACTAGAGATGGGGCACTGGACACTGGGGAACTGGGCACTGGGGGACTCGAGACTGGGCACTGGGGGACTGGGCACTTGGGGACTGGGCACTTGGTTCTGGGCATTGGGCAACTAGAGACTGGGCACTGGGGGTGTGAGCACTGGGGATTGGGGACTGGGCACTGGGCACTGGGCACTGGGGGACTGGGCATTGGAGACTGTGCACTGGGGGACTGGGGACCTGGGGGATGACCACTGTGGACTGGGCACTGGGGGACTGGGGACCTGGGTAATGACCACTGGGGATTGGGCACTGGGGGAATGGGCACTGGGGAAGCAGGCACTGGGGGACTGGGCATTGGGGAACTGGGCACTGAGGTACTTCAGACTGGGCACTGGGGGATTGGGCGCTGGGGGATTATAGACTGAGCACTGGGGGACTGGGGAACTGGGAACTGGGCACTGGGGATTGGGCACTGGGGGATTGTGCACTGGGGACTGGGCAACTGGGCACTGGGGGACTGGGGGCTGGGCACTGGCGTCTGGGCACTTGGAATCCGGGCACTGTTGACTGGCCACTGTGGACTGCGGACTGGGCAACTGGGCACTGGTTGACTGGGGAACTGGGCACTGTAGACTGGGCACTTGGGTTCTGGGCACTGGGGAACTGGGAACTGGGGGACTGGGCACTGGGGGACTGGGCACTTGGGGACTGGGCACTGGGGGACTAGAGACTGGGCACTGGGGGACTGGGCACTTGGGGACTGGGCATTGGGTGACTAGAGAATGAGCACTGAAGAACTGAGCACTGGGACAATGGACAATGGGGAACAGGACGCTGTAGGACTGGGCAATGAGGGACTAGAGACTGGGCACTGGGCGACTGGGCACTGGGCACTGGAGGACTGGGATCTGGAGGACTGGGCACTGGGGGACTAGAGACTGGGCACTGTGGGAGTGAGCACTGGGGACTGGGAACTGGGCACTGGGGACAAGACTGGGCACTGCGGGACTGGGCACTGGAGACTAGCCATTGGGGCACTGGTGACCTGGGGAATGACCACTGGGGATTGGGCACTGGGGGAATGGGCACTGGGGAAGCAGGCACTGGGGGACTGGGCATTGGGGAACTGGGCACTGATGTACTTCAGACTGGGCACTGGGGGATTGGGCGCTGGGGGATTATAGACTGAGCACAGGGGGACTGGGGAACTGGGAACTGGGCACTGGGGATTGGGCACTGGGGGATTGTGCACTGGGGACTGGGCAACTGGGCACTGGGGGACTGGGGGCTGGGCACTGGGGTCTGGGCACTTGGAATCCGGGCACTGTTGACTGGCCACTGTGGACTGCGGACTGGGCAACTGGGCACTGGGGGACTGGGGAACTGGGCACTGTAGACTGGGCACTTGGGTTCTGGGCACTGGGGATTGGGCACTGGGGAACTGGGAACTGGGGGACTGGGCACTGGGGGACTGGGCACTTGGGGACTGGGCACTGGGGGACTAGAGACTGGGCACTGGGGGACTGGGCACTTGGGGACTGGGCATTGGGTGACTAGAGACTGAGCACTGAAGAACTGAGCACTGGGACAATGGACAATGGGGAACAGGGCGCTGTAGGACTGGGCAATGAGGGACTAGAGACTGGGCACTGGGCGACTGGGCACTGGGCACTGGAGGACTGGGATCTGGAGGACTGGGCACTGGGGGACTAGAGACTGGGCACTGTGGGAGTGAGCACTGGGGACTGGGAACTGGGCACTGGGGACGAGACTGGGCACTGCGGGACTGGGCACTGGAGACTAGCCATTGGGGCACTGGTGACCTGGGGAATGACCACTGGGGACTGGGCATTGGGGGACTGTGAACCTGGGGAAAGACCACTAGGGACTGGGCACTGGGGAACTGGGCACTGGGGAACTTGGCACTGGGGAACTGGGAACTGGGGACTGGGCTTAGGGAACTTGGCACTGAGGGACTACAGACTGGGCACTGGGGGACTGGGGACTGGGGGACTAGGGACTGAGGACTGGGGAACTGGGAACTGAGCACTGGGGATTGGGCACTTGGGGTCTGGGCACTGGGGGAAGTGAGCACTGGAGACTGGGCACTGGGGTCTGGGCAACTGCGCACTGGGGGACTGGGGGCTGGGCACTGGGGTCTGGGCTCTTGGGGTCTGGGCACTGGGGAACTGCGGAACTGGGCACTGGGGACTGAGAACTTGTGGTCTGGTCACTGGGGGACTGGGCACTGGGGAATGGCCACTGGGGACTGGGCACTGGGGAATGGCCACTGGCGATTGGGCACTTTGGGAATAGAGACTGGGCCTGGGAGACTGGGCACTGGGGGACTTGGGAACTGGGCTCTGGAGACTGGGCACTTGGGGTCTGGACACTGGGCACTGGGGGACTGGGCACTTGGGATCTGGGTACTGGGGATTGGGCACTGGGGAACTGGGCACTGTAGACTGGGCCCTTGGGGTCTGGGCACTGGGAATTGGGCACTGGGGAACTGCGCACTGGGGGACTGGGCACTTGGGGAATGGGCACTTGGGCACTGGGCACTTGGGGTCTGGGCACTTGGGACTGGGCACTTGGGGAACTGGGCACTTGAGGACTAGAGACTGGGCACTTGGGGTCTGGGCACTTGGGGAACTGGGCCC
The DNA here is from genome assembly GCA_026770705.1 of Isurus oxyrinchus. NCBI lineage: Eukaryota > Metazoa > Chordata > Chondrichthyes > Lamniformes > Lamnidae > Isurus > Isurus oxyrinchus. The sequence continues at coordinate 231,551 of JANJGN010000694.1, read as the reverse complement.
TTGGGGACTGGGCACTGGGTGACTGGGCACTTGGGGTCTGGGCACTTGGGGAACTGGGCACTTGAGGACTGGAGACTGGGCACTTGGGGTCTGGGCACTTGGGGAACTGGGCACTTGAGGACTGGAGACTGGGCACTTGGGGTCTGGGCACTTGGGGTCTGGGCACTTGAGGACTGGAGACTGGGCACTTGGGGACTGGGCACTGGGGGACTGAGCACTGGAGGACTAGAGACTGGGCACTGGGGGTCTCAGCAATGGGGACTGGGCACTGGGGACTAGAGACTGGGCATTGGAGTACTGGGCACTTGGCGTCTAGAGACTGGGCACTGGAGAACGGGGCACTGGGACACTGGACACTGGGGAACTGGGCACTGTGGGACTGGGCACTGAGGGACTAGAGACTGGGCGCTGGGGGACAAGGCACTTAGGGACTAGAGATGGCGCACGGGGGAACTGGGAACTGGGACACTGGACACTGGGGAACTTGGCACTGGGGACTAGAGACTGGGCACTGGGGGACTGGGCACTTGGGGACTGGGCATTGGGAAACTAGAGACTGGGCACTGAAGAACTGTGCACTGGGAAAATGGACACTGGGAAACTGGGCGCTGTAGGACTGGGCAATGAGGGACTAGACTGGGCACTGGGGGACTGGGCACTGGGGACTGGGCACTGGGGGAGTGAGCACTGGGGACTGGGAACTCGGCACTGGGCACTAGAGACTGGGCACTGGGGGACTGGGCACTGGGCACTGGGGGACTGGGCACTGGAGACTGCGCACTGTGGGACTGGGGACATGGGGGATGACCACTGGGGACTGGGCACTGGGGTACTGGGGACCTGGGTAATGACCAGTGGGGATTGGGAACTGGGTGACTGGGCACTGGGGAAGCGGGCACTGGGGGGCTGGGCATTGGGAAACTGGGCACTGGGGAACTGGGCACTGGGGACTGGGCATTAGGGAACTGGGCACTGAGGGACTACAGACTGGGCACTGTGGGATTGGGCGCTGGGGGACTATAGACTGAGCACTGGGGGACTGGGGAACTGGGAACTGGGCACTGGGGATTGGTCACTTGGGGTCTGGGCACTGGAGGACTGGGCACTGGGGAATTGGGCACTGGGTACTGGGCACTGGGGACTTGGCAACTGGGCACTGCGTACTGGGGGCTGGGCACTGGGGACTGGGCACTTGTGGTCTGGGCACTGGGGGACTGGGCACTGGGGAATGTCCACAGGGTACTGGGCACTGGGTGACTGGGCACTGGGGAATGGCCACTGGGGATTTGGCCCTTTGGGACTAGATACTGGGCACTGGGGGACTGGTCACTGGGGCACTGGGCAACTGGGTACTGGAGACTGGGCACTGGGGGACTGGGCACTTCAGGTCTGCGTACTGAGGATTGGGCACTGGGGTACTGGGCACTGGGGACTGGGCACTTGGGCTCTGGGTACTAGAGACTGGTCCCTGGGGGACTGGGGGACTTGGCACTGGGGAACTGGGCACTGGGGGACTGGCCACTGGGCAACTTGGCACTGGGCGACTGGGGGCTAGGCACTGGAGACTGGGCACTTGGGGTCTGGGCACTTGGTGTCTGGGCACTGGTGACTGGACCAGGGGACTGGGCACTGGGGGACTGGGCACTGGGGTCTGGGCACTTGTGGTCTGGGCACTGCGGTACTGGGCACTGGGGAATGGCCACTGGGGACAGGGCACTGGGGAATGGCCACTGGGGATTGGGCACTTTGGGACTAGAGACTGGGCCCTGGGAGACTGGGCACTGGGGGACTGGGCACTGGAGGACTGGGGAACTGGGCACTTGGGCTCTGGGCACTGGGGACTGGACATTGGGGTCTGGGTACTGGGGATTGGGCACTGGGGGACTGGGGAACTGGGCACTGGAGACTGGACACTTGGGCTCTGGGGACTGGGGACTGGGCACTGTGGCCTGGGTACGGGGGATTGGGCACTGGGGGAACTGGGCACTGTGGACTGTGCACTGGGGACTGGGCACTTGGGGTCTGGGTACTGGGGATTGGCACTGGGGAAGTGGGCACTGGGGGACTGGGCACTGGGGACTTGGCACTGGGGACTGGGCACTTGTGGTATGGGCACTGTGGGACTGGGCACTGGGGAATGGCCACTGGGGAACTGGGTACTGGGGACTGGGCATTAGGGAACTGGGCGCTGTGGGACTACAGACTGGGCACAGGGGGACTGGGCACTGGGAACTGGGCATTAGGGAACTGGGCACTGAGGGACTACAGACTGGGCACTGTGGGATTGGGCGCTGGGGGACTATAGACTGAGCACTGGGGGACTGGGGAACTGGGAACTGGGCACTGGGGATTGGTCACTTGGGGTCTGGGCACTGGAGGACTGGGCACTGGGGAATTGGGCACTGGGTACTGGGCACTGGGGACTTGGCAACTGGGCACTGGGTACTGGGGGCTGGGCACTGGGGTCTGGGCACTTTGAGTCTGGGCACTGGTGACTGGCCACTGGGGACTGGGGTCTGGGGTACTGGGCACTGGGTGACTGGGCACTGGGGAATGGCCACTGGGGATTTGGCACTTTGGGACTAGATACTGGGCACTGGGGGACTGGTCACTGGGGCACTGAGCAACTGGGTACTGGAGACTGGGCACTGGGGGACTGGGCACTTCAGGTCTGCGTACTGAGGATTGGGCACTGGGGTACTGGGCACTGGGGACTGGGCACTTGGGCTCTGGGTACTAGAGACTGGTCCCTGGGGGACTGGGGGACTTGGCACTGGGGAACTGGGCACTGGGGGACTTGGCACTGGGGGACTGGGGGCTAGGCACTGGAGACTGGGCACTTGGGGTCTGGGCACTTGGTGTCTGGGCACTGGTGACTGGGCACTGGGGACTGGGCACTGGGGCCTGGGCTCTTGTGGTCTGGGCACTGCGGGACTGGGCACTGGGGAATGGCCACTGGGGACAGGGCACTGGGGAATGGCCACTGGGGATTGGGTACTTTGGGACTAGAGACTGGGCCCTGGGAGACTGGGCACTGGGGGACTGGGCACTGGAGGACTGGGGAACTGGGCACTTGGGCTCTTGGCACTGGGGACTGGGCATTGGGGTCTGGGTACTGGGGATTGGGCACTGGGGGACTGGGGAACTGGGCACTGGAGACTGGACACTTGGGCTCTGGGGACTGGGGACTGGGCACTGTGGCCTGGGTACGGGGGATTGGGCACTGGGGGACTGGGCACTGGGGACTGGGCACTTGGGGTCTGGGTACTGGGGATTGGCACTGGGGAAGTGGGCACTGGGGGACTGGGCACTGGGGACTTGGCACTGGGGACTGGGCACTTGTGGTCTGGGCACTGTGGGACTGGGCACTGGGGAATGGCCACTGGGGAACTGGGTACTGGGGACTGGGCATTAGGGAACTGGGCACTGTGGGACTACAGACTGGGCACAGGGGGAGTGGGCACTGGGGGACTATAGACTCAGCACTGGGGGACTGGGGAACTGGGAAATGGGCACTGGGGATTGGGCACTGGGGAAGTGGGCACTGTGGGACTGGGCACTGGGGACTTGACACTGGGGAAGTGGGCACTGGGGGACTGGGCACTGGGGACTTGGCACTGGGGACTGGGCACTTGTGGTCTAGGCACTGTGGGACTGGGCACTGGGGAATGGCCAGTGGGGGACTGGGCGCTGGGGGACTGGGGACCTGGGTAATGACCACTGGGGATTGGGCACTGGGGGACTGGGCACTGGGGAAGCAGGCACTGGGGGACTGGGCATTGGGGAACTGGGCACTGGGGAACTGGGCACTGGGGACTGGGCATTAGGGAACTGGGCACTGTGGGACTACAGACTGGGCACAGGGGGACTAGGCGCTGGGGGACTATAGACTGAGCACTGGGGGGCTGGGGAACTGGGAACTGGGCACTGGGGATTGGGCACTGGAGGACTGGGCACTGGGGGATTGGGGGACTGGGCACTGGGGTCTGGGCACCTGTGGTCTAGGCACTGGGGTCTGGGCACTGGGGAATGGCCACTGGGGACAGGGCACTAGGGAATGGCCACTGGGGATTGGGCACTTGTGGTCTGGGCACTGGGGGACTGGGCACTGGGGAATGTCCACTGGGGACTGGGCACTGGGTGACTGGGCACTAGGGAATGGCCCCTGGGGATTGGGCACTTTGGGACTAGAGACTGGGCACTGGGGGACTGGTCACTGGGGCACTGGGCAACTGGGCACTGGAGACTGGGCACTTGGGGTCTGGGCACTGGGGACTGTGCTCTTGGGGTCTGGGTACTGGGGATTGGGCAATGGGGACTGGGCACTCGGGGACTGGCCACTGGGCAACTTGGCACTGGGGGACTTGGGGCTGGACACTGGAGACTGGGCGCTTGGGGTCTGGGCACTTGGTGTCTGGGCACTGGTGACTGGGCAATGGGGACTGGGCACTGGGGGACTGGGGGACTGAGCACTGGGCTCTGGGCACCTGTGGTCTAGGCACTGGGGTCTGGACACTGGGGAATGGCCACTGGGGACGGGGCACTGGGCAATTGGCACTGGGGACTGGGCACTGGAGACTAGCCGTTGGGGCACGGGTGACCTGGGGAATGACCACTGGGGCTGGGCGTTGGGGGACTGGGGACCTGGGGAAAGACCACTGGGGACTGGGCACTGGGGAACTGGGAAATGGGCACTGGGGATTGGGCACTGGGGAATTGGGCACTGGGGGACTGGGCACTGGGGACTTGGCACTTGTGGTCTGGGCACTGCGGGACTGGGCACTGGGGTCTGGCCACTGGGGACAGGGCACTGGGGAATGGCCACTGGGGATTGGGCATTTTGGGACTAGAGACTGTGCCCTGGGAGACTGGGCACTGGGGGACTGGGCACTGGGGGACTGGGGAACTGGGCACTTGGGGATTGGGCACTGGGGTACTGGGCACTGGGGACTGTGCACTTGGGGTCTGGGCACTGGGTATTGGGCACTGGGGAACTGGGCACTGGGGAATTGGCACCGGGGACTTGGCACTGGGGACTTGGCACTTGTGGTCTGGGGGACTGGGCACAGGGGACTGGGCACTTGTGGTCTGGGCACTGGGGAATGGCCACTGGGGACTGGGCACTGGGGGACTGAGCACTGGGGAATGGCCACTGGTGATTGGGCACTTTGGGACTAGAGACTGGGCCCTGGGTGACTGGGCACTGGGAGACTGGGCACTGTGGGGCTAGAGACTGGGCAATGGGGGACTGGGCACTAGGGGACTCAGCACTGGGAACTTGGCACTGGGGAACTGGGCATGGGGGGACTGGGGACCTGGGGACTAGAGACTGGGCACTGGGGGACTGGGCACTTGGTGTCTGGGCAATAGGGCCTGGGCACTGGGAACTTGGCACTGGGGAACTGGGCACGGGACGACCAGGGAGTTGGGGACTAGAGACTGGGAACTGGGGGACTGGGCACTTGGTTTCTGAGCACTGGGGGACTGGCCACTGGGAACTTCTCACTGGGGAACTGGGCACTGGGGAACTGGGCACTGGAGACTGGACACTTGGGCTCTGGGGACTGGGGACTGGGCACTGGGGTCTGGGTATGGGGGATTGGGCACTGGGGGACTGGGCACTGTGGACTGTGCACTGGGGAATGGCCAGTGGGGACTGGGCGCTGGGGCACTGGGGACTGGGCACTGGGGACTTGGCACTTGTGGTCTAGGCACTGTGGGACTGGGCACTGGGGAATGGCCAGTGGGGACTGGGCGCTGGGGGACTGGGGACCTGGGTAATGACTACTGGGGATTGGGCACTGGGGGACTGGGCACTGGGGAAGCGGGCACTGGGGGACTGGGAATTGGGGAACTGGGCACTGGGGAACTGGGCACTGGGCATTAGGGAACTGGGCACTGTGGGACTACAGACTGGGCACAGGGGGACTGGGCGCTGGGGGACTATAGACTGAGCACTGGGGGACTGGGGAACTGGGAACTGGGCACTAGGGATTGGGCACTGGAGGACTGGGCTCTGGGTACTGGGGACTGGGCACTGGTGTCTGGGCACTGTTTGACTGGGCACTGGGGAATGGTAACTGGGGACTGGGCACTGGGGAACTGGGCACTGGGGTCTGGGCACTGGGGGACTGGGGGACTGGGCACAGGGGTCTGGGCACCTGTGGTCTGGGCACTGGGGAAAGGCCACTGGGGATTGGGCACTTTGGGACTAGAGACTGGGCACTGGGAGACTGGGCACTGGGGGACTGGGGAACTGGGCACTGGAGACTGGGCACATGGGCTCTGGGGACTGGGGACTGGGCACTGGGGTCTGTGTACTGGGGATTGAGCACTGGGGATTGGGCACTCGGGAACTGGGCACTGGGGGACTGGGCACTGGGGACTTGGCACTGGGGACTGGGCACTGGGGAACTGGGCACTGGGGACTGGGGAACTGGGCACTGGAGACTGGGCACTTGGACTCTGGGGACTGGGGACTGGGCACTGGGGTCTGGGAATGGGGGATTGGGCACTGGGGGATTGGGCACTGGGGACAGTGAACTGGTGATTGGGCACTTGAGTCTGGGCACTGGGGAACTGGGCACTGGGGGACTGGGCACTGGGGACTTGGCACTGGGGACTAGGCACGTGGTCTGGGCACTGTGGGACTGGGCACTGGGGAATGGCAAGTGGGGACTGGGCGCTGGGGACTGGTCACTGGGGGACTGGGGAACTGGGCACTGGAGACTGGGCACTTGGGCTCTGGGGACTGGGGACTGGGCACTGGGGTCTGGGTATGGGGGATTGGGCACTGGGGGACTGGGCACTGGGGACAGTGAACTGGTGACTGGGCACTTGAGTCTGGGCACTGGGGAACTTCTCACTGGGGAACTGGGCACTGGGGAACTGGGCACTGGAGACTGGACACTTGGGCTCTGGGGACTGGGGACTGGGCACTGGGGTCTGGGTATGGGGGATTGGGCACTGGGGGACTGGGCACTGTGGACTGTGCACTGGGGAATGGCCAGTGGGGACTGGGCGCTGGGGCACTGGGGACTGGGCACTGGGGACTTGGCACTTGTGGTCTAGGCACTGTGGGACTGGGCACTGGGGAACGGCCAGTGGGGACTGGGCGCTGGGGGACTGGGGACCTGGGTAATGACTACTGGGGATTGGGCACTGGGGGACTGGGCACTGGGGAAGCGGGCACTGGGGGACTGGGAATTGGGGAACTGGGCACTGGGGAACTGGGCACTGGGCATTAGGGAACTGGGCACTGTGGGACTACAGACTGGGCACAGGGGGACTGGGCGCTGGGGGACTATAGACTGAGCACTGGGGGACTGGGGAACTGGGAACTGGGCACTAGGGATTGGGCACTGGAGGACTGGGCTCTGGGTACTGGGGACTGGGCACTGGTGTCTGGGCACTGTTTGACTGGGCACTGGGGAATGGTAACTGGGGACTGGGCACTGGGGAACTGGGCACTGGGGTCTGGGCACTGGGGGACTGGGGGACTGGGCACAGGGGTCTGGGCACCTGTGGTCTGGGCACTGGGGAAAGGCCACTGGGGATTGGGCACTTTGGGACTAGAGACTGGGCACTGGGAGACTGGGCACTGGGGGACTGGGGAACTGGGCACTGGAGACTGGGCACATGGGCTCTGGGGACTGGGGACTGGGCACTGGGGTCTGTGTACTGGGGATTGAGCACTGGGGATTGGGCACTCGGGAACTGGGCACTGGGGGACTGGGCACTGGGGACTTGGCACTGGGGACTGGGCACTGGGGAACTGGGCACTGGGGACTGGGGAACTGGGCACTGGAGACTGGGCACTTGGACTCTGGGGACTGGGGACTGGGCACTGGGGTCTGGGCATGGGGGATTGGGCACTGGGGACAGTGCACTGGTGATTGGGCACTTGAGTCTGGGCACTGGGGAAGTGGGCACTGGGGGACTGGGCACTGGGGACTTGGCACTGGGGACTAGGCACGTGGTCTGGGCACTGTGGGACTGGGCACTGGGGAATGGCAAGTGGGGACTGGGCGCTGGGGACTGGTCACTGGGGGACTGGGGAACTGGGCACTGGAGACTGGGCACTTGGGCTCTGGGGACTGGGGACTGGGCACTGGGGTCTGGGTATGGGGGATTGGGCACTGGGGGACTGGGCACTGGGGACAGTGAACTGGTGACTGGGCACTTGAGTCTGGGCACTGGGGAACTTCTCACTGGGGAACTGGGCACTGGAGACTGGACACTTGGGCTCTGGGGACTGGGGACTGGGCACTGGGGTCTGGGTATGGGGGATTGGGCACTGGGGGACTGGGCACTGTGGACTGTGCACTGGGGAATGGCCAGTGGGGACTGGGCGCTGGGGCACTGGGGACTGGGCACTGGGGACTTGGCACTTGTGGTCTAGGCACTGTGGGACTGGGCACTGGGGAATGGCCAGTGGGGACTGGGCGCTGGGGGACTGGGGACCTGGGTAATGACTACTGGGGATTGGGCACTGGGGGACTGGGCACTGGGGAAGCGGGCACTGGGGGACTGGGAATTGGGGAACTGGGCACTGGGGAACTGGGCACTGGGCATTAGGGAACTGGGCACTGTGGGACTACAGACTGGGCACAGGGGGACTGGGCGCTGGGGGACTATAGACTGAGCACTGGGGGACTGGGGAACTGGGAACTGGGCACTAGGGATTGGGCACTGGAGGACTGGGCTCTGGGTACTGGGGACTGGGCACTGGTGTCTGGGCACTGTTTGACTGGGCACTGGGGAATGGTAACTGGGGACTGGGCACTGGGGAACTGGGCACTGGGGTCTGGGCACTGGGGGACTGGGGGACTGGGCACAGGGGTCTGGGCACCTGTGGTCTGGGCACTGGGGAAAGGCCACTGGGGATTGGGCACTTTGGGACTAGAGACTGGGCACTGGGAGACTGGGCACTGGGGGACTGGGGAACTGGGCACTGGAGACTGGGCACATGGGCTCTGGGGACTGGGGACTGGGCACTGGGGTCTGTGTACTGGGGATTGAGCACTGGGGATTGGGCACTCGGGAACTGGGCACTGGGTGACTGGGCACTGGGGACTTGGCACTGGGGACTGGGCACTGGGGAACTGGGCACTGGGGACTGGGGAACTGGGCACTGGAGACTGGGCACTTGGACTCTGGGGACTGGGGACTGGGCACTGGGGTCTGGGCATGGGGGATTGGGCACTGGGGGATTGGGCACTGGGGACAGTGCACTGGTGATTGGGCACTTGAGTCTGGGCACTGGGGAAGTGGGCACTGGGGGACTGGGCACTGGGTGACTGGGCACTGGGGACTTGGCACTGGGGACTGGGCACTGGGGAACTGGTCACTGGGGGACTGGGGAACTGGGCACTGGAGACTGGGCACTTGGGCTCTGGGGACTGGGGACTGGGCACTGGGGTCTGGGTATGGGGGATTGGGCACTGGGGACAGTGAACTGGTGACTGGGCACTTGAGTCTGGGCACTGGGGAACTGGGCACTGGAGGACTGGGCACTGGGGACTTGGCACTGGGGACTAGGCACGTGGTCTGGGCACTGTGGGACTGGGCACTGGGGAATGGCAAGTGGGGACTGGGCACTGGGGACTGGTCACTGGGGGACTGGGGAATTGGGCCCTGGAGACTGGGCACTTGGGCTCCGGGGACTGGGGACTTGGCACTGGGGTCTGGGTATGGGGGATTGGGCACTGGGGAACTGGGCACTGGGGGACTGGGAACTGGGGACTTGACACTGGGTACTGGGCACTTGTGGTCTGGGCACTGTGGGAAAGGGCACGGGGGAATGGCCACTGGGGACTGGGGACAGGAGAACTGGGCACTGGGGAATGGCCACTGGGGATTGGGCACTTTGGGACTAGAGACTGGGCCCTGGGAGACTGGGCACTGGGGGACTGGGCACTGGGGGACTGGACACTGAGGGACTAGAGACTGGGCACTGGGGACTGGGAACTGGGGACTGGGCACTGGGGACTTAGCACTGGGGACTGGGCACTGGAGACTAGCCGTTGGGGCACGGGTGACCTGGGGAATGACCACTGGGGACTGGGCATTGGGGGACTAGGGACCTGGGGAAAGACCATTGGGAACTGGGCACTGGGGAACTGGGCACTGGGGAACTGGGCACTGGGGACTGGGCATTAGGGAACTGGGCACTGAGGGACTACAGACTGGGCAATGGGGTCTGGGGATTGGGGGACTAGGGACTGAGCACTGGGGGACTGGGGAACTGGGAACTGGGCACTGGGGACTTAGCACTGGGCACTGGAGACTAGCCGTTGGGCCACGGGTGACCTGGGGACTGGGCACTGGGGGACTAGGGACCTGGGGAAAGACCACTGGGGACTGGGCACTGGGGAACTGGGCACTGGGGAACTGGGCACTGGGGAACTGGGCACTGGGGACTGGGCATTAGGGAACTGGGCACTGAGGGACTACAGACTGGGCACTGGGGTCTGGGGATTGGGTGACTAGGGACTGAGCACTGGGGAACTGGGAACTGGGCACTGGGGATTGGGCACTTGGGGTCTGGGCACTGGGGACTGGGAACTGGGGGACTGGGGGACTGGGCACTGGGCTCTGGGCACCTGTGGTCTAGGCACTGGGGAATGGCCACTGGGGACAGGGCACTGGGCAATTGGCACTGGGGACTGGGCACTGGAGACTAGCCGTTGGGGCACGGGTGACCTGGGGAATGACCACTGGGGACTGGGCACTCGGGAACTGGGCACTGGGGAACTTGGGATCTGGGCACTGGGAGACTGGGCACTGGGGGACTGGGGAACTGGGCACTGGAGACTGGGCACTTGGGCTCTGGGGACTGGGCACTGGGGTCTGGGTATTGGGGATTGGGCACAGGGGATTGGGCACTGGGGAACTGGGCACTGGGGGACTGGGCACTGGGGACTTGGCACTGGGGACTGGGCACTTGTGGTCTGGGCACTGTGGGACTGGGCACTGGGGAATGGCTACTGGGGAACTGGGCACTGGGGACTGGGTATTAGGGAACTCGGCACTGTGGGACTACAGACTGGGCCCAGGGGGACTGGGCACTGGGGGACTATAGACTCAGCACTGGGGGACTGGGGAACTGGGAAATGGGCACTGGGGAACTGGGCACTGTGGGAATGGGCACTGGGGACTTGGCACTGGGGAAGTGGGCACTGGGGGACTGGGCACTGGGGACTTGGCACTGGGGACTGGGCACTTGTGGTCTAGGCACTGTGGGACTGGGCACTGGGGAATGGCCAGTGGGGACTGGGCGCTGGGGGACTGGGGACCTGGGTAATGACCACTGGGGATTGGGCACTGGGGGACTGGGCACTGGGGAAGCGGGCACTGGGGAAGTGGGCACTGAGGGGCTGGACACTGGAGACTGGGCGCTTGGGGTCTGGGCACTTGGTTTCTGAGCACTGGTGACTGGGCACTGGGGACTGGGCACTGGGGGACTGGGGTCTGGGCACTGGGCTCTGGGCACCTGTGGTCTAGGCACTGGGGTCTGGACACTGGGGAATGGCCACTGGGGACAGGGCACTGGGCAATTGGCACTGGGGACTAGGCACTGGAGACTAGCCGTTGGGGCACGGGTGACCTGGGGACTGGGCATTGGGGGACTGGGGACCTGGGGAAATACCACTGGGGACTGGGCACTGGGGAACTGGGCACTGGGGAACTTGGGAACTGGGCACTGGGAGACTGGGCACTGGGGGACTGGGGAACTGGGCACTGGAGACTGGGCACTTGGGCTCTGGGGACTGGGGACTGGGCACTGGGGTCTGGGTACTGTGGATTGGGCACTGGGGATTGGGCACTGGGGAACGGCACTGGGGGACTGGGCACTGGGGACTTGGCACTGGGGACTGGGCACTTGTGGTCTGGTCACTGTGGGACTGGGCACTGGGAAATGGCCACTGGGGAACTGGGCACTGGGGACTGGGCATTAAGGAACTGGGCCCTGTGGGACTACAGACTGGGCACAGGGGGACTGGGCACTGGGGGACTATAGACTCAGCACTGGGGGACTGGGGAACTGGGAAATGGGCACTGGGGATTGGGCACTGGGGAACTGGGCACTGGGGGACTGGGCACTGGGGACTTGGCCCTGGGGAAGTGGGCACTGGGGGACTGGGCACTTGTGGTCTAGGCACTGTGGGACTGGGCACTGGGGAATGGCCAGTGGGGACTGGGCGCTGGGGGACTGGGGACCTGGGTAATGACCACTGGGGATTGGGCACTTTGGGACTAGAGACTGGGCACTGGGGGGCTGGTCACTGGGGCACTGGGCAACTGGGCACTGGAGACTGGGCACTTGGGGTCTGGGCACGGGGGACTGGGCACTTGGGTTCTGGGTACTGGGGATTGGGCACTGGGGACTGGGCACTCGGGGACTGGCCACTGGGCAACTTGGCACTGGGGGACTTGGGGCTGGACACTGGAGACTGGGCCCTTGGGGTCTGGGCACTTGATGTCTGGGCACTGGTGACTGGGCACTGGGGACTGGGCACTGGGGGACTGGGGGAGTGGGCACTGGGCTCTGGGCACCTGTGGTCTAGGCACTGGGGTCAGGACACTGGGGAATGGCTACTGGGGACAGGGCACTGGGCAATTGGCACTGTGGACTGGGCACTGGAGACTAGCCGTTGGGGCACGGGTGACCTGGGGAACGACCACTGGGGACTGGGCATTGGGGGACTGGGGACCTGGGGAAATACCACTGGGGACTGGGCACTGGGGAACTGGGCACTGGGGAACTTGGGAACTGGGCACTGGGAGACTGGGCACTGGGTGACTGGGGAACTGGGCACTGGAGACTGGGCACTTGGGCTCTGGGTACTGGGGACTGGACACTGGTGTCTGGGCACTGTTTGACTGGGCACTGGGGAATGGTAACTGGGGACTGGGCACTGGGGAACTGGGCACTGGGGTCTGGGCACTGGGGGACTGGGGGACTGGGCACAGGGATCTGGGCACCTGTGGTCTGGGCACTGGGGAATGGCCACTGGGGATTGGGCACTTTGGGACTAGAGACTGGGCACTGGGAGACTGGGCACTGGGGGACTGGGGAACTGGGCACTGGAGACTGGGCACATGGGCTCTGGGGACTGGGGACTGGGCACTGGGGTCTGTGTACTGGGGATTGAGCACTGGGGATTGGGCACTGGGGAACTGGGCACTGGGGGACTGGGCACTGGGGACTTGGCACTGGGGACTGGGCACTGGGGAACTGGGCACTGGGGACTGGGGAACTGGGCACTGGAGACTGGGCACTTGGACTCTGGGGACTGGGGACTGGGCACTGGGGTCTGGGCATGGGGGATTGGGCACTGGGGGATTGGGAACTGGGGACAGTGCACTGGTGATTGGGCACTTGAGTCTGGGCACTGGGGAAGTGGGCACTGGGGGACTGGGCACTGGGGACTTGGCACTGGGGACTAGGCACGTGGTCTGGGCACTGTGGGACTGGGCACTGGGGAATGGCAAGTGGGGACTGGGCGCTGGGGACTGGTCACTGGGGGACTGGGGAACTGGGCACTGGAGACTGGGCACTTGGGCTCTGGGGACTGGGGACTGGGCACTGGGGTCTGGGTATGGGGGATTGGGCACTGGGGGATTGGGCACTGGGGACAGTGCACTGGTGATTGGGCACTTGAGTCTGGGCACTGGGGAAGTGGGCACTGGGGGACTGGGCACTGGGGACTTGGCACTGGGGACTAGGCACGTGGTCTGGGCACTGTGGGACTGGGCACTGGGGAATGGCAAGTGGGGACTGGGCGCTGGGGACTGGTCACTGGGGGACTGGGGAACTGGGCACTGGAGACTGGGCACTTGGGCTCTGGGGACTGGGGACTGGGCACTGGGGTCTGGGTATGGGGGATTGGGCACTGGGGGACTGGGCACTGGGGACAGTGAACTGGTGACTGGGCACTTGAGTCTGGGCACTGGGGAACTGGGCACTGGGGGACTGGGCACTGGGGACTTGGCACTGGGGACTAGGCACGTGGTCTGGGCACTGTGGGACTGGGCACTGGGGAATGGCAAGTGGGGACTGGGCACTGGGGACTGGTCACTGGGGGACTGGGGAATTGGGCCCTGGAGACTGGGCACTTGGGCTCCGGGGACTGGGGACTTGGCACTGGGGACTAGGCACGTGGTCTGGGCACTGGGGGACTGGGCACTGGGGAATGGCAAGTGGGTACTGGGCGCTGGGGACTGGTCACTGGGGGACTGGGGAATTGGGCCCTGGAGACTGGGCACTTGGGCTCCGGGGACTGGGGACTTGGCACTGGGGTCTGGGTACGGGGGATTGGGCACTGGGGGACTGGGCACTGGGGACAGTGCACTGGGGACTGGGCACTTGGGGTCTGGGCACTGGGGATTGGGCACAGGGGAACTGGGCACTGGGGACAGGGCACTGGGGACTTGGCACTGGGTACTGGGCACTTGTGGTCTGGGCACTGTGGGAAAGGGCACGGGGGAATGGCCACTGGGGACTGGGGAACTGGGCACTGGGGAATGGCCACTGGGGATTGGGCACTTTGGGACTAGAGACTGGGCCCTGGGAGACTGGGCACTGGGGGACTGGGCACTGGGAGACTGGGCACTGAGGGACTAGAGACTGGGCAATGGGGGACTGGGCACTAGGGGACTCAGCACTGGGAACTTGGCACTGGGGAACTGGGCACGGGGGGACTGGGGTCTTGGGGACTAGAGACTGGGCACTGGGGGACTGGGCACTTGGTGTCTGGGCACTGGGGGACTGGGCACTGGGAACTTGGCACTGGGGAACTGGGCACAGGGGGACTGGGCACTTGAGGTCTGGGCACTTGGGGACTGCGCAGTTGGCGTCTGGGCACTGGGGGATTGGGCACTGGGGACTGTGCACTTGGGGACAGGGCACAGGGGATGGGCACTGGGGCACTTGAGGACTTGGCATCAGTGGGCTGGGCACTGGGGACTGGGCACTTGAGGACTGGGCACTGTGGATTGGGCACTGGGGCACTTGGGGACTGGGCACTGGGGACTGGGTGCTTGGGAACTGGGCACTGGGGGACTGGGGAACTGGGCACTGGGGACTGGGCACTTGTGGTGTGGGCACTGGGGAATAGCCACAGGGGACTGGGCACTGGGGAACTGGGCACTGGGGAATGGCCACTGGGGAATGGGCAATTTGGGACTAGAGACTGGGACCTGGGAGTCTGGGCACTGGGGGAATGGGCACTGGGGACTGGGGACTGGGCACTGGGGACTGGGCGATGAGGGACTAGTGACTGGGCACTGGGAGACTCGGCACTGGGAACTTGGCACTGGGGAACTGGGCACGTGGGGACTGGGCACTTGGGGACTAGAGACGGGGCACTGGGGGTCTGGGCACTTGGGGTCTGGTCACTGGGGGACTGGGCACTGGGAACTTTGCACTGGGGAACTGGGCACTGGGAGACTGGGCACTTGGGGTCTAGGCACTTGGGGACTGGGCACTTGGGGGGGCACTGGGGGACTGGGCACTGGGGACTGGGTCACTTGGGACTGGGGAACTGGGCATTGGGAACTGGGAACTGGGCACTGGGGATTGGGCACTTGGGGTCTGGGCACTGGGGACTGGGAACTGGGGACTGGGCACTGGGGACTTAGCACTGGGGACTGGGCACTGGAGACTAGCCGTCGGGGCACGGGTGACCTGGGGAATGACCACTGGGGACTGGGCATTGGGGGACTAGGGACCTGGGGAAAGACCATTGGGAACTGGGCACTGGGGAACTGGGCACTGGGGAACTGGGCACTGGGGACTGGGCATTAGGGAACTGGGCACTGAGGGACTACAGACTGGGCAATGGGGTCTGGGGATTGGGGGACTAGGGACTGAGCACTGGGTGACTGGGGAACTGGGAACTGGGCACTGGGGACTTAGCACTGGGCACTGGGCACTGGAGACTAGCCGTTGGGCCACGGGTGACCTGGGGACTGGGCATTGGGGGACTAGGGACCTGGGGAAAGACCACTGGGGACTGGGCACTGGGGAACTGGGCACTGGGGAACTGGGCACTGGGGAACTGGGCACTGGGGACTGGGCATTAGGGAACTGGGCACTGAGGGACTACAGACTGGGCACTGGGGTCTGGGGATTGGGTGACTAGGGACTGAGCACTGGGGAACTGGGAACTGGGCACTGGGGATTGGGCACTTGGGGTCTGGGCACTGGGGACTGGGAACTGGGTACTGGGCACTGGAGGACTGGGCACTGGGGGATTGAGCACTTGAAACTGGGCACTGGGGTCTGGGCAACTGCGCACCGGGGGACTGGGTGCTGGGCACTGGGGTCTGGGTTCTTGGGGTCTGGACACTGGTGACTGGGCACTGGGGACTGGGCACAGGGGAAATGCGGAATTGGGCACTGGGGACTGAGCAATGGGGAATGGCCACTGGCGATTGGCACTTTGGGACTAGAGACTGGGCCTTGGGAGACTGGGCACTGGGGGACAGGGCACTGGGGGACTTGGGAACTGGGCACTGGAGACTGGGCACTTGGGGTCTGGGCACTGGGCACTGGGGGACTGGGCACTTGGGATCTGGGTACTGGGGATTGGGCACTGGGGAACTGGGCACTGTAGACTGGGCACTTGGGTTCTGGGCACTGGGGATTGGGCACTGGGGAACTGGGAACTGGGGGACTGGGCACTGGGGACTGGGCACTTGGGGACTGGGCACTGGGGGACTGGGCACTTGAGGACTGGAGACTGGGCACTGGGGACTTGGCACGGGGTCTGGGCATTTGGGGTCTGGGCACTTGGGGAACTGGGCCCATGGGGACTGGGCACTGGGGACTGGGCACTTGTGGACTGTGCACTTGGGGAATGGCCACTGGGGACTGGGCACTGGGGGACTGGGCACTGGGGAATGGCCACTGGGGAATGGGCAATTTGGGGCTAGAGACTGGGCCCTGGGAGTCTGGGCACTGGGGGACTGGGCACTGGGGACTGGGCAATGAGGGACCAGAGACTGGGCACTGGGGGACTCGGCACTGGGAACTTGGCACTGGGGAACTGGGCACGGGGGGACTAGGCACTTGGGGAATAGAGACGGGGCACTGGGGGACTGGGCACTTGGGGTCTGGTCACTGGGGGACTGGGCACTGGGAACTTGGCACTGGGGAACTGGGCACAGCGGAACTGGGCACTGGGGAACTGGGCACTGGGAAACTGGCATTGGGGGACTGGGCACTGGGGAACTGGGCATTGAGGGACTAGAGACTGGGCACTGGGGTCTGGGCACTGTGCAACTGGGCACTGGGGACTGGGCAACTGGGCACTGGGGGACTCGGCACTGGCGACTGGGAACTGGGTACTGGGCACTGGGGGAATGGGCACTTGGGGTCTAGGCACTTGGGGACTGGGCACTTGGGGGACTGGGCACAGGGGAATGGGAACTGGGGGACTGGGCACTGGGGACTGGGCACTGGGGCACTTGGGGACTGGGCTCTGGGGACTGGCCACTTGGGGACTGGGCAATGTGGACTGGGCACTGGGTCACTTGGGACTGGGGAACTGGGCATTGGGAACTGGGCACAGGGGAACTGGGCACTGGGGAACTGGGCACTGGGGAACTGGGCATTGAGGGACTAGAGACTGGGCACTGGGGTCTGTGCAGTGGGCAACTGGGCACTGGGGAATGGGCAACTGGGCACTGGGGGACTGGGCACTGGCGACTGGGCACTGGTGACTGGGCTCTGGTGGATTGGGCACTGGGGACTAGAGACTGGGCACTGAGGGACTAGAGACTGGGCACTGGGGGACTGGGGACTGGGGAACTGAAAACTGGAGACTCGGCACTCGGGCACTGGGGGCCTGGGGATCTGGGCACTGGGGGTTAGAGACTGGGCACTGGGGGACTGGGCACTGGAGGACTGGAGACTGGGCACTGGGGGACTGGGCACTGGGAAACTGGACACCCGGGAACTGGGCACTGTGGGACTGGGCACTAAGGGACTAGAGACTGGGCACTGGGGGACTAGGCACTTGGGGACTAGAGGTGGGGCACTGGAGAACTGGGCACTGGGACACTGAACACTGGGGAACTGGGCACTGGGGGACTAGAAACTGAGCACTGGGGGACTGGGCACTTGGGGACTGGGCATTGGGTGACTAGAGACTGGGCACTGAAGAACTGAGCACTGGGACAATGGACAATGGGGAACTGGGCGCTGTAGGACTGGGCAATGAGGGACTAGAGACTGGGCACTGGGGGACTGGGCACTGGGCACTGGAGGACTGGGCACTGGGGGACTAGAGACTGGGAACTGGGGGAGTGAGCACTGGGGACTGGGAACTGGGCACTGGGGACTAGAGACTGGGCACTGGGGGACTGGGCACTGGGGACTGGGCACTGGGGACTGGGGACTGGGGGACTGGGCACTGGAGACTAGCCGTTGGGACACTGGTGACCTGGGGAATGACCACTGGGGACTGGGCATTGGGGGACTGGGGACCTGGGAAAGAACACTGGGGACTGGGCACTGGGGAACTGGGCACTGGGGAACTTGGCACTGGGGAACTGGGCACTGGGGACTGGGTATTAGGGAATTGGGCACTGAGGGACTACAGACTTGGCACTGGGGGACTGGGGACTGGGGGACAAGGGACTGAGCACTGGGGGACTGGGGAACTGGGAACTGGGCACTGGGGATTGGGCACTTGGGGTCTGGGCACTGGGGACTGGGAACTGGGGACTCGGGGCTGGGGACTGGGCACTGGGGACTTAGCACTGGGGACTGGGCACTGGGGATTGGGCACTGGGGGACTGGGGACTGGGCACTGGGGTCTGGGCACCTGTGGTCTAGGCACTGAGGTCTGGGCACTGGGGAATGGCCACTGGGGACAGGGCACTGGGCAATTGGCACTGGGGACTGGGCACTGGAGACTAGCTGTTGGGGCACGGGTGACCTGGGGAATGACCACTGGGGACTGGGCATTGGGGGACTGGGGACCTGGGGAAAGACCACTGGGGACTGGGCACTGGGGAACTGGGCACTGGGGTACTTGGGAACTGGGCACTGGGAGACTGGGCACTGGGGGACCGGGGAACTGGGCACTGGAGACTGGGCGCTTGGGCTCTGGGGACTGGGGACTTGGCACTGGGGTCTGGGTACTGGGGATTGGGCACTGTGGAATTGGGCACTGGGGACTGGGCACTGGGGACTTGGCACTGGGGACTGGGCACTTGTGATCTGGGCACTGTTTGACTGGGCACTGGGGAATGGCCACTGGGGACTGGGCACTGGGGAACTCTGCACTGGGGTCTGGGCACTGGGGTCTGGGCACCTGTGGTCTAGGCACTGGGGTCTGGGCACTGGGGAATGGCCACTGGGGACAGGGCACTGGGGAATGGCCATTGGGGATTGGGCACTTTGGGACTAGAGACTGGGCCCTGGGAGACTGGGCACTGGGGGACTGGGGAACTGGGCACTGGAGACTGGGCACTTGGGCTCTGGGGACTGGGGACTTGGCACTGGGGTCTGTGCACTGGGGATTGGGCACTGGGGATTGGGCACTGGGGAACTGGGCACTGGGGGACTGGGCACTGGGGACTTGGCACTGGGGACTGGGCACTTGTGATCTGGGCACTGTTTGACTGGGCACTGGGGAATGGCCACTGGGGACTGGGCACTGGGGAACTGTGCACTGGGGACTGGTCACTGGGGGACTGGGGGACTGGGCACTGGGGACTGGGCACTTGTGGTCTGGCACTGGGGAAGGGCCACTGGGGATTGGGCACTTTGGGACTAGAGACTGGGCCCTGGGTGACTGGGCACTGGGGGACTGGGCACTGAGGGACTAGAGACTGGGCAATGGGGGACTGGGCACTGGGGGATTGGGCACTGGGAACTTGGCACTGGGGAACTGGGCACGGGGGGGCTGTGGACCTGGGGACTAGAGACTGGGCACTGAGGGACTGGGCACTTGGTGTCTGGGCACTGGGCACTGGGCACTGGGAACTTGGCACTGGGGAACTGGGCACTGGGGAACTGGGCCCGGGGCGACCGGGGACTTGAGGACTAGAGACTGGGCACAGGGGGACTGGGCACTTGGTGTCTGGGCACTGTGGGACTGGGCACTGGGAACTTGGCACTGGGGAACTAGGCACTGGGGAACAGGGCACTGGAGACTGGGCACTTGGCCTCTGGGGACTGGGTACTGGGGTCTGGGCACGGGGGATTGGGCACTGGAGGATTGGGCACTGGGGGACTGGGGACTTGGCTCTGGGGACTAGGCACGTGGTCTGGGCACTGGGGAATGGCAAGTGGGGACTGGGCGCTGGGGACTGGTCACTGGGGGACTGGGGACTGGGCACTGGAGACTGGGCACTTGGGCTCTGGGGACAGGGCACTGGGGTCTGGGTACGGGGGATTGGGCACTGGGGGACTGGGCACTGGGGACAGTGCACTGGTGACTGGGCACTTGAGTCTGGGCACTGGGGAACTGGGCACTGGGGGACTGGGCACTGGGGACTAGGCACGTGGTCTGGGCACTGTGGGACTGGGCACTGGGGAATGGCAAATGGGGACTGGGTGCTGGGGACTGGTCACTGGGGGTCTGGGGAATTGGGCCCTGGAGACTGGGCACTTGGGCTCTGGGGACTGGGGACTTGGCACTGGGGTCTGGGTACGGGGGATTGGGCACTGGGGGACTGGGCACTGGGGACAGTGCACTGGGGACTGGGCACTTGGGGTCTGGGCACTGGGGATTGGGCACAGGGGAACTGGGCACTGGGGACAGGGCACTGGGGACTTGGCACTGGGTACTGGGCACTTGTGGTCTGGGCACTGTGGGAAAGGGCACGGGGGAATGGCCACTGGGGACTGGGGACTGGGGAACTGGGCACTGGGGAATGGCCACTGGGGATTGGGCACTTTGGGACTAGAAACTGGGCCCTGGGAGACTGGGCACTGGGGGACTGGGCACTGGGGGACTGGGCACTGAGGGACTAGAGACTGGGCAATGGGGGACTGGGCACTAGGGGACTCAGCACTGGGAACTTGGCACTGGGGAACTGGGCACGGGGGGACTGGGGACTTGGGGACTAGAGACTGGGCACTGGGGGACTGGGCACTTGGTGTCTGGGCACTGTGGGACTGGGCACTGGGAACTTGGCACTGGGGAACTGGGCACAGGGGGACTGGGCACTTGAGGTCTGGGCACTTGGGGACTGCGCAGTTGGCGTCTGGGCACTGGGGGATTGGGCACTGGGGACTGTGCACTTGGGGAAAGGGCACAGGGGATGGGCACTGGGGCACTTGAGGACTTGGCACCGGTGGACTGGGCACTGGGGACTGGGCACTTGTGGACAGGGCACTGTGGATTGGGCACTGGGGCTCTTGGGGACTGGGGAACTGGGCACTGGGGACTGGGCACTTGGGGACTGGGCACTGTGGATTGGGCACTGGGGCACTTGGGGACTGGGGAACTGGGCACTGGGGACTGGGCGCTTGGGAACTGGGCACTGGGGGACTGAGGAACTGGGCACTGGGGACTGGGCACTTGTGGTCTGGGCACTGGGGAATAGCCACTGGGGACTGGGCACTGGGGAACTGGGCACTGGGGAATGGCCACTGGCAATTGGCACTTTGGGACTAGAGACTGGGCCCTGGAAGACTGGGCACTGGGGGATTGGGCACTGGGGGATTGGGCACTGGGGACAGTGCACTGGTGACTGGGCACTTGAGTCTGGGCACTGGGGAAGTGGGCACTGCGGGACTGGGCACTGGGGACTTGGCACTGGGAACTAGGAACGTGGTCTGGGCACTGTGGGACTGGGCACTGGGGAATGGCAAGTGGGGACTGGGCGCTGGGGACTGGTCACTGGGGGACTGGGGGACTGGGCACTGGGGACTGGGCACTAGGGGACAGGGCACTGTGGATTGGGCACTGGGGCACTTGGGGACTGGGGAACTGGGCACTGGGGACTGGGCGCTTGGGAACTGGGCACTGGGGGACTGGGGGACTGGGCACTTGTGGTCTGGGCACTGGGGAATAGCCACTGGGGACTGGGCACTGGGGAACTGGGCACTGGGGAATGGCCACTGGCGATTGGCACTTTGGGACTAGAGACTGGGCCCTGGGAGACTGGGCACTGGGGGATTGGGCACTGGGGGATTGGGCACTGGGCACTGGAGACTTGGCACTTGGGGTCTGGGCACTGGGCACTGGGGAACTGGACACTTGGAATCTGGGTACTGGGGATTGGGCACTGGGGAACTGGGCACTGTAGACTGGGCACTTGGGTTCTGGGCACTGGGGATTGTACACTGGGGAACTGGGCACTGGGGGACTGGGCACTGGGGGACTGGGCACTTGGGGACTGGGCACTTGGGGAACTGGGCACTTGAGGACTGGAGACTGGGCACTGGGGACTGGGCACTTGGGGAACTGGGCACTTGAGGACTAGAAACTGGGCACTTGGGGTCTAGGCATTTGGGGTCTGGGCACTTGGGGAACTGGGCCCATGGGGACTGGGCACTGGGGGACTGGGCACTTGGGGTCTGGGCACTTGGGGAACTGGGCGCTTGAGGACTGGAGACTGGGCACTTGGGGTCTGGGCACTTGGAGATCTGGGCACTTGAGGACTGGAGACTGGACACTGGGGGACTGGGCACTTGAGCACTGGAGACTGGGCACTGGAGGACTGGCCACTTGGGAACCGCGCACTTGGGGACGGGGCATTGGGTGACTAGGTTCTGGGCACTGGGGGACTGCGCACTGGGGACTGGACACTGCGGACTGGGCACTGGAGTACTGGGCACTGGGGACTGGGCTCTGGGGACTGGGCACTGGGGGATTGGGCACTGGGGTCTGGGCACTTGGGGTCTGGGCACTGGAGGACTGGGCACTGGGGACTGGGCACTGCAGACTGGGCACTTGGGGTCTGGGTACTAGAGACTGGGCACTGGGGGACTGGGGAACTTGGCACTGGGGAACTGAGCACTGTGGGTCTGGGGAACTGGGCACTGGAGACTGGGCACGGGCTCTGGGGACTGGGGACTGGGCACTGGGTTCTGGGTATGGGGGATTGGGCACTGGGGACTGGGGACTGTGCACTGGCTCCTGGGCCCTTGGGATCTTGGCACTGGGGATTAGGCACTGGAGAACTGGGCACTGGGGACTTGGCTCTGGGGACTGGGCACTTGTGGTCTGGGCACTGTGGGACTGGGCACTGGGGAATGGTCACTGGGGGACTGGGGAACTGAGCACTGGGGACTGGGCATTTGTGTTCTGGGCACTGGGGAATGGCCACAGGGGACTGGGCAATGGGGGACTGGGCACTGGGGAATGGCCACTGGGGATTGGGCACTTTGGGACTAGAGACTGGGCCCTGGGAGACTGGGCACTGGGGGACTGGGCACTGGGGGACTGGGCACTGGGGAATGGCCACTGGGGATTGGGCACTTTGGGACTAGAGACTGGGCCCTGGGAGACTGGGCACTGGGGGACTGGGCACTGGGAGACTGGGCACTGAGGGACTAGAGACTGGGCAATGGGGGACTGGGCACTAGGGGACTCAGCACTGGGAACTTGGCACTGGGGAACTGGGCATGGGGGGACTGGGGACCTGGGGACTAGAGACTGGGCACTGGGGGACTGGGCACTTGGTGTCTGGGCACTGGGGGACTGGGCACTGGGAACTTGGCACTGGGGAACTGGGCACTGGGGGACTGGGCACTTGCGGTCTGGGCACTTGGGGTCTGTGCACTTGGGGTCTGGGCACTGGGGGACTGGGCACTGAGGATTGTACACTTGGGGATGGGGCACTGGGGATGGGCACTGGGGCACTTGGGGACTTGGCACTGTGGGACTGGGCACTGGGGACTGGGCACTTGGGGACTGGGCACTGTGGATTGGGCACTGGGGCACTTGGGGTCTGGGCACTGGGGAACTGGGCAGTGGGCACAGGGGAACCGGCAGTGGGGGACTGGGCACTGGGGAACTGGGCACTGAGGGACTAGAGACTGGGCACTGGGGTATGGGCACTGGGCAACTGGGCACTGGGGACTGGGCAACTGGGCACTGGCGACTGGGCACTGGTGACTGGGCTCTGGTGGATTGGGCACTGGGGACTAGAGACTGGGCACTGAGGGACTAAAGACTGGGCACTGGGGGACTGGGCACTGGGGGACTAGAGACTGGGCCCTGGTTGACTGGGTACTTGGGGTCTGGGCACTGGGGGACTGGGGATTGGGGAACTGAAAACTGGGGACTGGGCACTGGGGCACTGGGGGACTGGGGTCCTGGGGAACTGAAAACTGGGGACTGGGCACTGGGGCACTGGGGGACTGGGGTTCTGGGCACTGGGGGATCAGAGACTGGGCACTGGGGGACTGGGCACTGGGGGACTGGGCACTTGGTGTCTGGGCACTGTGGGACTGGGCACTGGGAACTTGGCACTGGGGAACTAGGCACTGGGGAACAGGGCATTGGTGACTGGGCACTTGGCCTCTGGGGACTGGGTACTGGGGTCTGGGCACGGGGGATTGGGCACTGGAGGATTGGGCACTGGGGGACTGGGGACTTGGCACTGGGGACTAGGCACGTGGTCTGGGCACTGGGGAATGGCAAGTGGGGACTGGGCGCTGGGGACTGGTCACTGGGGGACTGGGGACTGGGCACTGGAGACTGGGCACTTGGGCTCTGGGGACAGGGCACTGGGGTCTGGGTACGGGGGATTGGGCACTGGGGGACTGGGCACTGGGGACAGTGCACTGGTGACTGGGCACTTGAGTCTGGGCACTGGGGAACTGGGCACTGGGGGACTGGGCACTGGGGACTAGGCACGTGGTCTGGGCACTGTGGGACTGGGCACTGGGGAATGGCAAGTGGGGACTGGGCACTGGGGACTGGTCACTGGGGGACTGGGGAATTGGGCCCTGGAGACTGGGCACTTGGGCTCCGGGGACTGGGGACTTGGCACTGGGGTCTGGGTACGGGGGATTGGGCACTGGGGGACTGGGCACTGGGGACAGTGCACTGGGGACTGGGCACTTGGGGTCTGGGCACTGGGGATTGGGCACAGGGGAACTGGGCACTGGGGACAGGGCACTGGGGACTTGGCACTGGGTACTGGGCACTTGTGGTCTGGGCACTGTGGGAAAGGGCATGGGGGAATGGCCACTGGGGACTGGGGACTGGGGAACTGGGCACTGGGGAATGGCCACTGGGGATTGGGCACTTTGGGACTAGAAACTGGGCCCTGGGAGACTGGGCACTGGGAGACTGGGCACTGGGGGACTGGGCACTGGGGGACTGGACACTGAGGGACTAGAGACTGGGCAATGGGGGACTGGGCACTAGGGGACTCAGCACTGGGAACTTGGCACTGGGGAACTGGGCACGGGGGGACTGGGGACTTGGGGACTAGAGACTGGGCACTGGGGGACTGGGCACTTGGTGTCTGGGCACTGTGGGACTGGGCACTGGGAACTTGGCACTGGGGAACTGGGCACAGGGGGACTGGGCACTTGGTATCTGGGCACTGTGGGACATGGCACTGGGAACTTGGCACTGGGGAACTGGGCACAGGGGGACTGGGCACTTGAGGTCTGGGCACTTGGGGACTGCGCAGTTGGCGTCTGGGCACTGGGGGATTGGGCACTGGGGACTGTGCACTTGGGGACAGGGCACAGGGGATGGGCACTGGGGCACTTGAGGACTTGGCACCGGTGGACTGGGCACTGGGGACTGGGCACTTGTGGACAGGGCACTGTGGATTGGGCACTGGGGCACTTGGGGACTGGGGAACTGGGCACTGGGGACTGGGCACTTGGGGACTGGGCACTGTGGATTGGGCACTGGGGCACTTGGGGACTGGGGAACTGGGCACTGGGGACTGGGCGCTTGGGAACTGGGCACTGGGGGACTGGGGAACTGGGCACTGGGGACTGGGCACTTGTGGTCTGGGCACTGGGGAATAGCCACTGGGGACTGGGCACTGGGGAACTGGGCACTGGGGAATGGCCACTGGCAATTGGCACTTTGGGACTAGAGACTGGGCCCTGGAAGACTGGGCACTGGGGGATTGGGCACTGGGGGATTGGGCACTGGGGACAGTGCACTGGTGACTGGGCACTTGAGTCTGGGCACTGGGGAAGTGGGCACTGTGGGACTGGGCACTGGGGACTTGGCACTGGGAACTAGGAACGTGGTCTGGGCACTGTGGGACTGGGCACTGGGGAATGGCAAGTGGGGACTGGGCGCTGGGGACTGGTCACTGGGGGACTGGGGGACTGGGCACTGGGGACTGGGCACTAGGGGACAGGGCACTGTGGATTGGGCACTGGGGCACTTGGGGACTGGGGAACTGGGCACTGGGGACTGGGCGCTTGGGAACTGGGCACTGGGGGACTGGGGGACTGGGCACTTGTGGTCTGGGCACTGGGGAATAGCCACTGGGGACTGGGCACTGGGGAACTGGGCACTGGGGAATGGCCACTGGCGATTGGCACTTTGGGACTAGAGACTGGGCCCTGGGAGACTGGGCACTGGGGGACTGGACACTGAGGGACTAGAGACTGGGCAATGGGGGACTGGGCACTAGGGGACTCAGCACTGGGAACTTGGCACTGGGGAACTGGGCACGGGGGGACTGGGGACTTGGGGACTAGAGACTGGGCACTGGGGGACTGGGCACTTGGTGTCTGGGCACTGTGGGACTGGGCACTGGGAACTTGGCACTGGGGAACTGGGCACAGGGGGACTGGGCACTTGGTATCTGGGCACTGTGGGACATGGCACTGGGAACTTGGCACTGGGGAACTGGGCACAGGGGGACTGGGCACTTGAGGTCTGGGCACTTGGGGACTGCGCAGTTGGCGTCTGGGCACTGGGGGATTGGGCACTGGGGACTGTGCACTTGGGGACAGGGCACAGGGGATGGGCACTGGGGCACTTGAGGACTTGGCACCGGTGGACTGGGCACTGGGGACTGGGCACTTGTGGACAGGGCACTGTGGATTGGGCACTGGGGCACTTGGGGACTGGGGAACTGGGCACTGGGGACTGGGCACTTGGGGACTGGGCACTGTGGATTGGGCACTGGGGCACTTGGGGACTGGGGAACTGGGCACTGGGGACTGGGCGCTTGGGAACTGGGCACTGGGGGACTGGGGAACTGGGCACTGGGGACTGGGCACTTGTGGTCTGGGCACTGGGGAATAGCCACTGGGGACTGGGCACTGGGGAACTGGGCACTGGGGAATGGCCACTGGCAATTGGCACTTTGGGACTAGAGACTGGGCCCTGGAAGACTGGGCACTGGGGGATTGGGCACTGGGGGATTGGGCACTGGGGACAGTGCACTGGTGACTGGGCACTTGAGTCTGGGCACTGGGGAAGTGGGCACTGCGGGACTGGGCACTGGGGACTTGGCACTGGGAACTAGGAACGTGGTCTGGGCACTGTGGGACTGGGCACTGGGGAATGGCAAGTGGGGACTGGGCGCTGGGGACTGGTCACTGGGGGACTGGGGGACTGGGCACTGGGGACTGGGCACTAGGGGACAGGGCACTGTGGATTGGGCACTGGGGCACTTGGGGACTGGGGAACTGGGCACTGGGGACTGGGCGCTTGGGAACTGGGCACTGGGGGACTGGGGGACTGGGCACTTGTGGTCTGGGCACTGGGGAATAGCCACTGGGGACTGGGCACTGGGGAACTGGGCACTGGGGAATGGCCACTGGCGATTGGCACTTTGGGACTAGAGACTGGGCCCTGGGAGACTGGGCACTGGGGGATTGGGCACTGGGGGATTGGGCACTGGGCACTGGAGACTGGGCACTTGGGGTCTGGGCACTGGGCACTGGGGAACTGGACACTTGGAATCTGGGTACTGGGGATTGGGCACTGGGGAACTGGGCACTGTAGACTGGGCACTTGGGTTCTGGGCACTGGGGATTGTACACTGGGGAACTGGGCACTGGGGGACTGGGCACTGGGGGACTGGGCACTTGGGGACTGGGCACTTGGGGAACTGGGCACTTGAGGACTGGAGACTGGGCACTGGGGACTTGGCACGGGGTCTGGGCACTGGGGACTGGGCACTTGGGGAACTGGGCACTTGAGGACTAGAAACTGGGCACTTGGGGTCTAGGCATTTGGGGTCTGGGCACTTGGGGAACTGGGCCCATGGGGACTGGGCACTGGGGGACTGGGCACTTGGGGTCTGGGCACTTGGGGAACTGGGCGCTTGAGGACTGGAGACTGGGCACTTGGGGTCTGGGCACTTGGAGATCTGGGCACTTGAGGACTGGAGACTGGACACTGGGGGACTGGGCACTTGAGCACTGGAGACTGGGCACTGGGGGACTGGCCACTGGGGAACCGCGCACTTGGGGACGGGGCATTGGGTGACTAGGTTCTGGGCACTGGGGGACTGCGCACTGGGGACTGGACACTGCGGACTGGGCACTGGAGTACTGGGCACTGGGGACTGGGCTCTGGGGAATGGGCACTGGGGGATTGGGCACTGGGGTCTGGGCACTTGGGGTCTGGGCACTGGAGGACTGGGCACTGGGGACTGGGCACTGCGGACTGGGCACTTGGGGTCTGGGTACTAGAGACTGGGCACTGGGGGACTGGGGAACTTGGCACTGGGGAACTGAGCACTGTGGGTCTGGGGAACTGGGCACTGGAGACTGGGCACGGGCTCTGGGGACTGGGGACTGGGCACTGGGTTCTGGGTATGGGGGATTGGGCACTGGGGACTGGGGACTGTGCACTGGCTCCTGGGCCCTTGGGATCTTGGCACTGGGGATTAGGCACTGGAGAACTGGGCACTGGGGACTTGGCTCTGGGGACTGGGCACTTGTGGTCTGGGCACTGGGGAACTGTGCACTGGGGACTGGTCACTGGGGGACTGGGGAACTGAGCACTGGGGACTGGGCATTTGTGTTCTGGGCACTGGGGAATGGCCACAGGGGACTGGGCAATGGGGGACTGGGCACTGGGGAATGGCCACTGGGGATTGGGCACTTTGGGACTAGAGACTGGGCCCTGGGAGACTGGGCACTGGGGGACTGGGCACTGGGGGACTGGGCACTGAGGGACTAGAGACTGGGCAATGGGGGACTGGGCACTAGGGGACTCAGCACTGGGAACTTGGCACTGGGGAACTGGGCTCGGGGGATGGGGGACTTGGGGACTAGAGACTGGGCACTGGGGGACTGGGCACTTGGTGTCTGGGCACTGGGGGACTGGGCACTGGGAACTTGGCACTGGGGAACTGGGCACTGGGGGACTGGGCACTTGCGGTCTGGGCACTTGGGGTCTGTGCACTTGGGGTCTGGGCACTGGGGGACTGGGCACTGGGGACTGTGCACTTGGGGATGGGGCACTGGGGATGGGCACTGGGGCACTTGGGGACTTGGCACTGGGGGACTGGGCACTGAGGATTGTACACTTGGGGATGGGGCACTGGGGATGGGCACTGGGGCACTTGGGGACTTGGCACTGTGGGACTGGGCACTGGGGACTGGGCACTTGGGGACTGGGCACTGTGGATTGGGCACTGGGGCACTTGGGGTCTGGGCACTGGGGAACTGGGCAGTGGGCACAGGGGAACCGGCAGTGGGGGACTGGGCACTGGGGAACTGGGCACTGAGGGACTAGAGACTGGGCACTGGGGTATGGGCACTGGGCAACTGGGCACTGGGGACTGGGCAACTGGGCACTGGCGACTGGGCACTGGTGACTGGGCTCTGGTGGATTGGGCACTGGGGACTAGAGACTGGGCACTGAGGGACTAAAGACTGGGCACTGGGGGACTGGGCACTGGGGGACTAGAGACTGGGCCCTGGTTGACTGGGTACTTGGGGTCTGGGCACTGGGGGACTGGGGATTGGGGAACTGAAAACTGGGGACTGGGCACTGGGGCACTGGGGGACTGGGGTCCTGGGGAACTGAAAACTGGGGACTGGGCACTGGGGCACTGGGGGACTGGGGTTCTGGGTACTGGGGGATCAGAGACTGGGCACTGGGGGACTGGGCACTGGGGTACTGGGCAATGGGGACTGGGCGCTGGAGGACTGGAGACTGGGCACTGGGGGACTCAGCACTGGGGACTGGGCACTGGGGGAAGGGCATTGGGACACTGGACACCGGGGAACTGGGCGCTGTGGGACTGGGCACTGAGGGACGAGAGACTTGGCACTGGGGGACTAGGCACTTGGGGACTAGAGATGGGGCACTGGAGAACTGGGCACTGGGGGACTAGAGACTGAGCACTGGGGGACTGGGCACTTGGGGACTGGGCACTGGATGGCTGGTCACTGGGGGACTAGAGACTGGGCACTGGGGGAGTGAGCACTGGGAACTGGGAACTGGGTACTGGGGACTAGAGACTGGGCACTGAAGAACTGAGCACTGGGACAATGGACAATGGGGAACTGGGCGCTGTAGGACTGGGCAATGAGGGACTAGAGACTGGGCACTGGGGGACTGAGCACTGGGGACTGGGCACTGGATGGCTGGGCACTGGGGGACTAGAGACTGGGCACTGGGGGAGTGAGCACTGGGAACTGGGAACTGGGTACTGGGGACTAGAGAGTGGGCACTGGGGGACTGGGCACTGGGGACGTAGCACTGGGGACTGGGCACTGGGGGACTGGGCGCTGGAGACTAGCCGTTGGGTTACTGGTGACCTGGGGATGACCACTGGGGACTGGGCATTGGGGGACTGGGGACCTGGGGAAAGACCACTGGGGACTGAGCACTGGGGAACTGGGCACTGGGGAACTTGGCACTGGGGAACTTGGCACTGGGGACTGGGCATTAGGGAACTGGGCACTGAGGGAATACAGACTGAGCACTGGGGGACTAGGGACCCCTAGACTAGGGACTGAGCACTGGGGGACTGGGGAACTGGGAACTGGGCATTAGGGATTGCACACTTGGGGTCTGGGCACTGGGGACTGACGACTGGGCACTGGAGGACTGGGCACTGGGGGATTGAGCACTGGTGACTGGGCACAGGGGACTGGGCAACTGCGCACTGGGGGATTGGGGTCTGGGCACTGGGGTCTGGGCTCTTGGGGTCTGGACACTGGTGACTGGGCACTGGGGACTGGGCACTGGGGAACTGCGGAACTGGGCACTGGGGACTGCGCAATTGTGGTCTGGGGACTGGGATAATGGGCACTGGGGAATGGCCACTGGGGACTGGGCACTGTGGCACTGGGCACTGGGGAATGGCCACTGGCGATTGGGCACTTTGGGACTGGAGACTGGGCACTGGGGGACTGGGCACTGTGGGACTTGGGAACTGGGCACTGGAGACTGGGCACTTGGGGTCTGGGCCCTGGGCACTGGGGGAGTGGGCACTTGAGCACTGGAGACTGGGCACTGGGGACTGGGCACTGGAGTACTGGGCACTGGGGACTGGGCTCTGGGGACTGGGCACTGGGGGATTGGGCACTGGGGACTGGGCAATTGGGGTCTGGGCACAGGAGGACTGGGCACTGGGGAATGGCCAGTGGGGACTGGGCGCTGGGGGACTGGGGACCTGGGTAATGACCACTGGGGATTGGGCACTGGGGGACTGGGCACTGGGGAAGCGGGCACTGGGGGACTGGGCATTGGGGAACTGGGCACTGGGGAACTGGGCACTGGGGACTGGGCATTAGGGAACTGGGCACTGTGGGACTACAGACTGGGCACAGGGTTACTAGGCGCTGGGGGACTATAGACTGAGCACTGGGGGGCTGGGGAACTGGGGTCTGGGCTCTTGGGGTCTGGACACTGGAGTTGGGCACTGAGGTCTGGGCACTGGGGAACTGCGGAACTGGGCACTGGGGACTGAGAACTTGTGGTCTGGTCACTGGGGGACTGGGCACTGGGGAATGGCCACTGGGGACTGGGCACTGGGGAATGGCCACTGGCGATTGGGCACTTTGGGAATAGAGACTGGGCCTGGGAGACTGGGCACTGGGGGACTTGGGAACTGGGCTCTGGAGACTGGGCACTTGGGGTCTGGACACTGGGCACTGGGGGACTGGGCACGGGATCTGGGTACTGGGGATTGGGCACTGGGGAACTGGGCACTGTAGACTGGGCCCTTGGGGTCTGGGCACTGGGGATTGGGCACTGGGGAACTGCGCACTGGGGGACTGGGCACTTGGGGAATGGGCACTTGGGGTCTGGGCACTTGGTGTCTGGGCACTTGGGGAACTGGGCCTTTGGGGACTGGGCATTGGGTGACTGGGCACTTGGGGTCTGGGCACTTGGGGAACTGGGCACTTGAGGACTGGAGACTGGGCACTTGGGGTCTGGGCACTTGAGGAACTGGGCACTTGAGGACTGGAGACTGGGCACTTGGGGTCTGGGCACTTGGGGAACTGAGCACTTGAGGACTGGTGACTGGGCACTGGGGGACTGGGCACTTGAGGACTGAAGACTGGGCACTGGGGGACAGGGCACTGGGGAACTGGGCACTTAGGGACGGGGCATTGGGTGACTAGGGTCTGCGCACTGGGGAACTGGGCACTGGGGGACTTGGCACTGGGACAATGGACACTGGGGATCTGTGCGCTGTAGGACTAGGCACTGAGGGACTTGAGACTGGGCACTGGGGGACTGGGCACTGGGGGAATAGAGACTGGGCACTTGGGGACTGGGCACTGGGGGTCTCAGCAATGGGGACTGGGCACTGGGGACTAGAGACTGGGCACTGGAGGACTGGGCACTTGGCGTCTAGAGACTGGGCACTGGAGAACTGGGCACTGGGACACTGGACACTGGGGAACTGGGCACTGTGGGACTGGGCACTGAGGGACTAGAGACTGGGCGCTGGGGGACAAGGCACTTAGGGACTAGAGATGGGGCACTGGGGAACTGGGAACTGGGACACTGGACACTGGGGAACTTGGCACTGGGGACTAGAGACTGGGCACTGGGGGACTGGGCACTTGGGGACTGGGCATTGGGAAACTAGAGACTGGGCACTGAAGAACTGTGCACTGGGAAAATGGACACTGGGAAACTGGGCGCTGTAGGACTGGGCACTGGGGACTGGGCACTGGGGGAGTGAGCACTGGGGACTGGGAACTCGGCACTGGGCACTAGAGACTGGGCACTGGGGGACTGGGCACTGGACACTGGGGGACTGGGCACTGGAGACTGCGCACTGTGGGACTGGGGACATGGGGGATGACCACTGGGGACTGGGCACTGGGGGACTGGGGACCTGGGTAATGACCACTGGGGATTGGGAACTGGGTGACTGGGCACTGGGGAAGCGGGCACTGGGGGGCTGGGCATTTGGAAACTGGGCACTGGGGAACTGGGCACTGGGGACTGGGCATTAGGGAACTGGGCACTGAGGGACTACAGACTGGGCACTGTGGGATTGGGCGCTGGGGGACTATAGACTGAGCACTGGGGGACTGGGGAACTGGGAACTGGGCACTGGGGATTGGTCACTTGGGGTCTGGGCACTGGAGGACTGGGCACTGGGGAATTGGGCACTGGGTACTGGGCACTGGGGACTTGGCAACTGGGCACTGCGTACTGGGGGCTGGGCACTGGGGACTGGGCACTTGTGGTCTGGGCACTGGGGGACTGGGCACCGGGGAATGTCCACAGGGTACTGGGAACTGGGTGACTGGGCACTGGGGAATGGCCACTGGGGATTTGGCCCTTTGGGACTAGATACTGGGCACTGGGGGACTGGTCACTGGGGCACTGGGCAACTGGGTACTGGAGACTGGGCACTGGGGGACTGGGCACTTCAGGTCTGCGTACTGAGGATTGGGCACTGGGGTACTGGGCACTGGGGACTGGGCACTTGGGCTCTGGGTACTAGAGACTGGTCCCTGGGGGACTGGGGGACTTGGCACTGGGGAACTGGGCACTGGGGGACTGGCCACTGGGCAACTTGGCACTGGGGGACTGGGGGCTAGGCACTGGAGACTGAGCACTTGGGGTCTGGGCACTTGGTGTCTGGGTACTGGTGACTGGGCACTGGGGACTGGGCACTGGGGGACTGGGCACTGGGGTCTGGGCACTTGTGGTCTGGGCACTGCGGGACTGGGCACTGGGGAATGGCCACTGGGGATTGGGCACTTTGGGACTAGAGACTGGGCCCTGGGAGACTGGGCACTGGGGGACTGGGCACTGGAGGACTGGGGAACTGGGCACTTGGGCTCTGGGCACTGGGGACTGGACATTGGGGTCTGGGTACTGGAGATTGGGCACTGGGGGACTGGGGAACTGGGCACTGGAGA
This sequence comes from Isurus oxyrinchus, assembly GCA_026770705.1. NCBI lineage: Eukaryota > Metazoa > Chordata > Chondrichthyes > Lamniformes > Lamnidae > Isurus > Isurus oxyrinchus. Next base: position 197,281 of record JANJGN010000694.1, on the reverse strand, counting down.
CTGGACACTTGGGCTCTGGGGACTGGGGACTGGGCACTGTGGCCTGGGTACGGGGGATTGGGCACTGGGGGACTGGGCACTGTGGACTGTGCACTGGGGACTGGGCACTTGGGGTCTGGGTACTGGGGATTGGCACTGGGGAAGTGGGCACTGGGGGACTGGGCACTGGGGACTTGGCACTGGGGACTTGGCACTGGGGACTGGGCACTTGTGGTCTGGGCACTGTGGGACTGGGCACTGGGGAATGGCCACTGGGGAACTGGGTACTGGGGACTGGGCATTAGGGAACTGGGCACTGTGGGACTACAGACTGGGCACAGGGGGACTGGGCACTGGGAACTGGGCATTAGGGAACTGGGCACTGAGGGACTACAGACTGGGCACTGTGGGATTGGGCGCTGGGGGACTATAGACTGAGCACTGGGGGACTGGGGAACTGGGAACTGGGCACTGGGGATTGGTCACTTGGGGTCTGGGCACTGGAGGACTGGGCAATGGGGAATTGGGCACTGGGTACTGGGCACTGGGGACTTGGCAACTGGCACTGGGTACTGGGGGCTGGGCACTGGGGTCTGGGCACTTTGAGTCTGGGCAATGGTGACTGGCCACTGGGGACTGGGGTCTGGGGAACGGGGCACTGGGGACTGGGCACTTGTGGTCTGGGCACTGGGGGACTGGGCACTGGGGAATGTCCACAGGGTACTGGGCACTGGGTGACTGGGCACTGGGGAATGGCCACTGGGGATTTGGCACTTTGGGACTAGATACTGGGCACTGGGGGACTGGTCACTGGGGCACTGGGCAACTGGGTACTGGAGACTGGGCACTGGGGGACTGGGCACTTCAGGTCTGCGTACTGAGGATTGGGCACTGGGGTACTGGGCACTGGGGACTGGGCACTTGGGCTCTGGGTACTCGAGACTGGTCCCTTGGGGACTGGGGGACTTGGCACTGGGGAACTGGGCACTGGGGGACTGGCCACTGGGCAACTTGGCACTGGGGGACTGGGGGCTAGGCACTGGAGACTGGGCACTTGGGGTCTGGGCACTTGGTGTCAGGGCACTGGTGACTGGGCACTGGGGACTGGGCACTGGGGCCTGGGCACTTGTGGTCTGGGCACTGCGGGATTGGGCACTGGGGAATGGCCACTGGGGACAGGGCACTGGGGAATGGCCACTGGGGATTGGGTACTTTGGGACTAGAGACTGGGCACTGGGAGACTGGGCACTGGGGGACTGGGCACTGGAGGACTGGGGAACTGGGCACTTGGGCTCTTGGCACTGGGGACTGGGCATTGGGGTCTGGGTACTGGGGATTGGGCACTGGGGGACTGGGGAACTGGGCACTGGAGACTGGACACTTGGGCTCTGGGGACTGGGGACTGGGCACTGTGGCCTGGGTACGGGGGATTGGGCACTGGGGGACTGCGCACTGTGGACTGTGCACTGGGGACTGGGCACTTGGGGTCTGGGTACTGGGGATTGGCACTGGGGAAGTAGGCACTGGGGAACTGGGTACTGGGGACTGGGCATTAGGGAACTGGGCACTGTGGGACTACAGACTGGGCACAGGGGGGCTGGGCACTGGGGGACTATAGACTCAGCACTGGGGGACTGGGGAACTGGGAAATGGGCACTGGGGATTGGGCACTGGGGAAGTGGGCACTGTGGGACTGGGCACTGGGGACTTGACACTGGGGAAGTGGGCACTGGGGGACTGGGCACTGGGGACTTGGCACTGGGGACTGGGCACTTGTGGTCTAGGCACTGTGGGACTGGGCACTGGGGAATGGCCAGTGGGGACTGGGCGCTGGGGGACTGGGGACCTGGGTAATGACCACTGGGGATTGGGCACTGGGGGACTGGGCACTGGGGAAGCGGGCACTGGGGGACTGGGCATTGGGGAACTGGGCACTGGGGAACTGGGCACTGGGGGACTGGGCATTAGGGAACTGGGCACTGTGGGACTACAGACTGGGCACAGGGGTACTAGGCGCTGGGGGACTATAGACTGAGCACTGGGGGGCTGGGGAACTGGGAACTGGGCACTGGGGGTTGGGCACTGGAGGACTGGGCACTGGGTGATTGGGGGACTGGGCACTGGGGTCTGGGCACCTGTGGTCTAGGCACTGGGGTCTGGGCACTGGGGAATGGCCACTGGGGACAGGGCACTAGGGAATGGCCACTGGGGATTGGGCACTTGTGGTCTGGGCACTGGGGGACTGGGCACTGGGGAATGTCCACTGGGGACTGGGCACTGGGTGACTGGGCACTGGGGAATGGCCACTGGGGATTGGGCACTTTGGGACTAGAGACTGGGCACTGGGGGACTGGTCACTGGGGCACTGGGCAACTGGGCACTGGAGACTGGGCACTTGGGGTCTGGGCACTGGGGACTGGGCTCTTGGGGTCTGGGTACTGGGGATTGGGCACTGGGGGACTGGGGAACTGGGCACTGGAGACTGGACACTTGGGCTCTGGGGACTGGGGACTGGGCACTGTGGCCTGGGTACGGGGGATTGGGCACTGGGGGACTGGGCACTGTGGGTGTGCACTGGGGACTGGGCACTTGGGGTCTGGGTACTGGGGATTGGCACTGGGGAAGTAGGCACTGGGGGACTGGGCACTGGGGACTTGGCACTGGGGACTGGGCACTTGTGGTCTGGGCACTGTGGGGCTGGGCACTGGGGAATGGCCACTGGGGAACTGGGTACTGGGGACTGGGCATTAGGGAACTGGGCACTGTGGGACTACAGACTGGGCACAGGGGGACTGGGCACCAGGGGACTATAGACTCAGCACTGGGGGACTGGAGAACTGGGAAATGGGCACTGGGGATTGGGCACTGGGGAAGTGGGCACTGTGGGACTGGGCACTGGGGACTTGACACTGGGGAAGTGGGCACTGGGGGACTGGGCACTGGGGACTTGGCACTGGGGACTGGGCACTTGTGGTCTAGGCACTGTGGGACTGGGCACTGGGGAATGGCCAGTGGGGACTGGGCGCTGGGGGACTGGGGACCTGGGTAATGACCACTGGGGATTGGGCACTGGGGGACTGGGCACTGGGGAAGCGGGCACTGGGGACTGGTCATTGGGGAACTGGGCACTGGGGAACTGGGCACTGGGGACTGGGCATTAGGGAACTGGGCACTGTGGGACTACAGACTGGGCACAGGGGGACTAGGCGCTGGGGGACTATAGACTGAGCACTGGGGGGCTGGGGAACTGGGAACTGGGCACTGGGGATTGGGCACTGGAGGACTGGGCACTGGGGGATTGGGGGACTGGGCACTGGGGTCTGGGCACCTGTGGTCTAGGCACTGGGGTCTGGGCACTGGGGAATGGCCACTGGGGACAGGGCACTAGGGAATGGCCACTGGGGATTGGGCACTTGTGGTCTGGGCACTGGGGGACTGGGCACTGGGGAATGTCCTCTGGGGACTGGGCACTGGGTGACTGGGCACTGGGGAATGGCCACTGGGGATTGGGCACTTTGGGACTAGAGACTGGGCACTGGGCCACTGGGCACTGGGGCACTGGGCAACTGGGCACTGGAGACTGGGCACTTGGGGTCTGGGCACTGGGGACTGGGCTCTTGGGGTCTGGGTACTGGGGATTGGGCACTGGGGACTGGGCACTCGGGGACTGGCCACTGGGCAACTTGGCACTGGGGGACTTGGGGCTGGACACTGGAGACTGGGCCCTTGGGGTCTGGGCACTTGGTGTCTGGGCACTGGTGACTGGGCAATGGGGACTGGGCACTGGGGGACTGGGGGACTGAGCACTGGGCTCTGGGCACCTGTGGTCTAGGCACTGGCGTCTGGACACTGGGGAATGGCCACTGGGGACGGGGCACTGGGCAATTGGCACTGGGGACTGGGCACTGGAGACTAGCCGTTGGGGCACGGGTGACCTGGGGAATGACCACTGGGGACTGGGCGTTGGGGGACTGGGGACCTGGGGAAAGACCACTGGGGACTGGGCACTGGGGAACTGGGAAATGGGCACTGGGGATTGGGCACTGGGGGACTGGGCACTGGGGACTTGGCACTTGTGGTCTGGGCACTGCGGGACTGGGCACTGGGGTCTGGCCACTGGGGACAGGGCACTGGGGAATGGCCACTGGGGATTGGGCATTTTGGGACTAGAGACTGTGCCCTGGGAGACTGGGCACTGGGGGACTGGGCACTGGGGGACTGGGGAACTGGGCACTTGGGGATTGGGCACTGGGGACTGGGCATTGGGGTCTGGGTACTGGGGATTGGGCACTGGTGTACTGGGCACTGGGGACTGTGCACTTGGGGTCTGGGCACTTGGTGTCTGGGCACTGGGGAACTGGGCACTGGGGGACTGGGCACTGGGGAATTGGCACCGGGGACTTGGCACTGGGGACTTGGCACTTGTGATCTGGGCACTGTTTGACTGGGCACTGGGGAATGGCCACTGTGGACTGGGCACTGGGGAACTGTGCACTGGGGACTTGTCACTGGGGGACTGGGGGACTGGGTACTGGGGACTGGGCACTTGTGGTCTGGGCACTGGGGAATGGCCACTGGGGACTGGGCACTGGGGGACTGAGCACTGGGGAATGGCCACTGGTGATTGGGCACTTTGGGACTAGAGACTGGGCCTTGGGAGACTGGGCACTGGGATCTGGGCACTGGGGGACTGGGCACTGAGGGATTAGAGACTGGGCAATGGGGGACTGGGCACTAGGGGACTCAGCACTGGGAACTTGGCACTGGGGAACTGGGCACAGGGGGACTGCGGACCTGGGGACTAGAGACTGGGCACTGGGGGACTGGGCACTTGGTGTCTGGGCAATAGGGCCTGGGCACTGGGAACTTGGCACTGGGGAACTGGGCACTGGGGAACTGGGCACGGGACGACCAGGGAGTTGGGGACTAGAGACTGGGAACTGGGGGACTGGGCACTTGGTTTCTGAGCACTGGGGGACTGGCCACTGGGAACTTCTCACTGGGGAACTGGGCACTGGGGGACTGGGCACTGGAGACTGGACACTTGGGCTCTGGGGACTGGGGACTGGGCACTGGGGTCTGGGTATGGCGGATTGGGCACTGGGGGACTGGGCACTGTGGACTGTGCACTGGGGAATGGCCAGTGGGGACTGGGCGCTGGGGCACTGGGGACTGGGCACTGGGGACTTGGCACTTGTGGTCTAGGCACTGTGGGACTGGGCACTGTGGAATGGCCAGTGGGGACTGGGCGCTGGGGGACTGGGGACCTGGGTAATGACTACTGGGGATTGGGCACTGGGGGACTGGGCACTGGGGAAGCAGGCACTGGGGGACTGGGCATTGGGGAACTGGGCACTGGGGAACTGGGCACTGGGGACTGGGCATTAGGGAACTGGGCACTGTGGGACTACAGACTGGGTACAGGGGGACTGGGCACTGGGGGACTATAGACTGAGCACTGGGGGACTGGGGAACTGGGAACTGGGCACTGGGGATTGGGCACTGGAGGACTGGGCACTGGGGGATTGGGGGACTGGGCACTGGGGTCTGCGCACCTGTGGTCTAGGCACTGGAGTCTGGGAACTGGGGAATGGCCACTGGGGACAGGGCACTAGGGAATGGCCACTGGGGATTGGGCACTTGTGGTCTGGGCACTGGGGGACTGGGAACTGGGGAATGTCCTCTGGTGACTGGGCACTGGGTGACTGGGCACTGGGGAATGGCCACTGGGGATTGGGCACTTTGGGACTAGAGACTGGGCACTGGGGGACTGGTCACTGGGGCACTGGGCAACTGGGCACTGGAGACTGGGCACTTGGGGTTTGGGCACTGGGAACTGGGCACTTGGGGTCTGGGTACTGGGGATTGGGCACTGGGGACTGGGAACTCGGGGACTGGCCACTGGGCAACTTGGCACTGGGGGACTTGGGGCTGGACACTGGAGACTGGGCGCTTGGGGTCTGGGCACTTGGTGTCTGGGCACTGGTGACTGGGCACTGGGGACTGGGCACTGGGGGAATGGGGGACTGGGCACTGGGCTCTGGACACCTGTGGTCTAGGCACTGGGGAATGGCCACTGGGGACAGGGCACTGGGCAATTGGCACTGGGGACTGGGCACTGGAGACTAGCCGTTGGGGCACGGGTGACCTGGGGAATGACCACTGGGGACTGGGCATTGGGGGACTGGGGACCTGGGGAAAGACCACTGGGGACTGGGCACTGGGGAACTGGGCACTGGGAGACTGGGCACTGGGGGACTGGGGAACTGGGCACTGGAGACTGGGCACTTGGGCTCTGGGGACTGGGGACTGGGCACTGGGGTCTGGGTACTGGGGATTGGGCCCAGGGGATTGGGCACTGGGGAACTGGGCACTGGCGGACTGGGCACTGGGGACTTGGCACTGGGGACTGGGCACTTGTGGTCTGGGCACTGTGGGACTGGGCAAAGGGGAATGGCCACTGGGGAACTGGGCACTGGGGACTAGGTATTAGGGAACTGGGCACTATGGGACTACAGACTGGGCACAGGGGGACTGGGCACTGGGGGACTATAGACTCAGCACTGGGGGACTGGGGAACTGGGAAATGGGCACTGGGAATTGGGCACTGGGGAACTGGGCACTGGGGGAATGGGCACTGGGGACTTGGCACTGGGGAAGTGGGCACTGGGGACTGGGCACTGGGGGACTGGGCACTTGGTGTCTGGGCAATAGGGCCTGGGCACTGGGAACTTGGCACTGGGGAACTGGGCACTGGGGAACAGGGCACGGGACGACCAGGGAGTTGGGGACTAGAGACTGGGAACTGGGGGACTGGGCACTTGGTGTCTGAGCACTGGGGGACTGGCCACTGGGAACTTCTCACTGGGGAACTGGGCACTGGGGAACTGGGCACTGGGGGACTGGGGAACTGGGCACTGGAGACTGGACACTTGGGCTCTGGGGACTGGGGACTGGGCACTGGGGTCTGGGTATGGGGGATTGGGCACTGGGGGACTGGGCACTGTGGACTGTGCACTGGGGAATGGCCAGTGGGGACTGGGCGCTGGGGCACTGGGGACTGGGCACTGGGGACTTGGCACTTGTGGTCTAGGCACTGTGGGACTGGGCACTGTGGAATGGCCAGTGGGGACTGGGCGCTGGGGGACTGGGGACCTGGGTAATGACGACTGGGGATTGGGCACTGGGGGACTGGGCACTGGGGAAGCGGGCACTGAGGGACTGGGCTTTGGGGAACTGGGCACTGGGGAACTGGGCACTGGGGACTGGGCATTAGGGAACTGGGCACTGTGGGACTACAGACTGGGCACAGGGGGACTGGGCGCTGGAGGACTATAGACTGAGCACTGGGGGACTGGGGAACGGGGAACTGGGCACTGGGGATTGGGCACTGGAGGACTGGGCACTGGGGGATTGGGGGACTGGGCACTGGGGTCTGCGCACCTGTGGTCTAGGCACTGGAGTCTGGGCACTGGGGAATGGCCACTGGGGACAGGGCACTAGGGAATGGCCACTGGGGATTGGGCACTTGTGGTCTGGGCACTGGGGGACTGGGAACTGGGGAATGTCCTCTGGGGACTGGGCACTGGGTGACTGGGCACTGGGGAATGGCCACTGGGGATTGGGCACTTTGGGACTAGAGACTGGGCACTGGGGGACTGGTCACTGGGGCACTGGGCAACTGGGCACTGGAGACTGGGCACTTGGGGTTTGGGCACTGGGAACTGGGCACTTGGGGTCTGGGTACTGGGGATTGGGCACTGGGGACTGGGCACTCGGGGACTGGCCACTGGGCAACTTGGCACTGGGGGACTTGGGGCTGGACACTGGAGACTGGGCGCTTGGGGTCTGGGCACTTGGTGTCTGGGCACTGGTGACTGGGCACTGGGGACTGGACACTGGGGGAATGGGGGATGGGCACTGGGCTCTGGGCACCTGTGGTCTAGGCACTGGGGAATGGCCACTGGGGACAGGGCACTGGGCAATTGGCACTGGGGACTGGGCACTGGAGACTAGCCGTTGGGGCACGGGTGACCTGGGGAATGACCACTGGGGACTGGGCATTGGGGGACTGGGGACCTGGGGAAAGACCACTGGGGACTGGGCACTGGGGAACTGGGCACTGGGGAACTTGGGATCTGGGCACTGGGAGACTGGGCACTGGGGGACTGGGGAACTGGGCACTGGAGACTGGGCACTTGGGTTCTGGGGACTGGGGACTGGGCACTGGGGTCTGGGTACTGGGGATTGGGCACAGGGGATTGGGCACTGGAGAACTGGGCACTGGGGGATTGGGCACTGGGGACCTGGCACTGGGGACTGGGCACTTGTGGTCTGGGCACTGTGGGACTGGGCACTGGGGAATGGCCACTGGGGAACTGGGCACTGGGGACTGGGTATTAGGGAACTGGGCACAGTGGGACTACAGACTCGGCACAGGGGGACTGGGCACTGGGGGACTATAGACTCAGCACTGGGGGACTGGGGAACTGGGAAATGGGCACTGGGGATTGGGCACTGGGGAACTGGGCACTGGGGGAATGGGCACTGGGGGAATGGGCACTGGGGACTTGGCACTGGGGAAGTGGGCACTGGGGACTGGGCACTGGGGACTTGGCACTGGGGACTGGGCACTGGGGAAGTGGGCACTGGGGACTGGGCACTGGGGACTTGGCACTGGGGACTGGGCACTTGTGGTCTAGGCACTGTGGGACTGGGCACTGGGGAATGGCCAGTGGGGACTGGGCGCTGGGGGACTGGGGACCTGGGTAATGACCACTGGGGATTGGGCACTGGGGGACTGGGCACTGGGGAAGCGGGCACTGGGGAAGTGGGCACTGAGGGGCTGGACACTGGAGACTGGGCGCTTGGGGTCTGGGCACTTGGTTTCTGACCACTGGTGACTGGGCACTGGGGGACTGGGGTCTGGGCACTGGGCTCTGGGCACCTGTGGTCTAGGCACTGGGGTCTGGACACTGGGGAATGGCCACTGGGGACAGGGCACTGGGCAATTGGCACTGGGGACTAGGCACTGGAGACTAGCCGTTGGGGCACGGGTGACCTGGGGACTGGGCATTGGGGGACTGGGGACCTGGGGAAATACCACTGGGGACTGGGCACTGGGGAACTGGGCACTGGGGAACTTGGGAACTGGGCACTGGGAGACTGGGCACTGGGGGACTGGGGAACTGGGCACTGGAGACTGGGCACTTGGGCTCTGGGGACTGGGGACTGGGCACTGGGGTCTGGGTACTGTGGATTGGGCACTGGGGATTGGGCACTGGGGAACGGCACTGGGGGACTGGGCACTGGGGACTTGGCACTGGGGACTGGGCACTTGTGGTCTGGTCACTGTGGGACTGGGCACTGGGAAATGGCCACTGGGGAACTGGGCACTGGGGACTGGGCATTAAGGAACTGGGCCCTGTGGGACTACAGACTGGGCACAGGGGGACTGGGCACTGGGGGACTATAGACTCAGCACTGGGGGACTGGGGAACTGGGAAATGGGCACTGGGGATTGGGCACTGGGGAACTGGGCACTGGGGGACTGGGCACTGGGGGCTTGGCCCTGGGGAAGTGGGCACTGGGGGACTGGGCACTTGTGGTCTAGGCACTGTGGGACTGGCCACTAGGGAATGGCCAGTGGGGACTGGGTGCTGGGGGACTGGGGACCTGGGTAATGACCACTGGGGATTGGGCACTTTGGGACAAGAGACTGGGCACTGGGGGGCTGGTCACTGGGGCACTGGGCAACTGGGCACTGGAGACTGGGCACTTGGGGTCTGGGCACGGGGGACTGGGCACTTGGGTTCTGGGTACTGGGGATTGGGCACTGGGGACTGGGCACTCGGGGACTGGCCACTGGGCAACTTGGCACTGGGGGACTTGGGGCTGGACACTGGAGACTGGGCCCTTGGGGTCTGGGCACTTGATGTCTGGGCACTGGTGACTGGGCACTGGGGACTGGGCACTGGGGGACTGGGGGAGTGGGCACTGGGCTCTGGGCACCTGTGGTCTAGGCACTGGGGCCTGGACACTGGGGAATGGCTACTGGGGACAGGACACTGGGCAATTGGCACTGGGGACTGGGCACTGGAGACTAGCCGTTGGGGCACGGGTGACCTGGGGAACGACCACTGGGGACTGGGCATTGGGGGACTGGGGACCTGGGGAAATACCACTGGGGACTGGGCACTGGGGAACTGGGCACTGGGGAACTTGGGAACTGGGCACTGGGAGACTGGGCACTGGGTGACTGGGGAACTGGGCACTGGAGACTGGGCACTTGGGCTCTGGGGACTGGGGACTGGGCACTGGTGTCTGGGTACTGGGGATTGGGCACTGGGGATTGGGCACTGTGGAACTGGGCACTGGGGGACTGGGCACTGGGGACTTGGCACTGGGGACTGGGCACTTGTGATCTGGGCACTGTTTGACTGGGCACTGGGGAATGGTTACTGGGGACTGGGCACTGGGGAACTGGGCACTGGGGTCTGGGCACTGGGGGACTGGGGGACTGGGCACAGGGGTCTGGGCACCTGTGGTCTGGGCACTGGGGAATGGCCACTGGGGATTGGGCACTGGGGAATGGCCACTGGGGATTGGGCACTTTGGGACTAGAGACTGGGCACTGGGAGACTGGGCACTGGGGGACTGGGGAACTGGGCACTGGAGACTGGGCACATGGGCTCTGGGGACTGGGGACTGGGCACTGGGGTCTGGGTATGGGGGATTGGGCACTGGGGATTGGGCACTGGGGAACTGGGCACTGGGGGACTGGGCACTGGGGACTTGGCACTGGGGCCTGGGGACTGGGGAACTGGGCACTGGGCACTGGAGACTGGGCACTTGGGCTCTGGGGACTGGGGACTGGGCACTGGGGTCTGGGCATGGGGGATTGGGCACTGGGGGATTGGGCACTGGGGACAGTGCACTGGTGATTGGGCACTTGAGTCTGGGCACTGGGGAAGTGGGCACTGGGGGACTGGGCACTGGGGACTTGGCACTGGGGACTAGGCACGTGGTCTGGGCACTGTGGGACTGGGCACTGGGGAATGGCAAGTGGGGACTGGGCGCTGGGGACTGGTCACTGGGGGACTGGGGAACTGGGCACTGGAGACTGGGCACTTGGGCTCTGGGGACTGGGGACTGGGCACTGGGGTCTGGGTATGGGGGATTGGGCACTGGGGGACTGGGCACTGGGGACAGTGAACTGGTGACTGGGCACTTGAGTCTGGGCACTGGGGAACTGGGCACTGAGGGACTGGGCACTGGGGACTGGGCACTGGGGACTAGGCACGTGGTCTGGGCACTGTGGGACTGGGCACTGGGGAATGGCAAGTGGGGACTGGGCACTGGGGACTGGTCACTGGGGGACTGGGGAATTGGGCCCTGGAGACTGGGCACTTGGGCTCTGGGGACTGGGGACTTGGCACTGGGGTCTGGGTACGGGGGATTGGGCACTGGGGGACTGGGCACTGGGGACAGTGCACTGGGGACTGGGCACTTGGGGTCTGGGCACTGGGGATTGGGCACAGGGGAACTGGGCACTGGGGGACTGGGCACTGGGGACTTGGCACTGGGTACTGGGCACTTGTGGTCTGGGCACTGTGGGAAAGGGCACGGGGGAATGGCCACTGGGACTGGGGACAGGGGAACTGGGCACTGGGGAATGGCCACTGGGGATTGGGCACTTTGGGACTAGAGACTGGGCCCTGGGAGACTGGGCACTGGGGGACTGGGCACTGGGGGACTGGGCACTGGGGGACTGGGCACTGGGGGACTGGACACTGAGGGACTAGAGACTGGGCAATGGGGGACTGGGCACTGGGGGACTGGGCACTGAGGGGCTAGAGACTGGGCAATGGGGGACTGGGCACTGGGAGACTGGGCACTGAGGGACTAGAGACTGGGCAATGGGGGACTGGGCACTGGGAGACTGGGCACTGAGGGACTAGAGACTGGGCAATGGGGGACTGGGCACTAGGGGACTCAGCACTGGGAACTTGGCACTGGGGAACTGGGCATGGGGGGACTGGGGACTTGGGGACTAGAGACTGGGCACTGGGGGACTGGGCACTTGGTATCTGGGCACTGTGGGACATGGCACTGGGAACTTGGCACTGGGGAACTGGGCACAGGGGGACTGGGCACTTGAGGTCTGGGCACTTGGGGACTGCGCAGTTGGCGTCTGGGCACTGGGGGACTGGGCACTGGAGACTGTGCACTTGGGATAGGGCACAGGGGATGGGCACTGGGGCACTTGAGGACTTGGCACCAGTGGAATGGGCACTGGGGACTGGGCACTTGGGGACTGGGCACTGTGGATTGGGCACTGGGGCACTTGGGGACTGGGGAACTGGGCACTGGGGACTGGGTGCTTGGGAACTGGGCACTGGGGGACTGGGGAACTGGGCACTGGGGACTGGGCACTTGTGGTCTGGGCACTGGGGAATAGCCACAGGGGACTGGGCACTGGGGAACTGGGCACTGGGGAATGGCCACTGGGGAATGGGCAATTTGGGACTAGAGACTGGGCCCTGGGAGTCTGGGCACTGGGGGAATGGGCACTGGGGACTGGGCACTGGGGACTGGGCGATGAGGGACTAGTGACTGGGCACTGGGAGACTCGGCACTGGGAACTTGGCACTGGGGAACTGGGCACTTGGGGACTAGAGACGGGGCACTGGGGGTCTGGGCACTTGGGGTCTGGTCACTGGGGGACTGGGCACTGGGAACTTGGCACTGGGGAACTGGGCACTGGGAGACTGGGCACTTGGGGTCTAGGCACTTGGGGACTGGGCACTTGGGGGACTGGGCACTGGGGAATGGGCACTGGGGGACTGGGCACTGGGGACTGGGTCACTTGGGACTGGGGAACTGGGCATTGGGAACTGGGAACTGGGGAACTGAGCACTGGGGAACTGGGCACTGGGGAACTGGGCACTGGGGAACTGGCTTTGGGGGACTGGGCACTGGGGAACTGGGCATTGAGGGAATAGAGACTGGGCACTGGGGTCTGGGCACTGGTCAACTGGGCACTGGGAACTGGGCACTGGGGGACTGGGCACTGGTGACTGGGCTCTGGTGGATTGGGCACTGGGGACTAGAGACTGGGCACTGAGGGACAAGAGACTGGGCACTGGGGGACTGGGCACTGGGAGACTAGAGACTGGGCCCTGGTTGACTGGGCACTTGGGGTCTGGGCACTGGGGGACTGGGGACTGGGGAACTGAAAACTGGGGACTGGGCACTGGGGCACTGGGGGACTGGGGATCTGGGCACTGGGGGATTAGAGACTGGGCACTGGGGGACTGGGCACTGGAGGACTGGAGACTTGGCACTGGGGGGACTCAGCACAGGGGACTGGCACTTGGGGACTAGAGACTGGGCACTGGGGGACTGGGCATTGGGAGACTGGACACTGGGGAACTGGGTGCTGTGGGACTAGAGACTGGGCACTGGGGGACTGGGCGCTTGGGGACGGGGCATTGGGCGACTAGAGACTGGGCACTGAAGAACTGAGCACTGGGACAATGGACAATGGGAAACTGGGCGCTGTAGGACTGGGCAATGAGGGACTAGAGACTGGGCACTGGGGGACTGGGCACTGGGCACTGGGGACTGGGCACTGGAGGACTGGGCACTGGGGGACTAGAGACTGGGAACTGGGGGAGTGAGCACTGGGGACTGGGAACTGGGCACTGGGGACTAGAGACTGGGCACTGGGGGACTGGGCACTGGGAACTGGGCACTGGGGTCTTAACACTGGGGACTGGGCACTGGGGGACTGGGCACTGGAGACTAGCCTTTGGGGCACTGGTGACCTGGGGAATGACCACTGGGGACTGGGGAACTGGGGAACTGGGCACTGGGGACTGGGCACTGGGGTCTTAACACTGGGGACTGGGCACTGGGGGACTGGGCACTGGAGACTAGCCTTTGGGGCACTGGTGACCTGGGGAATGACCACTGGGCACTGGGGAACTAGGCACTGGGGAACTTGGCACTGGGGAACTGGGCACTGGGGCCTGGGCATTAGGGAACTGGGCACTGAGGGACTACAGACTGGGCACTGGTGGACTGGGGACTGGGGGACTAGGGACTGAGCACTGGGGGACTGGGGAACTGGGAACTGGGCACTGGGGATTGGGCACTTGGGGTCTGGGCACTGGGGACTGGGAACTGCGGACTGGGCACTGGGGACTTAGCACTGGGGACTGGGCACTGGAGACTAGCCGTTGGGGCACGGGTGACCTGGGGAATGACCACTGGGGACTGGGCATTGGGGGACTAGGGACCTGGGGAAAGACCACTGGGAACTGGGCACTGGGGAACTGGGCACTGGGGAACTGGGCACTGGGGACTGGGCAATAGGGAACTGGGCACTGAGGGACTACAGACTGGGCAATGGGGTCTGGGGATTGGGGGACTAGGGACTGAGCACTGGGGGTCTGGGGGACTGGGAACTGGGCACTGGGGACTTAGCACTGGGCACTGGGCATTGGAGACTAGCCGTTGGGGCACGGGTGACCTGGGGACTGGGCATTGGGGGACTTGGGACCTGGGGAAAGACCACTGGGGACTGGGCACTGGGGAACTGGGCACTGGGGAACTGGGCACTGGGGAACTGGGCACTGGGGACTGGGCATTAGGGAACTGGGCACTGAGGGACTACAGACTGGGCACTGGGGTCTGGGGATTGGGTGACTAGGGACTGAGCACTGGGGGACTGGGGAACTGGGAACTGGGCACTGGGGATTGGGCACTTGGGGTCTGGGCACTGGGGACTGGGAACTGGGTACTGGGCACTGGAGGACTGGGCACTGGGGGATTGAGCACTTGAGACTGGGCACTGGGGTCTGGGCAACTGCGCACCGGGGGACTGGGTGCTGGGCACTGGGGTCTGGGCAACTGCGCACCGGGGGACTGGGTGCTGGACACTGGTGACTGGGCACTGGGGACTGGGCACAGGGGAAATGCAGAACTGGGCACTGGGGACTGTGAACTTGTGGTCTGGTCACTGGGGGACTGAGCAATGGGGAATGGCCACTGGCGATTGGCACTTTGGGACTAGAGACTGGGCCTTGGGAGACTGGGCACTGGGGGACAGGGCACTGGGGGACTTGGGAACTGGGCACTGGAGACTGGGGACTTGGGGTCTGGGCACTGGGCACTGGGGGACTGGGCACTTGGGATCTGGGTACTGGGGATTGGGCACTGGGGAACTGGGCACTGTAGACTGGGCACTTGGGTTCTGGGCACTGGGGATTGGGCACTGGGGAACTGGGAACTGGGGGACTGGGCACTGGGGACTGGGCACTTGGGGACTGGGCACTGGGGGACTGGGCACTTGAGGACTGGAGACTGGGCACTGGGGACTTGGCACGGGGTCTGGGCATTTGGGGTCTGGGCACTTGGGGAACTGGGCCCATGGGGACTGGGCACTGGGGACTGGGCACTTGTGGACTGTGCACTTGGGGAATGGCCACTGGGGACTGGGCACTGGGGGACTGGGCACTGGGGAATGGCCACTGGGGAATGGGCAATTTGGGGCTAGAGACTGGGCCCTGGGAGTCTGGGCACTGGGGGACTGGGCACTGGGGACTGGGCAATGAGGGACTAGAGACTGGGCACTGGGGGACTCGGCACTGGGAACTTGGCACTGGGGAACTGGGCACGGGGGGACTAGGCACTTGGGGAATAGAGACGGGGCACTGGGGGACTGGGCACTTGGGGTCTGGTCACTGGGGGACTGGGCACTGGGAACTTGGCACTGGGGAACTGGGCACGGCGGAACTGGGCACTGGGGAACTGGGCACTGGGAAACTGGCATTGGGGGACTGGGCACTGGGGAACTGGGCATTGGGGGACTAGAGACTGGGCACAGGGGTCTGGGCACTGGGCAACTGGGCACTGGGGACTGGGCAACTGGGCACTGGGGGACTCGGCACTGGCGACTGGGAACTGGGTACTGGGCACTGGGGGAATGGGCACTTGGGGTCTAGGCACTTGGGGACTGGGCACTTGGGGGACTGGGCACAGGGGAATGGGCACTGGGGGACTGGGCACTGGGGACTGGGCACTGGGGCACTTGGGGACTGGGCTTTGGGGACTGGCCACTTGGGGACGGGGCAAGGTGGACTGGGCACTGGGTCACTTGGGACTGGGGAACTGGGCATTGGGAACTGGGCACAGGGGAACTGGGCACTGGGGAACTGGGCACTGGGGAACTGGGCATTGAGGGACTAGAGACTGGGCACTGGGGTCTGTGCACTGGGCAACTGGGCACTGGGGAATGGGCAACTTGGCACTGGGGGACTGGGCACTGGAGACTGGGCACTGGTGACTGGGCTCTGGTGGATTGGGCACTGGGGACTAGAGACTGGGCACTGAGGGACTAGAGACTGGGCACTGGGGGACTGGGGACTGGGGAACTGAAAACTGGGGACTCGGCACTCGGGCACTGGGGGCCTGGGGATCTGGGCACTGGGGGTTAGAGACTGGGCACTGGGGGACTGGGCACTGGAGGACTGGAGACTGGGCACTGGGGGACTGGGCACTGGGAAACTGGACACCCGGGAACTGGGCACTGTGGGACTGGGCACTAAGGGACTAGAGACTGGGCACTGGGGGACTAGGCACTTGGGGACTAGAGGTGGGGCACTGGAGAACTGGGCACTGGGACACTGGACACTGGGGAACTGGGCACTGGTGGACTAGAAACTGAGCACTGGGGGACTGGGCACTTGGGGACTGGGCATTGGGTGACTAGAGACTGGGCACTGAAGAACTGAGCACTGGGACAATGGACAATGGGGAACTGGGCGCTGTAGGACTGGGCAATGAGGGACTAGAGACTGGGCACTGGGGGACTGGGCACTGGGCACTGGAGGACTGGGCACTGGGGGACTAGAGACTGGGAACTGGGGGAGTGAGCACTGGGGACTGGGAACTGGGCACTGGGGACTAGAGACTGGGCACTGGGGGACTGGGCACTGGGGACTGGGCACTGGGGTCTTAGCACTGGGGACTGGGTACTGGGGGACTGGGCACTGGAGACTAGCCGTTGGGGCACTGGTGACCTGGGGAATGACCACTGGGGACTGGGCATTGGGGGACTGGGGACCTGGGAAAGAACACTGGGGACTGGGCACTGGGGAACTGGGCACTGGGGTACTTGGCAACTTGGCACTGGGAGACTGGGCACTGGGGGACCGGGGAACTGGTCACTGGAGACTGGGCGCTTGGGCTCTGGGGACTGGGGACTGGGGAGTTGGCACTGGGGTCTGGGTGCTGGGGATTGGGCACTGTGGAACTGGGCACTGGGGACTGGGCACTGGGGACTTGGCACTGGGGACTGGGCACTTGTGATCAGGGCACTGTTTGACTGGGCACTGGGGAATGGCCACTGGGGACTGGGCACTGGGGAACTCTGCACTGGGGTCTGGGCACTGGGGGACTGGGCACTGGGGTCTGGGCACCTGTGGTCTAGGCACTGGGGTCTGGGCACTGGGGAATGGCCACTGGGGACAGGGCACTGGGGAATGGCCATTGGGGATTGGGCACTTTGGGACTAGAGACTGGGCCCTGGGAGACTGGGCACTGGGGGACTGGGGAACTGGGCACTGGAGACTGGGCACTTGGGCTCTGGGGACTGGGGACTTGGCACTGGGGTCTGTGTACTGGGGATTGGGCACTGGGGATTGGGCACTGGGGAACTGGGCACTGGGGGACTGGGCACTGGGGACTTGGCACTGGGGACTGGGCACTTGTGATCTGGGCACTGTTTGACTTGGCACTGGGGAATGGCCACTGGGGACTGGGCACTGGGGAACTGGCACTGGGGACTGGGCACTTGTGGTCTGGCACTGGGGAAGGGCCACTGGGGATTGGGCACTTTGGGACTAGAGAATGGGCCCTGGGAGACTGGGCACTGGGGGACTGGGCACTGAGGGACTAGAGACTGGGCAATGGGGGACTGGGCACTGAGGGACTAGAGACTGGGCAATGGGGGACTGGGCACTTGGTGTCTGGGCACTGTGGGACATGGCACTGGGAACTTGGCACTGGGGAACTGGGCACAGGGAGACTGGGCACTTGAGGTCTGGGCACTGTGGGACTGCGCAGTTGGCATCTGGGCACTGGGGGCCTGGGCACTGGGGACTGTGCACTTGGGGACAGGGCACAGGGGATGGGCACTGGGGCACTTGAGGACTTGGCACCGGTGGACTGGGCACTGGGGACTGGGCACTTGTGGACAGGGCACTGTGGATTGGGCACTGGGGCATTTGGGGACTGGGGAACTGGGCACTGGGGACTGGGCACTTGGGGACTGGGCACTGTGGATTGGGCACTGGGGCACTTGGGGACTGGGGAACTGGGCACTGGGGACTGGGCGCTTGGGAACTGGGCACTGGGGGACTGGGGAACTGGGCACTGGGGACTGGGCACTTGTGTTCTGGGCACTGGGGAATAGCCACTGGGGACTGGGCACTGGGGAACTGGGCACTGGGGAATGGCCACTGGAAATTGGCACTTTGGGACTAGAGACTGGGCCCTGGGAGACTGGGCACTGGGGGATTGGGCACTGGGGGATTGGGCACTGGGGACAGTACACTGGTGACTGGGCACTTGAGTCTGGGCACTGGGGAAGTGGGCACTGCGGGACTGGGCACTGGGGACTTGGCACTGGGAACTAGGCACGTGGTCTGGGCACTGTGGGACTGGGCACTGGGGAATGGCAAGTGGGGACTGGGCGCTGGGGACTGGTCACTGGGGGACTGGGGTACTGGGCACTGGAGACTGGGCACTTGGGCTCTGGGCACTGGGCACTGGGGTCTGGGTACGGGGGATTGGGCACTGGAGGACTGGGCACTGGGGACAGTGCACTGGTGACTGGGCACTTGAGTCTGGGCACTGGGGAACTGGGCACTGGGGGACTGGGCACTGGGGACTGGGCACTTGGGGACAGGGCACTGTGGATTGGGCACTGGGGCACTTGGGGACTGGGGAACTGGGCACTGGGGACTGGGCGCTTGGGAACTGGGCACTGGGGGACTGGGCACTGGGGACTGGGCACTTGTGGTCTGGGCACTGGGGAATAGCCACTGGGGACTGGGCACTGGGGAACTGGGCACTGGGGAATGGCCACTGGCGATTGGCACTTTGGGACTAGAGACTGGGCCCTGGGAGACTGGGCACTGGGGGATTGGGCACTGGGGGACTTGGGAACTGGGCACTGGAGACTGGGCACTTGGGGTCTGGGTACTGGGCACTGGGGGACTGGACACTTGGAATCTGGGTACTGGGGATTGGGCACTGGGGAACTGGGCACTGTAGACTGGGCACTTGGGTTCTGGGCACTGGGGATTGTACACTGGGGAACTGGGCACTGGGGGACTGGGCACTGGGGACTTGGCACGGGGTCTGGGCACTGGGGACTGGGCACATGGGGAACTGGGCACTTGAGGACTAGAAACTGGGCACTTGGGGTCTAGGCATTTGGGGTCTGGGCACTTGGGGAACTGGGCCCATGGGGACTGGGCACTGGGGGACTGGGCACTTGGGGTCTGGGCACTTGGGGAACTGGGCGCTTGAGGACTGGAGACTGGACACTGGGGGACTGGGCACTTGAGCACTGGAGACTGGGCACTGGGGGACTGGCCACTGGGGAACCGCGCACTTGGGGACGGGGCATTGGGTGACTAGGTTCTGGGCACTGGAGTACTGGGCACTGGGGACTGGGCTCTGGGGACTGGACACTGGGGGATTGGGCACTGGGGTCTGGGCACTTGGAGTCTGGGCACTGGGGGACTGGGGAACTTGGCACTGGGGAACTGAGCACTGTGGGTCTGGGGAACTGGGCACTGGAGACTGGGCACGGGCTCTGGGGACTGGGCACTGGGTTCTGGGTACGGGGGATTGGGCACTGGGGACTGGGGACTGTGCACTGGCTCCTGGGCCCTTGGGATCTTGGCACTGGGGATTAGGCACTGGAGAACTGGGCACTGGGGACTTGGCTCTGGGGACTGGGCACTTGTGGTCTGGGCACTGGGGAATGGCCCCAGGGGACTGGGCAATGGGGGACTGGGCACTGGGGAATGGCCACTGGGGATTGGGCACTTTGGGACTAGAGACTGGGCCCTGGGAGACTGGGCACTGGGGAACTGGGCACGGGGGGACTGGGGACCTGGGGACTAGAGACTGGGCCCTGGGAGACTGGGCACTGTGGGACTGGGCACTGGGATCTGGGCACTGAGGGACTAGAGACTGGGCAATGGGGGACTGGGCACTGGGGGACTGGGCACTGGGAGACTGGGCACTGAGGGACTAGAGACTGGGCACTGGGAGACTGGGCACTGAGGGGCTAGAGACTGGGCAATGGGGGACTGGGCACTGGGGGACTGGGCACTTGCGGTCTGGGCACTTGGGGTCTGCGCACTTGGGGTCTGGGCACTGGGGGACTGGGCACTGGGGATTGTACACTTGGGGATAGGGCACTGGGGATGGGCACTGGGGCACTTGGGGACTTGGCACTGTGGGACTGGGCACTGGGGACTAGGCACTTGGGGACTGGGCACTGTGGATTGGGCACTGGGGCACTTGGGGTCTGGGGAACTGGGGACTGGGCGCTGGGGAACTGGGCACCGGGGAACTGGGCACTGGGGACTGGGCAGTTGTGGTCTGTGCACTGGGGAATGGCCACTGGGGATTGGGCACTGGGGGACTGGGCACTGGGGAATGGCCACTGGGGAATGGGCAATTTGGGACTAGAGATTGGGTCCTGGGAGATTGGGCACTGGGGGACTGGGCACTGGGGGACTGGGCACTTGGGGACTAGAGACTGGGCACTGGGGGACTGGGCTCTTGGGGTCTGTGCACTGGGGGACTGGGGATTGGGAACTTGGCACTGGGGAACTGGGCACTGGGGGACTGGGCACGTGGGGTCTGGGCACTTGGGGACTGGGCACTTGGGGTCTGGGCACAGGGGAATAGGCACTGGGGGACTGGGGACTGGGCACTGGGGACTGGGCACTGGGGACTGGGCACTTGGGGACTGGGCAATGAGGACGGGGCACTGGGGCCCTTGTTACTGGGGAACTGGGCATTGGGGACTGGGCACTGGGGAACTGGGCAGTGGGCACTGGGGAACTGGCAGTGGGGGACTGGGCACTGGGGAACTGGGCACTGAGGACTAGAGACTGGGCACTGGGGTATGGGCACTGGGCAACTGGGCACTGGGGACTGGGCAACTGGGCACTGGCGACTGGGCACTGGTGACTGGGCTCTGGTGGATTGGGCACTGGGGACTAGAGACTGGGCACTGAGGGACTAAAGACTGGGCACTGGGGGACTGGGCACTGGGGGACTAGAGACTGGGCCCTGGTTGACTGGGTACTTGGGGTCTGGGCACTGGGGGACTGGGGACTGGGGACTGGGGAACTGGGGGACTGGGGTTCTGGGCACTAGGGGATCAGAGACTGGGCACTGGGGGACTGGGCACTGGGGAACTGGGCAATGGGGACTGGGCACTGTAGGACTGGAGACTGGGCACTGGGGGACTCAGCACTGGGGACTGGGCACTGGGGGAAGGGCACAGGGACACTGGACACCGGGGAACTGGGCGCTGTGGGACTGGGCACTGAGGGACGAGAGACTTGGCACTGGGGGACTAGGCACTTGGGGACTAGAGATGGGGCACTGGAGAACTGGGCACTGGGGGACTAGAGAGTGAGCACTGGGGGACTGGGCACTTGGGGACTGGGCGTTGGGCGACTAGAGACTGGGCACTGAAGAACTGAGCACTGGGACAATGGACAATGGGGAACTGGGCGCTGTAGGACTGGGCAATGAGGGACTAGAGACTGGGCACTGGGGGACTGGGCACTGGGCACTGGGGACTGGGCACTGGGGGACTAGAGACTGGGCACTGGGGGAGTGAGCACTGGGAACTGGGAACTGGGTACTGGGGACTAGAGAGTGGGCACTGGGGGACTGGGCACTGGGGACGTAGCACTGGGGACTGGGCACTGGGGGACTGGGCACTGGAGACTAGCCGTTGGGTTACTGGTGACCTGGGGATGACCACTGGGGACTGGGCATTGGGGGACTGGGGACCTGGGGAAAGACCACTGGGGACTGAGCACTGGGGAACTGGGCACTGGGGAACTTGGCACTGGGGAACTTGGCACTGGGGACTGGGCATTAGGGAACTGGGCACTGAGGGAATACAGACTGAGCACTGGGGGACTAGGGACTGGGGTACTAGGGACTGAGCACTGGGGGACTTGGGAACTGGGAACTGGGCACTAGGGATTGCGTACTTGGGGTCTGGGCACTGGGGACTGAGGACTGGGCACTGGAGGACTGGGCACTGGGGGATTGAGCACTGGCGACTGGGCACTGGGGACTGGGCAACTGCGCACTGGGGGACTGGGGGCTGGGCACTGGGGTCTGGGCTCTTGGGGTCTGGACACTGGTGACTGGGCACTGGGGACTGGGCACTGGGGAACTGCGGAACTGGGCATGGGGCCTGCGCAATTGTGGTCTGGGCACTGGGATAATGGGCACTGGGGAATGGCCACTGGGGACTGGGCACTGTGACACTCGGCACTGGGGAATGGCCACTGGCGATTGGGCACTTTGGGACTAGAGACTGGGCCCTGGGAGACTGGGCACTGGGGGACTGGGCACTGTGGGACTTGGGAACTGGGCACTGGAGACTGGGCACTTGGGGTCTGGGCCCTGGGCACTGGGGGAGTGGGCACTTGAGCACTGGAGACGGGGCACTGGGGACTGGGCACTGGAGTACTGGGCACTGGGGACTGGGCTCTGGGGACTGGGCACTGGGGGATTGGGCACTGGGGACTGGGCACTTGGGGTCTGGGCACTGGAGGACTGGGCACTGGGGGCTGGGCACTTGGCATCTGGGTACTAGAGACTGGGCACTGGGGTACTGGGGAACTTGGCACTGGGGAACTGGGCACTGTGGGTCTGGGGAACTGGGCACTGGAGACTGGGCACTTGGGCTCTGGGGACTGGGGACTGGACACTGGGTTCTGGGTACGGGGGATTGGGCACTGGGGGACTGGGGACTGTGCACTGGCACCTGGGCCCTTGGGATCTTGGCACTAGGGATTAGGCACTGGAGAGCTGGGCACTGGAGAACTGGGCACTGGGGACTTGGCTCTGGGGACTGGGCACTTGTGGTCTGGGCACTGTGGGACTGGGCACTGGGGAATGGTCACTGGAGGACTGGGGAACTGGGCACTGGGGACTGGGCATTTGTGTTCTGAGCACTGGGGAATGGCCACTGGGGATTGGGCAATGGGGGACTGGGCACTGGGGAATGGCCACTGGGGATTGGGCACTTTGGGACTAGAGACTGGGCCCTGGGAGACTGGGCACTGGGGGACTGGGCACTGGGGGACTGGGCACTGGGAGACTGGGCACTGAGGGACTAGAGACTGGGCAATGGGGGACTGGGCACTAGGGTACTCAGCACTGGGAACTTGGAACTGGGGAACTGGGCTCGGGGGGACTGGGGTCTTGGGGGCTAGAGACTGGGCACTGGGGGTCTGCACACTTGGGGTCTGGGCACTGGGGGACTGGGCACTGAGGACTGTGCACTTGGGGATGGGGCACTGGGGATGGGCGTTGGGGCACTTGGGGACTTGGCACTGTGGGACTGGGCACTGGGGACTAGGCACTTGGGGACTGGGCACTGTGGATTGGGCACTGGGGCACTTGGGGTCTGAGAACTGGGGACTGGGTGCTGGGGAACTGGGCACTGGGGAACTGGGCACTGGGGACTGGGCACTGGGGAAATGGGCGCTGGGGACTGGGCAGTTGTGGACTGTGCACTGGGGAATGGCCACTGGGGACTGGGCACTGGGCGACTGGGCACTGGGGAATGGCCACTGGGGAATGGGCAATGAGGGACTAGAGACTGGGCATTGGGGGACTCGGCACTGGGAACTTGGCACTGGGGAACTGGGCACGGGGGACTGGGCACTTGCGGACAAGAGACTGGGCACTGGGGGACTGGGCTCTTGGGGTCTGTGCACTGGGGTACTGGGGATTGGGAACTTGGCACTGGGGAACTGGGCACTGGGGGACTGGGCACTTGCGGTCTGGGCATTTGGGGACTAGAGACTGGGCACTGGGGGACTGGGCACTGGGGGACTGGGCACTGTGGGACTTGGGAACTGGGCACTGGAGACTGGGCACTTGGGGTCTGGGCCCTGGGCACTGGGGGAGTGGGCACTTGATCACTGGAGACTGGGCACTGGGGACTGGGCACTGGAGTACTGGGCACTGGAGTACTGGGCACTGGGGACTGGGCTCTGGGGACTGGGCACTGGGGGATTGGGCACTGGGGACTGGGCACTTGGGGTCTGGGCACTGGAGGACTGGGCACTGGGGGACTGGGCACTTGGGGTCTGCGCACTTGGGGTCTGGGCACTGGGGGACTGGGCACTGGGGATTGTACACTTGGGGATGGGGCACTGGGGATGGGCACTGGGGCACTTGGGGACTTGGCACTGTGGGACTGGGCACTGGGGACTAGGCACTTGGGGACTGGGCACTGTGGATTGGGCACTGGGGCACTTGGGGTCTGGGGAACTGGGGACTGGGCGCTGGGGAACTGGGCACCGGGGAACTGGGCACTGGGGACTGGGCAGTTGTGGTCTGTGCACTGGGGAATGGCCACTGGGGACTGGGCACTGGGGGACTGGGCACTGGGGAATGGCCACTGGGGAATGGGCAATTTGGGACTAGAGATTGGGTCCTGGGAGACTGGGCACTGGGGGACTGGGCACTGGGGACTTGGCAATGAGGGACTAGAGACTGAGCATTGGGGGACTTGGCACTGGGAACTTGGCACTGGGGAACTGGGCACGGGGGGACTGGGCACTTGGGGACTAGAGACTGGGCACTGGGGGACTGGGCTCTTGGGGTCTGTGCACTGGGGGACTGGGGATTGGGAACTTGGCACTGGGGAACTGGGCACTGGGGGACTGGGCACGTGGGGTCTGGGCACTTGGGGACTGGGCACTTGGGGTCTGGGCACAGGGGAATAGGCACTGGGGGACTGGGGACTGGGCACTGGGGACTGGGCACTGGGGACTGGGCACTTGGGGACTGGGCAATGAGGACTGGGCACTGGGGCGCTTGGGACTGGGGAACTGGGCATTGGGGACTGGGCACTGGGGAACTGGGCAGTGGGCACTGGGGAACCGGCAGTGGGGGACTGGGCACTGGGGAACTGGGCACTGAGGGACTAGAGACTGGGCACTAGGGTATGGGCACTGGGCAACTGGGCACTGGGGACTGGGCAACTGGGCACTGGCGACTGGGCACTGGTGACTGGGCTCTGGTGGATTGGGCACTGGGGACTAGAGACTGGGCACTGAGGGACTAAAGACTGGGCACTGGGGGACTGGGCACTGGGGGACTAGAGACTGGGCCCTGGTTGACTGGGTACTTGGGGTCTGGGCACTGGGGGACTGGGGACTGGGGAACTGAAAACTGGGGACTGGGCACTGGGGCACTGGGGGACTGGGGTTCTGGGCACTGGGGGATCAGAGACTGGGCACTGGGGGACTGGGCACTGGGGGACTGGGCAATGGGGACTGGGCACTTGGGGGAAGGGCACTGGGACACTGGACACCGGGGAACTGGGCGCTGTGGGACTGGGCACTGAGGGACGAGAGACTTGGCACTGGGGGACTAGGCACTTGGGGACTAGAGATGGGGCACTGGAGAACTGGGCACTGGGGGACTAGAGACTGAGCACTGGGGGACTGGGCACTTGGGGACTGGGCGTTGGGCGACTAGAGACTGGGCACTGAAGAACTGAGCACTGGGACAATGGACAATGGGGAACTGGGCGCTGTAGGACTGGGCAATGAGGGACTAGAGACTGGGCACTGGGGGACTGGGCACTGGGCACTGGGGACTGGGCACTGGATGACAGGGCACTGGGGACTAGAGACTGGGCACTGGGGGAGTGAGCACTGGGAACTGGGAACTGGGTACTGGGGACTAGAGAGTGGGCACTGGGGGACTGGGCACTGGAGACTAGCCGTTGGGTTACTGGTGACCTGGGGATGACCACTGGGGACTGGGCATTGGGGGACTGGGGACCTTGGGAAAGACCACTGGGGACTGAGCACTGGGGAACTGGGCACTGGGGAACTTGGCACTGGGGAACTTGGCACTGGGGACTGGGCATTAGGGAACTGGGCACTGAGGGAATACAGACTGAGCACTGGGGGACTAGGGACTGGGGGACTAGGGACTGAGCACTGGGGGACTGGGGGACTGGGGAACTGGGCACTAGGGATTGCGCACTTGGGGTCTGGGCACTGGGGACTGACGACTGGGCACTGGAGGACTGGGCACTGGGGGATTGAGCACTGGCGACTGGGCACTGGGGACTGGGCAACTGCGCACTGGGGGACTGGGGGCTGGGCACTGGGGGCTGGGCTCTTGGGGTCTGGACAATGGTGACTGGGCACTGGGGACTGGGCACTGGGGAACTGCGGAACTGGGCACTGCGGACTGCGCAATTGTGGTCTGGGCACTGGGATAATGGGCACTGGGGAATGGCCACTGGGGACTGGGCACTGTGGCACTCGGCACTGGGGAATGGCCACTGGCGATTGGGCACTTTGGGACTAGAGACTGGGCCCTGGGAGACTGGGCACTGGGGGACTGGGCACTGTGGGACTTGGGAACTGGGCACTGGAGACTGGGCACTTGGGGTCTGGGCCCTGGGCACTGGGGGAGTGGGCACTTGAGCACTGGAGACTGGGCACTGGGGACTGGGCACTGGAGTACTGGGCACTGGGGACTGGGCTCTGGGGACTGGGCACTGGGGGATTGGGCACTGGGGACTGGGCACTTGGGGTCTGGGCACTGGAGGACTGGGTACTGGGGGCTGGGCACTTGGCATCTGGGTACTAGAGACTGGGCACTGGGGTACTGGGGAACTTGGCACTGGGGAACTGGGCACTGTGGGTCTGGGGAACTGGGCACTGGAGACTGGGCACTTGGGCTCTGGGGACTGGGGACTGGACACTGGGTTCTGGGTACGGGGGATTGGGCACTGGGGGACTGGGGACTGTGCACTGGGGCCTGGGCCCTTGGGATCTTGGCACTAGGGATTAGGCACTGGAGAGCTGGGCACTGGAGAACTGGGCACTGGGGACTTGGCTCTGGGGACTGGGCACTTGTGGTCTGGGCACTGTGGGACTGGGCACTGGGGAATGGTCACTGGGGGACTGGGGAACTGGGCACTGGGGACTGGGCATTTGTGTTCTGAGCACTGGGGAATGGCCACTGGGGTTTGGGCACTGGGGGACTGGGCACTGGGGAATGGCCACTGGGGATTGGGCACTTTGGGACTAGAGACTGGGCCCTGGGAGACTGGGCACTGGGAGACTGGGCACTGGGGGATTGGGCACTGGGAGACTGGGCACTGAGGGACTAGAGACGGGGCACTGGGGGACTGGGCACTAGGGGACTCAGCACTGGGAACTTGGCACTGGGGAACTGGGCTCGGGGGGACTGGGGTCTTGGGGGCTAGAGACTGGGCACTGGGGGACTGGGCACTTGGTGTCTGGGCACTGGGGGACTGGGCACTGGGATCTTGGCACTGGGGAACTGGGCACTGGGGGACTGGGCACTTGCGGTCTGGGCACTTGGGGTCTGCACACTTGGGGACTGGGCACTGGGGGACTGGGCACTGAGGACTGTGCACTTGGGGATGGGGCACTGGGGATGGGCACTGGGGCACTTGGGGACTGGGCACTGGGGACTAGGCACTTGGGGACTGGGCACTGTGGATTGAGCACTGGGGCACTTGTGGTCTGGGGAACTGGGGACTGGGTGCTGGGGAACTGGGCACTGGGGAACTGGGCACTGGGGACTGGGCACTGGGGAAATGGGGGCTGGGGACAGGGCAGTTGTGGACTGTGCACTGGGGAATGGCCACTTGGGACTGGGCACTGGGCGACTGGGCACTGGGGAATGGCCACTGGGGAATGGGCTCTGGGAGACTGGGCACTGGGGAATGGCCACTGGGGACTGGGCAATGAGGGACTAGAGACTGGGCATTGGGGGACTCGGCACTGGGAACTTGGCACTGGGGAACTGGGCACGGGGGACTGGGCACTTGCGGACTAGAGACTGGGCACTGGGGGACTGGGCTCTTGGGGTCTGTGCGCTGGGGTACTGGGGATTGGGAACTTGGCACTGGGGAACTGGGCACTGGGGGACTGGGCACTTGGGGACTAGGCACTTGGGAACTGGGCACTTGGGGTCTGGGCACTGGGGGACTGGGCTATGAGGACTGTACACTTGGGGATGGGGCACTGGGGATGGGCACTGGGGCACTTGGGGACTTGGCACTGTGGGACTGGGCACTGGGGACTAGGCACTTGGGGACTGGGCACTGGGGCACTTGGGGTCTGGGGAACTGGGGACTGGGCGCTGGGGAACTGGGCACCGGGGAACTGGGCACTGGGGACTGGGCAGTTGTGGTCTGTGCACTGGGGAATGGCCACTGGGGACTGGGCACTGGGGGACTGGGCACTGGGGAATGGCCACTGGGGAATGGGCAATTTGGGA
Source organism: Isurus oxyrinchus (assembly GCA_026770705.1). NCBI lineage: Eukaryota > Metazoa > Chordata > Chondrichthyes > Lamniformes > Lamnidae > Isurus > Isurus oxyrinchus. Next base: position 168,661 of record JANJGN010000694.1, on the reverse strand, counting down.
CTAGAGATTGGGTCCTGGGAGATTGGGCACTGGGGGACTGGGCACTGGGGTCTGGGCAATGAGGAACTAGAGATTGAGCATTGGGGGACTTGGCACTGGGAACTTGGCACTGGGGAACTGGGCACGGGGGGACTGGGCACTTGGGGACTAGAGACTGGGCACTGGGGGACTGGGCTCTTGGGGTCTGTGCACTGGGGGACTGGGGATTGGGAACTTGGCACTGGGGAACTGGGCACTGGGGGACTGGGCACGTGGGGTCTGGTTACTTGGGGACTGGGCACTTGGGGTCTGGGCACAGGGGAATAGACACTTGGGGACTGGGCAATGAGGACTGGGCACTGGGGCGCTTGGGACTGGGGAACTGGGCATTGGGGACTGGGCACTGGGGAACTGGGCAGTGGGCACTGGGGAACCGGCAGTGGGGGACTGGGCACTGGGGAACTGGGCACTGAGGGACTAGAGACTGGGCACTAGGGTATGGGCACTGGGCAACTGGGCACTGGGGACTGTGCAACTGGGCACTGGCGACTGGGCACTGGTGACTGGGCTCTGGTGGATTGGGCACTGGGGACTAGAGACTGGGCACTGAGGGACTAAAGACTGGGCACTGGGGGACTGGGCACTGGGGGACTAGAGACTGGGCCCTGGTTGACTGGGTACTTGGGGTCTGGGCACTGGGGGACTGGGGACTGGGAACTGAAAACTGGGGACTGGGCACTGGGGCACTGGGGGACTGGGGTTCTGGGCACTGGGGGATCAGAGACTGGGCACTGGGGGACTGGGCACTGGGGGACTGGGCAATGGGGACTGGGCACTGGAGGACTGGAGACTGGGCACTGGGGGACTCAGCACTGGGGACTGGGCACTGGGGGAAGGGCACTGGGACACTGGACACCGGGGAACTGGGCGCTGTGGGACTGGGCACTGAGGGACGAGAGACTTGGCACTGGGGGACTAGGCACTTGGGGACTAGAGATGGGGCACTGGAGAACTGGGCACTGGAGGACTAGAGACTGAGCACTGGGGGACTGGGCACTTGGGGACTGGGCGTTGGGCAACTAGAGACTGGGCACTGAAGAACTGAGCACTGGGACAATGGACAATGGGGAACTGGGCGCTGTAGGACTGGGCAATGAGGGACTAGAGACTGGGCACTGGGGGACTGGGCACTGGGCACTGGGGACTGGGCACTGGATGCCTGGGCACTGGGGACTAGAGACTGGGCACTGGGGGAGTGAGCACTGGGGACTGGGCACTGGGGGACTGGGCACTGGAGACTAGCCGTTGGGTTACTGGTGACCTGGGGATGACCACTGGGGACTGGGCATTGGGGGACTGGGGACCTGGGGAAAGACCACTGGGGACTGAGCACTGGGGAACTGGGCACTGGGGAACTTGGCACTGGGGAACTTGGCACTGGGGACTGGGCATTAGGGAACTGGGCACTGAGGGAATACAGACTGAGCACTGGGGGACTAGGGACTGGGGGACTAGGGACTGAGCACTGGGGGACTGGGGGACTGGGGAACTGGGCACTAGGGATTGCGCACTTGGGGTCTGGGCACTGGGGACTGACGACTGGGCACTGGAGGACTGGGCACTGGGGGATTGAGCACTGGCGACTGGGCACTGGGGACTGGGCAACTGCGCACTGGGGGACTGGGGGCTGGGCACTGGGGGCTGGGCTCTTGGGGTCTGGACACTGGTGACTGGGCACTGGGGACTGGGCACTGGGGAACTGCGGAACTGGGCACTGGGGACTGCGCAATTGTGGTCTGGGCACTGGGATAATGGGCACTGGGGAATGGCCACTGGGGACTGGGCACTGTGGCACTCGGCACTGGGGAATGGCCACTGGCGATTGGGCACTTTGGGACTAGAGACTGGGCCCTGGGAGACTGGGCACTGGGGGACTGGGCACTGTGGGACTTGGGAACTGGGCACTGGAGACTGGGCACTTGGGGTCTGGGCCCTGGGCACTGGGGGAGTGGGCACTTGAGCACTGGAGACTGGGCACTGGGGACTGGGCACTGGAGTACTGGGCACTGGGGACTGGGCTCTGGGGACTGGGCACTGGGGGATTGGGCACTGGGGACTGGGCACTTGGGGTCTGGGCACTGGAGGACTGGGCACTGGGGGCTGGGCACTTGGCATCTGGGTACTAGAGACTGGGCACTGGGGTACTGGGAAACTTGGCACTGGGGAACTGGGCACTGTGGGTCTGGGGACCTGGGCACTGGAGACTGGGCACTTGGGCTCTGGGGACTGGGGACTGGACACTGGGTTCTGGGTACGGGGGATTGGGCACTGGGGGACTGGGGACTGTGCACTGGCGCCTGGGCCCTTGGGATCTTGGCACTAGGGATTAGGCACTGGAGAGCTGGGCACTGGAGAACTGGGCACTGGGGACTTGGCTCTGGGGACTGGGCACTTGTGGTCTGGGCACTGTGGGACTGGGCACTGGGGAATGGTCACTGGGGGACTGGGGAACTGGGCACTGGGGACTGGGCACTTGCGGACTAGAGACTGGGCACTGGGGGACTGGGCTTTTGGGGTCTGTGCGCTGGGGTACTGGGGATTGGGAACTGGGCACTGGGGAACTGGGCCCTGGTTGACTGGGTACTTGGGGTCTCGGCATTTGGGGACTAGAGACTGGGGAACTGAAAACTGGGGACTGGGCACTGGGGCACTGGGGGACTCTGGATCTGGGCACTGGGGGATTAGAGACTGGGCACTGGGGGACTGGGCACTGGGGGACTGGGCAATGGGGACTGGGCACTGTAGGACTGGAGACTGGGCACTGGGGGACTCAGCACTGGGGACTGGGCACTGGGGAAGGGCACTGGGACACTGGACACCGGGGAATTGGGCGCTGTGGGACTGGGCACTGAGGGACTAGAGACTGAGCACTGGGGGACTAGGCACTTGGGGACTAGAGATGGGGCACTGGAGAACTGGGCACTGGGGGACTAGAGACTGAGCACTAGGGGACTGGGCACTTGGGGACTGGGCGTTGGGCGACTGGATTCTGGGCACTGAAGAACTGAGCACTGGGACAATGGACAATGGGGAACTGGACGCTGTAGGACTGGGCAATGAGGGACTAGAGACTGGGCACTGGGGGACTAGAGACTGAGCACTGGGGGACTGGGCACTTGGGGACGGGGTCATTGGGCGACTAGAGACTGGGCACTGAAGAACTGAGCACTGGGACAATGGGCAATGGGGAACTGGGCGCTGTAGGACTGGGCAATGAGGGACTAGAGACTGGGCACTGGGGGACTGGGCTCTTGGGGTCTGTGCGCTGGGGTACTGGGGATTGGGAACTTGGCACTGGGGAACTGGGCACTGGGGGACTGGGCACTTGGGGACTAGGCACTTGGGAACTGGGCACTTGGGGTCTGGGCACTGGGGGACTGGGCTATGAGGACTGTACACTTGGGGATGGGGCACTGGGGATGGGCACTGGGGCACTTGGGGACTTGGCACTGTGGGACTGGGCACTGGGGACTAGGCACTTGGGGACTGGGCACTGGGGCACTTGGGGTCTGGGGAACTGGGGACTGGGCGCTGGGGAACTGGGCACCGGGGAACTGGGCACTGGGGACTGGGCAGTTGTGGTCTGTGCACTGGGGAATGGCCACTGGGGACTGGGCACTGGGGGACTGGGCACTGGGGAATGGCCACTGGGGAATGGGCAATTTGGGACTAGAGATTGGGTCCTGGGAGATTGGGCACTGGGGGACTGGGCACTGGGGTCTGGGCAATGAGGAACTAGAGATTGAGCATTGGGGGACTTGGCACTGGGAACTTGGCACTGGGGAACTGGGCACGGGGGGACTGGGCACTTGGGGACTAGAGACTGGGCACTGGGGGACTGGGCTCTTGGGGTCTGTGCACTGGGGGACTGGGGATTGGGAACTTGGCACTGGGGAACTGGGCACTGGGGGACTGGGCACTTGCGGTCTGGGCACTTGGGGACTGGGCACTTGGGGTCTGGGCACAGGGGAATAGGCACTTGGGGACTGGGCAATGAGGACTGGGCACTGGGGCGCTTGGGACTGGGGAACTGGGCATTGGGGACTGGGCACTGGGGAACTGGGCAGTGGGCACTGGGGAACCGGCAGTGGGGGACTGGGCACTGGGGAACTGGGCACTGAGGGACTAGAGACTGGGCACTAGGGTATGGGCACTGGGCAACTGGGCACTGGGGACTGTGCAACTGGGCACTGGCGACTGGGCACTGGTGACTGGGCTCTGGTGGATTGGGCACTGGGGACTAGAGACTGGGCACTGAGGGACTAAAGACTGGGCACTGGGGGACTTGGCACTGGGGGACTAGAGACTGGGCCCTGGTTGACTGGGTACTTGGGGTCTGGGCACTGGGGGACTGGGGACTGGGGAACTGTAAACTGGGGACTGGGCACTGGGGCACTGGGGGACTGGGGTTTTGGGCACTGGGGGATCAGTGACTGGGCACTGGGGGACTGGGCACTGGGGGACTGGGCAATGGGGACTGGGCACTGAAGGACTGGAGACTGGGCACTGGGGGACTCAGCACTGGGGACTGGGCACTGGGGGAAGGGCACTGGGACACTGGACACCGGGGAACTGGGCGCTGTGGGACTGGGCACTGAGGGACGAGAGACTTGGCACTGGGGGACTAGGCACTTGGGGACTAGAGATGGGGCACTGGAGAACTGGGCACTGGAGGACTAGAGACTGAGCACTGGGGGACTGGGCACTTGGGGACTGGGCGTTGGGCAACTAGAGACTGGGCACTGAAGAACTGAGCACTGGGACAATGGACAATGGGGAACTGGGCGCTGTAGGACTGGGCAATGAGGGACTAGAGACTGGGCACTGGGGGACTGGGCACTGGGCACTGGGGACTGGGCACTGGATGCCTGGGCACTGGGGACTAGAGACTGGGCACTGGGGGAGTGAGCACTGGGGACTGGGCACTGGGGGACTGGGCACTGGAGACTAGCCGTTGGGTTACTGGTGACCTGGGGATGACCACTGGGGACTGGGCATTGGGGGACTGGGGACCTGGGGAAAGACCACTGGGGACTGAGCACTGGGGAACTGGGCACTGGGGAACTTGGCACTGGGGAACTTGGCACTGGGGACTGGGCATTAGGGAACTGGGCACTGAGGGAATACAGACTGAGCACTGGGGGACTAGGGACTGGGGGACTAGGGACTGAGCACTGGGGGACTGGGGGACTGGGGAACTGGGCACTAGGGATTGCGCACTTGGGGTCTGGGCACTGGGGACTGATGACTGGGCACTGGAGGACTGGGCACTGGGGGATTGAGCACTGGCGACTGGGCACTGGGGACTGGGCAACTGCGCACTGGGGGACTGGGCACTGGGGAACTGCGGAACTGGGCACTGGGGACTGCGCAATTGTGGTCTGGGCACTGGGATAATGGGCACTGGGGAATGGCCACTGGGGACTGGGCACTGTGGCACTCGGCACTGGGGAATGGCCACTGGCGATTGGGCACTTTGGGACTAGAGACTGGGCCCTGGGAGACTGGGCACTGGGGGACTGGGCACTGTGGGACTTGGGAACTGGGCACTGGAGACTGGGCACTTGGGGTCTGGGCCCTGGGCACTGGGGGAGTGGGCACTTGAGCACTGGAGACTGGGCACTGGGGACTGGGCACTGGAGTACTGGGCACTGGGGACTGGGCTCTGGGGACTGGGCACTGGGGGATTGGGCACTGGGGACTGGGCACTTGGGGTCTGGGCACTGGAGGACTGGGCACTGGGGGCTGGGCACTTGGCATCTGGGTACTAGAGACTGGGCACTGGGGTACTGGGAAACTTGGCACTGGGGAACTGGGCACTGTGGGTCTGGGGACCTGGGCACTGGAGACTGGGCACTTGGGCTCTGGGGACTGGGGACTGGACACTGGGTTCTGGGTACGGGGGATTGGGCACTGGGGGACTGGGGACTGTGCACTGGCGCCTGGGCCCTTGGGATCTTGGCACTAGGGATTAGGCACTGGAGAGCTGGGCACTGGAGAACTGGGCACTGGGGACTTGGCTCTGGGGACTGGGCACTTGTGGTCTGGGCACTGTGGGACTGGGCACTGGGGAATGGTCACTGGGGGACTGGGGAACTGGGCACTGGGGACTGGGCACTTGCGGACTAGAGACTGGGCACTGGGGGACTGGGCTTTTGGGGTCTGTGCGCTGGGGTACTGGGGATTGGGAACTGGGCACTGGGGAACTGGGCCCTGGTTGACTGGGTACTTGGGGTCTCGGCATTTGGGGACTAGAGACTGGGGAACTGAAAACTGGGGACTGGGCACTGGGGCACTGGGGGACTCTGGATCTGGGCACTGGGGGATTAGAGACTGGGCACTGGGGGACTGGGCACTGGGGGACTGGGCAATGGGGACTGGGCACTGTAGGACTGGAGACTGGGCACTGGGGGACTCAGCACTGGGGACTGGGCACTGGGGAAGGGCACTGGGACACTGGACACCGGGGAATTGGGCGCTGTGGGACTGGGCACTGAGGGACTAGAGACTGAGCACTGGGGGACTAGGCACTTGGGGACTAGAGATGGGGCACTGGAGAACTGGGCACTGGGGGACTAGAGACTGAGCACTAGGGGACTGGGCACTTGGGGACTGGGCGTTGGGCGACTGGATTCTGGGCACTGAAGAACTGAGCACTGGGACAATGGACAATGGGGAACTGGACGCTGTAGGACTGGGCAATGAGGGACTAGAGACTGGGCACTGGGGGACTAGAGACTGAGCACTGGGGGACTGGGCACTTGGGGACGGGGTCATTGGGCGACTAGAGACTGGGCACTGAAGAACTGAGCACTGGGACAATGGGCAATGGGGAACTGGGCGCTGTAGGACTGGGCAATGAGGGACTAGAGACTGGGCACTGGGGGACTGGGCTCTTGGGGTCTGTGCGCTGGGGTACTGGGGATTGGGAACTTGGCACTGGGGAACTGGGCACTGGGGGACTGGGCACTTGGGGACTAGGCACTTGGGAACTGGGCACTTGGGGTCTGGGCACTGGGGGACTGGGCTATGAGGACTGTACACTTGGGGATGGGGCACTGGGGATGGGCACTGGGGCACTTGGGGACTTGGCACTGTGGGACTGGGCACTGGGGACTAGGCACTTGGGGACTGGGCACTGGGGCACTTGGGGTCTGGGGAACTGGGGACTGGGCGCTGGGGAACTGGGCACCGGGGAACTGGGCACTGGGGACTGGGCAGTTGTGGTCTGTGCACTGGGGAATGGCCACTGGGGACTGGGCACTGGGGGACTGGGCACTGGGGAATGGCCACTGGGGAATGGGCAATTTGGGACTAGAGATTGGGTCCTGGGAGATTGGGCACTGGGGGACTGGGCACTGGGGTCTGGGCAATGAGGAACTAGAGATTGAGCATTGGGGGACTTGGCACTGGGAACTTGGCACTGGGGAACTGGGCACGGGGGGACTGGGCACTTGGGGACTAGAGACTGGGCACTGGGGGACTGGGCTCTTGGGGTCTGTGCACTGGGGGACTGGGGATTGGGAACTTGGCACTGGGGAACTGGGCACTGGGGGACTGGGCACTTGCGGTCTGGGCACTTGGGGACTGGGCACTTGGGGTCTGGGCACAGGGGAATAGGCACTTGGGGACTGGGCAATGAGGACTGGGCACTGGGGCGCTTGGGACTGGGGAACTGGGCATTGGGGACTGGGCACTGGGGAACTGGGCAGTGGGCACTGGGGAACCGGCAGTGGGGGACTGGGCACTGGGGAACTGGGCACTGAGGGACTAGAGACTGGGCACTAGGGTATGGGCACTGGGCAACTGGGCACTGGGGACTGTGCAACTGGGCACTGGCGACTGGGCACTGGTGACTGGGCTCTGGTGGATTGGGCACTGGGGACTAGAGACTGGGCACTGAGGGACTAAAGACTGGGCACTGGGGGACTTGGCACTGGGGGACTAGAGACTGGGCCCTGGTTGACTGGGTACTTGGGGTCTGGGCACTGGGGGACTGGGGACTGGGGAACTGAAAACTGGGGACTGGGCACTGGGGCACTGGGGGACTGGGGTTTTGGGCACTGGGGGATCAGTGACTGGGCACTGGGGGACTGGGCACTGGGGGACTGGGCAATGGGGACTGGGCACTGAAGGACTGGAGACTGGGCACTGGGGGACTCAGCACTGGGGACTGGGCACTGGGGGAAGGGCACTGGGACACTGGACACCGGGGAACTGGGCGCTGTGGGACTGGGCACTGAGGGACGAGAGACTTGGCACTGGGGGACTAGGCACTTGGGGACTAGAGATGGGGCACTGGAGAACTGGGCACTGGGGGACTAGAGACTGAGCACTGGGGGACTGGGCACTTGGGGACTGGGCGTTGGGCAACTAGAGACTGGGCACTGAAGAACTGAGCACTGGGACAATGGACAATGGGGAACTGGGCGCTGTAGGACTGGGCAATGAGGGACTAGAGACTGGGCACTGGGGGACTGGGCACTGGGCACTGGGGACTGGGCACTGGATGCCTGGGCACTGGGGACTAGAGACTGGGCACTGGGGGAGTGAGCACTGGGGACTGGGCACTGGGGGACTGGGCACTGGAGACTAGCCGTTGGGTTACTGGTGACCTGGGGATGACCACTGGGGACTGGGCATTGGGGGACTGGGGACCTGGGGAAAGACCACTGGGGACTGAGCACTGGGGAACTGGGCACTGGGGAACTTGGCACTGGGGAACTTGGCACTGGGGACTGGGCATTAGGGAACTGGGCACTGAGGGAATACAGACTGAGCACTGGGGGACTAGGGACTGGGGGACTAGGGACTGAGCACTGGGGGACTGGGGGACTGGGGAACTGGGCACTAGGGATTGCGCACTTGGGGTCTGGGCACTGGGGACTGACGACTGGGCACTGGAGGACTGGGCACTGGGGGATTGAGCACTGGCGACTGGGCACTGGGGACTGGGCAACTGCGCACTGGGGGACTGGGGGCTGGGCACTGGGGGCTGGGCTCTTGGGGTCTGGACACTGGTGACTGGGCACTGGGGACTGGGCACTGGGGAACTGCGGAACTGGGCACTGGGGACTGCGCAATTGTGGTCTGGGCACTGGGATAATGGGCACTGGGGAATGGCCACTGGGGACTGGGCACTGTGGCACTCGGCACTGGGGAATGGCCACTGGCGATTGGGCACTTTGGGACTAGAGACTGGGCCCTGGGAGACTGGGCACTGGGGGACTGGGCACTGTGGGACTTGGGAACTGGGCACTGGAGACTGGGCACTTGGGGTCTGGGCCCTGGGCACTGGGGGAGTGGGCACTTGAGCACTGGAGACTGGGCACTGGGGACTGGGCACTGGAGTACTGGGCACTGGGGACTGGGCTCTGGGGACTGGGCACTGGGGGATTGGGCACTGGGGACTGGGCACTTGGGGTCTGGGCACTGGAGGACTGGGCACTGGGGGCTGGGCACTTGGCATCTGGGTACTAGAGACTGGGCACTGGGGTACTGGGAAACTTGGCACTGGGGAACTGGGCACTGTGGGTCTGGGGACCTGGGCACTGGAGACTGGGCACTTGGGCTCTGGGGACTGGGGACTGGACACTGGGTTCTGGGTACGGGGGATTGGGCACTGGGGGACTGGGGACTGTGCACTGGCGCCTGGGCCCTTGGGATCTTGGCACTAGGGATTAGGCACTGGAGAGCTGGGCACTGGAGAACTGGGCACTGGGGACTTGGCTCTGGGGACTGGGCACTTGTGGTCTGGGCACTGTGGGACTGGGCACTGGGGAATGGTCACTGGGGGACTGGGGAACTGGGCACTGGGGACTGGGCACTTGCGGACTAGAGACTGGGCACTGGGGGACTGGGCTTTTGGGGTCTGTGCGCTGGGGTACTGGGGATTGGGAACTGGGCACTGGGGAACTGGGCCCTGGTTGACTGGGTACTTGGGGTCTCGGCATTTGGGACCTAGAGACTGGGGAACTGAAAACTGGGGACTGGGCACTGGGGCACTGGGGGACTCTGGATCTGGGCACTGGGGGATTAGAGACTGGGCACTGGGGGACTGGGCACTGGGGGACTGGGCAATGGGGACTGGGCACTGTAGGACTGGAGACTGGGCACTGGGGGACTCAGCACTGGGGACTGGGCACTGGGGAAGGGCACTGGGACACTGGACACCGGGGAATTGGGCGCTGTGGGACTGGGCACTGAGGGACTAGAGACTGAGCACTGGGGGACTAGGCACTTGGGGACTAGAGATGGGGCACTGGAGAACTGGGCACTGGGGGACTAGAGACTGAGCACTAGGGGACTGGGCACTTGGGGACTGGGCGTTGGGCGACTAGAGACTGGGCACTGAAGAACTGAGCACTGGGACAATGGGCAATGGGGAACTGGGCGCTGTAGGACTGGGCAATGAGGGACTAGAGACTGGGCACTGGGGGACTTGGCACTGGGCACTGGGGACTGGGCACTGGAGGACTGGGCACTGGGGGACTAGAGACTGGGCACTGGGGGAGTGAGCACTGGGAACTGGGAACTGGGTACTGGGGACTAGAGACTGGGCACCGGGGGACTGGGCACTGGGGACGTAGCACTGGGGACTTAGCACTGGGGACTGGGCACTGGGGGACTGGGCACTGGAGACAAGCCGTGGGTTACTGGTGACCTGGGGATGACCACTGGGGACTGGGCATTGGGGGACTGGGGACCTGTGGAAAGTCCACTGGGGACTGAGCACTGGGGAACTGGGCACTGGGGAACTTGGCACTGGGGACTGGGCATTAGGGAACTGGGCACTGAGGGAATACAGACTGAGCACTGGGGATTTGGGGACTGGGGGACTAGGGACTGAGCACTGGGGGACTGGGGAACTGGGAACTGGGCACTGGGGATTGCGCACTTGGGGTCTGGGCACTGGGGATTGGGCACTGGGGAACTGGGCACCGGGGAACTGGGCATTGGGGGACTTGGCAATTGGGAACTGGGCACTTGGGAAACTGGGCACTTGAGGACTGGAGACTGGGCACTGGGGACTTGGCACTTGTGGCCTGGGCACTGGTGACTGGGCACTGGGGAACTGGGCACTTGGGGTCTGGGCACTTGGGGAACTGGGCACTTGAGGACTGGAGACTGGGCACTGGGGGACTGGGCACTTGAGCACTGGAGACTGGGCACTGGGGACTGGGCACTGTGGCACTCGGCACTGGGGAATGGCCACTGGCGATTGGGCACTTTGGGACTAGAGACTGGGCCCTGGGAGACTGGGCACTGGGGGACTGGGCACTGTGGGACTTGGGAACTGGGCACTGGAGACTGGGCACTTGGGGTCTGGGCCCTGGGCACTGGGGGACTGGGCACTTGAGCACTGGAGACTGGGCACTGGGGACTGGGCACTGTGGCACTCGGCACTGGGGAATGGCCACTGGCGATTGGGCACTTTGGGACTAGAGACTGGGCCCTGGGAGACTGGGCACTGGGGGACTGGGCACTGTGGGACTTGGGAACTGGGCACTGGAGACTGGGCACTTGGGGTCTGGGCCCTGGGCACTGGGGGAGTGGGCACTTGAGCACTGGAGACTGGGCACTGGGGACTGGGCACTGGAGTACTGGGCACTGGGGACTGGGCTCTGGGGACTGGGCACTGGGGGATTGGGCACTGGGGACTGGACACTTGGGGTCTGGGCACTGGAGGACTGGGCACTGGGGGCTGGGCACTTGGCGTCTGGGTACTATAGACTGGGCACTGGGGTACTGGGGAACTTGGCACTGGGGAACTGGGCACTGTGGGTCTGGGGAACTGGGCACTTGGGCTCTGGGGACTGGGGACTGGACACTGGGTTCTGGGTACGGGGGATTGGGCACTGGGGGACTGGGGACTGTGCACTGGCGCCTGGGCCCTTGGGATCTTGGCACTAGGGATTAGGCACTGGAGAGCTGGGCACTGGAGAACTGGGCACTGGGGACTTGGCTCTGGGGACTGGGCACTTGTGGTCTGGGCACTGTGGGACTGGGCACTGGGGAATGGTCACTGGGGGACTGGGGAACTGGGCACTGGGGACTGGGCATTTGTGTTCTGAGCACTGGGGAATGGCCACTGGGGATTGGGCACTGGGGGACTGGGCACTGGGGAATGGCCACTGGGGATTGGGCACTTTGGGACTAGAGACTGGGCCCTGGGAGACTGGGCACTGGGAGACTGGGCACTGGGAGACTGGGCACTGAGGGACTAGAGACTGGGCAATGGGGAACTGGGCACTAGGGGACTCAGCACTGGGAACTTGGCACTGGGGAACTGGGCTCGGGGGGACTGGGGTCTTGGGGACTAGAGACTGGGCACTGGGGGATAGGGCACTTGCTGTCTGGGCACTGGGATCTTGGCACTGGGGGACTGGGCACTGGGGACTAGGCACTTGGGGACTGGGCACTGGGGATGGGCACTGGGGCACTTGGGGTCTGGGGAACTGGGGACTGGGTGCTGGGGAACTGGGCACTGGGGAACTGGGCACTGGGGACTGGGCACTGGGGAAATGGGCGCTGGGGACTGGGCAGTTGTGGACTGTGCACTGGGGAATGGCCACTGGGGACTGGGCACTGGGCGACTGGGCACTGGGGAATGGCCACTGGGGAATGGGCAATTTGGGACTAGAGATTGGGCTCTGGGAGACTGGGCACTGGGGAATGGCCACTGGGGACTGGGCAATGAGGGACTAGAGACTGGGCATTGGGGGACTCGGCACTGGGAACTTGGCACTGGGGAACTGGGCATGGGGGACTGGGCACTTGGGGACTAGAGACTGGGCACTGGGGTACTGGGGATTGGGAACTTGGCACTGGGGAACTTGGCACTGGGGGACTGGGCACTTGGGGTCTGGGCATTTGGGGACTAGAGACTGGGCACTGGGGGACTGGGCTCTTCGGGTCTGTGCACTGCGGGACTGGGGTTTGGGATTTTGGCACTGGCGAACTGGGCACTGGGGGACTGGGCACTTGGGGTCTGGGCACTTGGGGACTGGGCACTTGGGGTCTGGGCACAGGGGAATGGGCACAGGGGGACTGGGGACTGGGCCCTGGGGACTGGGCACTGGGGACTGGGCACTTGGGGACTGGGCAATGTGGACTAGCCACTGGGTCACTTGGGACTGGGGAACTGGGCATTGGGGACTGGGCACTGGGGAACTGGGCACTTGGCACTGGGCACTGGGGAACTGGCACGGGGGAACTGGGGAACTGGGCACTGAGGGACTAGAGACTGGGCACTGGGGTCTGGGCACTGGGCAACTGGGCACTGGGGTCTGGGCAACTGGGCACTGGGGGACTGGGCACTGGCGACTGGGCACTGGTGACTGTGCTCTGGTGGATTGGGCACTGGGGACTAGAGACTGGGCACTGGGGGACTGGGCACTGGGGGACTAGAGACTGGGCCCTGGTTGACTGGGTACTTGGGGTCTGGGCACTGGGAGACTGGGGACTGGGGAACTGAAAACTGGGGACTGGGCACTGGGGCACTGGGGGACTCTGGATCTGGGCACTGGGGGATTAGAGACTGGGCACTGGGGGACTGGGCACTGGGGGACTAGAGACTGGGCACTGGGGTCTGGGCACTGGGCAACTGGGCACTGGGGTCTGGGCAACTGGGCACTGGGGGACTGGGCACTGGCGACTGGGCACTGGTGACTGTGCTCTGGTGGATTGGGCACTGGGGACTAGAGACTGGGCACTGGGGGACTGGGCACTGGGGGACTAGAGACTGGGCCCTGGTTGACTGGGTACTTGGGGTCTGGGCACTGGGAGACTGGGGACTGGGGAACTGAAAACTGGGGACTGGGCACTGGGGCACTGGGGGACTCTGGATCTGGGCACTGGGGGATTAGAGACTGGGCACTGGGGGACTGGGCACTGGGGGACTGGGCAATGGGGACTGGGCACTGTAGGACTGGAGACTGGGCACTGGGGGACTCAGCACTGGGGACTGGGCACTGGGGAAGGGCACTGGGACACTGGACACCGGGGAACTGGGCGCTGTGGGACTGGGCACTGAGGGACTAGAGACTGAGCACTGGGGGACTAGGCACTTGGGGACTAGAGATGGGGCACTGGAGAACTGGGCACTGGGGGACTAGAGACTGAGCACTAGGGGACTGGGCACTTGGGGACTGGGCGTTGGGCGACTAGAGACTGGGCACTGAAGAACTGAGCACTGGGACAATGGACAATGGGGAACTGGGCGCTGTAGGACTGGGCAATGAGGGACTAGAGACTGGGCACTGGGGGACTTGGCACTGGGCACTGGGGACTGGGCACTGGAGGACTGGGCACTGGGGGACTAGAGACTGGGCACTGGGGGAGTGAGCACTGGGAACTGGGTACTGGGGACTAGAGACTGGGCACTGGGGACGTAGCACTGGGGACTTAGCACTGGGGACTGGGCACTGGGGGACTGGGCACTGGAGACTAGCCGTGGGTTACTGGTGACCTGGGGATGACCACTGGGGACTGGGCATTGGGGGACTGGGGACCTGGGGAAAGTCCACTGGGGACTGAGCATTGGGGAACTGGGCACTGGGGAACTTGGCACTGGGGAACTTGGCACTGGGGACTGGGCATTAGGGAACTGGGCACTGAGGGAATACAGACTGAGCACTGGGGATTTGGGGACTGGGGGACTAGGGACTGAGCACTGGGGGACTGGGGAACTGGGAACTGGGCACTGGGGATTGCACACTTGTGGTCTGCGCACTGGGGACTGGGAACTGGGAACTGGGGACTGGGCACTGGAGGACTGGGCACTGGGGGATTGAGCACTGGGGACTGGGCAACAGCGCACTGGGGGACTGGGGGCTGGGCACTGGCGTCTGGGCTCTTGGGGTCTGGACACTGGTGACTGGGCACTGGGGACTGGCACTGGGGAACTGCAGAACTGGGCACTGGGGACTGCGCACTTGTGGTCTGGGCACTGGGAGAATGGGCACTGGGGAATGGCCACTGGGGACTGGGCACTGTGGCACTGGGCACTGGGGAATGGCCATTGGCGATTGGGCACTTTTGGACTAGAGACTGGGCCCTGGGAGACTGGGCACTGTGGGACATGGGAACTGGGCACTGGAGACTGGGCACTTAGGGGTCTGGGTACTGGGGATTGGGCACTGGGGAACTGGGCACTGTAGACTGGGCACTTGGGGTCTGGGCACTGGGGATTGGGCACTGGGGAACTGGGCACCAGGGAACTGGGCACTGGGGGACTTGGCAATTGGGGACTGGGCACTTGGGGAACTGGGCACTTGAGGACTGGAGACTGGGCACTGGGGACTTGGCACTTGGGGCCTGGGCACTGGTGACTGGGCACTGGGGAACTGGGCACTTGGGGTCTGGGCACTTGGGGAACTGGGCACTTGAGGACTGGAGACTGGGCACTAGGGGACTGGGCACTTGAGCACTGGAGACTGGGCACTGGGGACTGGGCACTGGAGTACTGGGCACTGGGGACTGGGCTCTGGGGACTGGGCACTGGGGGATTGGGCACTGGGGACTGGGCACTTGGGGTCTGGGCACTGGAGGACTGGGCACTGGGGACAGGGCACTGGGGACTGGGCACTTGGGGTCTGGGTACTAGAGACTGGGCACTGGGGTACTGGGGAACTTGGCACTGGGGAACTGGGCACTGTGGGTCAGGAGAACTGGGCACTGGAGACTGGGCACTTGGGCTCTGGGGACTGGGGACTGGACACTGGGTTCTGGGTACGGGGGATTGGGCACTGGGGGACTGGGGACTGTGCACTGGCGCCTGGGCCCTTGGGATCTTGGCACTGGGGATTAGGCACTGGAGAACTGGGCACTGGAGAACTGGGCACTGGGGACTTGGCTCTGGGGACTGGGCACTTGTGGTCTGGGCACTGTGGGGCTGGGCACTGGGGAATGGTCACTGGCGGACTGGGGAACTGGGCACTGGGGACTGGGCATTTGTGTTCTGGGCACTGGGAATGGCCACTGGGGATTGGGCACTGGGGAACTGGGCACTGGGGAATGGCCACTGGGGATTGGGCACTTTGGGACTAGAGACTGGGCCCTGGGGGATTGGGCACTGGGAGACTGGGCACTGAGGGACTAGAGACTGGGCAATGGGGGACTGGGCACTAGGGGACTCAGCACTGGGAACTTGGCACTGGGGAACTGGGCTCGGGGGGACTGGGGTCTTGGGGACTAGAGACTGGGCACTGGGGGACTGGGCACTGGGAACTTGGCACTGGGGAACTGGGCACTGGGGGACTGGGCACTTGCGGTCTGGGCACTTGGGGTCTGCACACTTGGGGTCTGGGCACTGGGGGACTGGGCACTGGGGATTGTACACTTGGGGACTGGGCACTGGGGATGGGCACTGGGGCACTTGGGGTCTGGGGAACTGGGGACTGGGTGCTGGGGAACTGGGCACTGGGGAACTGGGCACTGGGGACTGGGCACTGGGGAAATGGGCGCTGGGGACTGGGCAGTTGTGGACTGTGCACTGGGGAATGGCCACTGGGGACTGGGCACTGGGGACTGGGCACTGGGGAAATGGGCGCTGGGGACTGGGCAGTTGTGGACTGTGCACTGGGGAATGGCCACTGGGGGACTGGGCACTTGCGGTCTGGGCACTTGGGGTCTGCGCACTTGGGGTCTGGGCACTGGGGGACTGGGCTCTGAGGACTGTACACTTGGGGATGGGGCACTGGGGATGGGCACTGGGGCACTTGGGGACTTGGCACTGTGGGACTGGGCACTGGGGACTAGGCACTTGGGGACTGGGCACTGGGGCACTTGGGGTCTGGGGAACTGGGGACTGGGCGCTGGGGAACTGGGCACTGGGGTACTGGGCACTGGGGACTGGGCAGTTCTGGTCTGTGCACTGGGGAATGGCCACTGGGGACTGGGCACTGGGGGACTGGGCACTGGGGAATGGCCACTGGGGAATGGGCAATTTGGGACTAGAGATTGGGCTCTGGGAGACTGGGCACTTGGTGTCTGGGCACTGGGGGACTCAGCACTGGGAACTTGGCACTGGGGAACTGGGCACGGGGGACTGGGCACTTGGGGACTAGAGACTGGGCACTGGGGAACAGGGCTCTTGGGGTCTGTGCTCTGGGGGACTGGGGATTGGGAACTTGGCACTGGGGAACTGGGCACTGGGGGACTGGGCACTTGGGGTCTGGGCACTTGGGGACTGGGCACTTGGGGTCTGGGCACAGGGGAATGGGCACTGGGGGACTGGGGACTGGGCACTGTGGACTGGGCACTTGGGGACTGGGCAATGTGGACTGGGCACTGGGGCACTTGGGACTGAGGAACTGGGCATTGGGGACTGGGCACTGGGGAACTGGGCACTGGGGAATTGGGCACTGGGGAACTGGCACTGGGGAACTGGGCACTGGGGAACTGGGCACTGAGGGACTAGAGACTGGGCACTGGGGTCTGGGCACTGGGCAACTGGGCACTGGGGACTGGGCAACTGGGCACTGGGGGACTGGGCACTGGCGACTGGGCTCTGGTGGATTGGGCACTGGGGACTAGAGACTGTGCACTGAGGGACTAGAGACTGGGCACTGGGGGACTGGGCGCTGGGGGACTAGAGACTGGGCCCTGGTTGACTGGGCACTTGGGGTCTGGGCACTGGGGGACTGGGGACTGGGGAACTGAAAACTGGGGACTGGGCACTGGTGCACTGGGGGGTTGGGGATCTGGGCACTGGGGGATTAGAGACTGGGCACTGGGAGACTCAGCACTGGGGACTGGGCACTGGGGGAAGGTCACTGGGACACTGGACACCGGGGAACTGGGCACTGTGGGACTGGGCACTGAGGGACTAGAGACTGGGCACTGGGGGACTAGGCACTTGGGGACTAGAGATGGGGCACTGGAGAACTGGGCACTGGGGGACTGGAGACTGAGCACTGGGGGACTGGGCACTTGGGGACTGGGCATTGGGTGACTAGAGACTGGGCACTGAAGAACTGAGCACTGGGACAATGGACAATGGGGAACTGGGCGCTGTAGGACTGGGCAATGAGGGACTAGAGACTGGGCACTGGGGGACTGGGCACTGGGCACTGGGGACTGGGCACTGGAGGACTGGGCACTGGGGGACTAGAGACTGCGCACTGTGGGAGTGAGCACTGGGGACTGGGAACTGGGTACTGGGGACTAGAAACTGGGCACTGGGGGAGTGGGCACTGGGGACTGGGCACTGGGGACTTACACTGGGGACTGGGCACTGGGGGACTGGGCACTGGAGACTAGCCGTTGGGTTACTGGTGACCTGGCGATGACCACTGGGGACTGGGCATTGGGGGACTGGGGCCTGGGGAAAGACCACTGGGGACTGAGCACTGGGGAACTGGGCACTGGGGAACTTGGCACTGGGGAACTTGGCACTGGGGACTGGTCATTAGGAAACTGGGCACTGAGGGAATACAGACTGAGCACTGGGAGACTGGGGACTGGGGGACTAGGGACTGAGCACTGGGGGACTGGGGAACTGGAAACTGGGCACTGGGGATTGCGCACTTGGGGTCTGGGCACTGGGGACTGGGAACTGGGGACTGGGCACTGGAGGACTGGGCACTGGGGGGTTGAGCACTGGAGACTGGGCACTGGAGACTGGGCAACTGCGCACTGGGGTACTGGGAGCTGGGCACTGGTGTCTGGGCTCTTGGGGTCTAGACACTGGTGACTGGGCACTGGGGACTGGGCACTGGGGAACTGCGGAACTGGGCACTGGGGACTGCACACTTGTGGTCTGGGCACTGGGAGAATGGGCACTGTGGAATGGCCACTGGGGACTGGGCACTGTGGCACTGGGCACTGGGGAATGGCCACTGACGATTGGGCACTTTGGGACTAGAGACTGGGCCCTGGGAGACTGGGCACTGGGGGACTGGGCACTGTGGGACTTGGGAACTGGGCACTGGAGACTGGGCATTTTGGGTCTGGGCCCTGGGCACTGGGGGACTGAGCACTTGGGATCTGGGTACTGGGGATTGGGCACTGGGAAACTGGGCACTGTAGACTGGGCACTTGGTGTATGGGCACTGGGGATTGGGCACTGGGGACCTGGGCACCGGGGAACTGGGCACTGGGGGACTTGGCACTTGGGGACTGGGCACTTGGGGAACTGGGCACTTGAGGACTGGAGACTGGGCACTGGGGACTTGGCACTTGGGGTCAGGGCACTGGGGACTGGGCACTTGGGGAACTGGGCACTTGAGGACTAGAGACTGGGTACTTGGTGTCTGGGCACTTGGGGAACTGGGCCCTTGGTGACTGGGCACTGGGGAACTGGGCACGTGGGGTCTGGGCAATTGGGGAACTGGGCACTTGAGAACTGGAGACTGGGCATTTGGGGTCTGGGTACTTGGGGAACTGGGCACTTGAGGACTGGAGACTGGGAAATTGGGGTCTGGGCACTTGGGGAACTGGGCACTTGAGCACTGGAGACTGGGCACTGGGGGACTGGGCACTGGGGGACTAGAGACTGGGCACTGGGGGAGTGAGCAGTGGGGACTAGGAACTGGGTACTGGGGACTAGAGACAGGGCACTGGGGGACTGGGCACTGGGGACTGGGCACTGGGGACTTAGCACTGGGGACTGGGCACTGGGGGACTGGGCACTGGAGACTAGCCGTTGGGTTACTGGTGACCTGGGGATGAACACTGGGGACTGGGCATTGGGGGACTGGGGACCTGGGGAAAGACCACTGGGGACTGAGCACTGGGGAACTGGGCACTGGGGAACTTGGCACTGGGGACTGGGCATTAGGGAACTGGGCACTGAGGGACTACAGACTGAGCACTGGGGGACTGGGGACTGGGGGACTAGGGACTGAGCACTGAGGGACTGGGGAACTGGGAACTGGGCACTGGGGATTGGGCACTGGGTGATTGACCACTGGAGACTGGGCACTGGAGGACTGGGCACTGGGGGAGTGAGTACTGGGGACTGGGAACTGGGCACTGGGCACTGGGGACTAGATTCTGGGCACTGGGGGACTGGGCACTGGGGTCTTAGCACTGGGGACTGGGCACTGGAGACTAGCCGTTGGGACACTGGTGACCTGGGGGAATGATCACTGGGGACTGGGCATTGGGGGACTAGGGACCTGGGGAAAGACCACTGGGGACTGGGCACTGGGGAACTGGGCACTGGGGATTGGGCACTTGGGGTTTGGGCACTGGGGACAGGGAACTGGGGACGGGGCACTGGAGGACTGGGCACTGGGTGATTGACCACTGGAGACTGGGCATTGGAGGACTGGGCACTGGGGGAGTGAGTACTGGGGACTGGGAACTGGGCACTGGGCACTGGGGACTAGATTCTGGGCACTGGGGGACTGGGCACTGGGGTCTTAGCACTGGGGACTGGGCACTGGAGACTAGCCGTTGGGACACTGGTGACCTGGGGGAATGATCACTGGGGACTGGGCATTGGGGGACTAGGGACCTGGGGAAAGACCACTGGGGACTGGGCACTGGGGAACTGGGCACTGGGGATTGGGCATTAGGGAACTGGGCACTGAGGGACTACAGAGTGGGCACTGGGGGACTGGGGACTGGGGGACTAGGGTCTGAGCACTGGGAGACTGGGCACTGGGAACTGGGCACTGGGGATTGGGCACTTGGGGTCTGGGCACTGGGGACTGGGAACTGGGGGACTGGGCACTGGGGACTTAGCACTGGGGACTGGGCACTGGAGACTTGCCGTTGGGGCACTGGTGACCTGGGTAATGACCCCTGGGGACTGGGCATTGGGGGACTGGGGACCTGGGGAAAGACCACTGGGGACTGGGCACTGGGGAACTGGGCACTGGGGAACTTGGCACTGGGGAACTGGGCACTGGGGACTGGGCATTAGGGAACTGGGCACTGAGGGACTACAGACTGGGCACTGGGGGACTGGGGACTGGGGGACTAGGGACTGAGCACTGGGGGACTGGGGAACTGGGAACTGGGCACCGGGGATTGGGCACTTGGGGTCTGGGCACTGGGGACTGGGAACTGGGTACTGGGTACTGGGCACTGGAGGACTGGGCACTGGGGTATTGAGCACTTGACACTGGGCACTGGGGTCTGGGCAACTGTGCACTGAGGGACTGGGGTCTGGGCACTGGGGTCTGGGCTCTTGGGGTCTGAACACTGGTGACTGGGCATGGGGACTGGGCACAGGGGAACTGTGGAACAGGGCACTGGGGACTGAGCACTTATGGTCTGGGCACTGGGGGACTGGGCACTGGGGAATGGCCACTGGCGATTGGCACTTTGAGACTAGAGACTGGGCCCTGGGAGATTGGGCACTGGGGAACTGGGCACTGGGGACTGGGCATTTGTGTTCTGGGCACTGGGAATGGCCACTGGGGATTGGGCACTGGGGAACTGGGCACTGGGGAATGGCCACTGGGGATTGGGCACTTTGGGACTAGAGACTGGGCCCTGGGGGATTGGGCACTGGGAGACTGGGCACTGAGGGACTAGAGACTGGGCAATGGGGGACTGGGCACTAGGGGACTCAGCACTGGGAACTTGGCACTGGGGAACTGGGCTCGGGGGGACTGGGGTCTTGGGGACTAGAGACTGGGCACTGGGGGACTGGGCACTGGGAACTTGGCACTGGGGAACTGGGCACTGGGGGACTGGGCACTTGCGGTCTGGGCACTTGGGGTCTGCACACTTGGGGTCTGGGCACTGGGGGACTGGGCACTGGGGATTGTACACTTGGGGACTGGGCACTGGGGATGGGCACTGGGGCACTTGGGGTCTGGGGAACTGGGGACTGGGTGCTGGGGAACTGGGCACTGGGGAACTGGGCACTGGGGACTGGGCACTGGGGAAATAGGCGCTGGGGACTGGGCAGTTGTGGACTGTGCACTGGGGAATGGCCACTGGGGACTGGGCACTGGGGACTGGGCACTGGGGAAATGGGCGCTGGGGACTGGGCAGTTGTGGACTGTGCACTGGGGAATGGCCACTGGGGGACTGGGCACTTGCGGTCTGGGCACTTGGGGTCTGCGCACTTGGGGTCTGGGCACTGGGGGACTGGGCTCTGAGGACTGTACACTTGGGGATGGGGCACTGGGGATGGGCACTGGGGCACTTGGGGACTTGGCACTGTGGGACTGGGCACTGGGGACTAGGCACTTGGGGACTGGGCACTGGGGCACTTGGGGTCTGGGGAACTGGGGACTGGGCGCTGGGGAACTGGGCACTGGGGTACTGGGCACTGGGGACTGGGCAGTTCTGGTCTGTGCACTGGGGAATGGCCACTGGGGACTGGGCACTGGGGGACTGGGCACTGGGGAATGGCCACTGGGGAATGGGCAATTTGGGACTAGAGATTGGGCTCTGGGAGACTGGGCACTTGGTGTCTGGGCACTGGGGGACTCAGCACTGGGAACTTGGCACTGGGGAACTGGGCACGGGGGACTGGGCACTTGGGGACTAGAGACTGGGCACTGGGGAACAGGGCTCTTGGGGTCTGTGCTCTGGGGGACTGGGGATTGGGAACTTGGCACTGGGGAACTGGGCACTGGGGGACTGGGCACTTGGGGTCTGGGCACTTGGGGACTGGGCACTTGGGGTCTGGGCACAGGGGAATGGGCACTGGGGGACTGGGGACTGGGCACTGTGGACTGGGCACTTGGGGACTGGGCAATGTGGACTGGGCACTGGGGCACTTGGGACTGAGGAACTGGGCATTGGGGACTGGGCACTGGGGAACTGGGCACTGGGGAATTGGGCACTGGGGAACTGGCACTGGGGAACTGGGCACTGGGGAACTGGGCACTGAGGGACTAGAGACTGGGCACTGGGGTCTGGGCACTGGGCAACTGGGCACTGGGGACTGGGCAACTGGGCACTGGGGGACTGGGCACTGGCGACTGGGCTCTGGTGGATTGGGCACTGGGGACTAGAGACTGTGCACTGAGGGACTAGAGACTGGGCACTGGGGGACTGGGCGCTGGGGGACTAGAGACTGGGCCCTGGTTGACTGGGCACTTGGGGTCTGGGCACTGGGGGACTGGGGACTGGGGAACTGAAAACTGGGGACTGGGCACTGGTGCACTGGGGGGTTGGGGATCTGGGCACTGGGGGATTAGAGACTGGGCACTGGGAGACTCAGCACTGGGGACTGGGCACTGGGGGAAGGTCACTGGGACACTGGACACCGGGGAACTGGGCGCTGTGGGACTGGGCACTGAGGGACTAGAGACTGGGCACTGGGGGACTAGGCACTTGGGGACTAGAGATGGGGCACTGGAGAACTGGGCACTGGGGGACTGGAGACTGAGCACTGGGGGACTGGGCACTTGGGGACTGGGCATTGGGTGACTAGAGACTGGGCACTGAAGAACTGAGCACTGGGACAATGGACAATGGGGAACTGGGCGCTGTAGGACTGGGCAATGAGGGACTAGAGACTGGGCACTGGGGGACTGGGCACTGGGCACTGGGGACTGGGCACTGGAGGACTGGGCACTGGGGGACTAGAGACTGCGCACTGTGGGAGTGAGCACTGGGGACTGGGAACTGGGTACTGGGGACTAGAAACTGGGCACTGGGGGAGTGGGCACTGGGGACTGGGCACTGGGGACTTACACTGGGGACTGGGCACTGGGGGACTGGGCACTGGAGACTAGCCGTTGGGTTACTGGTGACCTGGCGATGACCACTGGGGACTGGGCATTGGGGGACTGGGGCCTGGGGAAAGACCACTGGGGACTGAGCACTGGGGAACTGGGCACTGGGGAACTTGGCACTGGGGAACTTGGCACTGGGGACTGGTCATTAGGAAACTGGGCACTGAGGGAATACAGACTGAGCACTGGGAGACTGGGGACTGGGGGACTAGGGACTGAGCACTGGGGGACTGGGGAACTGGAAACTGGGCACTGGGGATTGCGCACTTGGGGTCTGGGCACTGGGGACTGGGAACTGGGGACTGGGCACTGGAGGACTGGGCACTGGGGGGTTGAGCACTGGAGACTGGGCACTGGAGACTGGGCAACTGTGCACTGGGGTACTGGGAGCTGGGCACTGGTGTCTGGGCTCTTGGGGTCTAGACACTGGTGACTGGGCACTGGGGACTGGGCACTGGGGAACTGCGGAACTGGGCACTGGGGACTGCACACTTGTGGTCTGGGCACTGGGAGAATGGGCACTGTGGAATGGCCACTGGGGACTGGGCACTGTGGCACTGGGCACTGGGGAATGGCCACTGACGATTGGGCACTTTGGGACTAGAGACTGGGCCCTGGGAGACTGGGCACTGGGGGACTGGGCACTGTGGGACTTGGGAACTGGGCACTGGAGACTGGGCATTTTGGGTCTGGGCCCTGGGCACTGGGGGACTGAGCACTTGGGATCTGGGTACTGGGGATTGGGCACTGGGAAACTGGGCACTGTAGACTGGGCACTTGGTGTATGGGCACTGGGGATTGGGCACTGGGGACCTGGGCACCGGGGAACTGGGCACTGGGGGACTTGGCACTTGGGGACTGGGCACTTGGGGAACTGGGCACTTGAGGACTGGAGACTGGGCACTGGGGACTTGGCACTTGGGGTCAGGGCACTGGGGACTGGGCACTTGGGGAACTGGGCACTTGAGGACTAGAGACTGGGTACTTGGTGTCTGGGCACTTGGGGAACTGGGCCCTTGGTGACTGGGCACTGGGGAACTGGGCACGTGGGGTCTGGGCAATTGGGGAACTGGGCACTTGAGAACTGGAGACTGGGCATTTGGGGTCTGGGTACTTGGGGAACTGGGCACTTGAGGACTGGAGACTGGGAAATTGGGGTCTGGGCACTTGGGGAACTGGGCACTTGAGCACTGGAGACTGGGCACTGGGGGACTGGGCACTGGGGGACTAGAGACTGGGCACTGGGGGAGTGAGCAGTGGGGACTAGGAACTGGGTACTGGGGACTAGAGACAGGGCACTGGGGGACTGGGCACTGGGGACTGGGCACTGGGGACTTAGCACTGGGGACTGGGCACTGGGGGACTGGGCACTGGAGACTAGCCGTTGGGTTACTGGTGACCTGGGGATGAACACTGGGGACTGGGCATTGGGGGACTGGGGACCTGGGGAAAGACCACTGGGGACTGAGCACTGGGGAACTGGGCACTGGGGAACTTGGCACTGGGGACTGGGCATTAGGGAACTGGGCACTGAGGGACTACAGACTGAGCACTGGGGGACTGGGGACTGGGGGACTAGGGACTGAGCACTGAGGGACTGGGGAACTGGGAACTGGGCACTGGGGATTGGGCACTGGGTGATTGACCACTGGAGACTGGGCACTGGAGGACTGGGCACTGGGGGAGTGAGTACTGGGGACTGGGAACTGGGCACTGGGCACTGGGGACTAGATTCTGGGCACTGGGGGACTGGGCACTGGGGTCTTAGCACTGGGGACTGGGCACTGGAGACTAGCCGTTGGGACACTGGTGACCTGGGGGAATGATCACTGGGGACTGGGCATTGGGGGACTAGGGACCTGGGGAAAGACCACTGGGGACTGGGCACTGGGGAACTGGGCACTGGGGATTGGGCACTTGGGGTTTGGGCACTGGGGACAGGGAACTGGGGACGGGGCACTGGAGGACTGGGCACTGGGTGATTGACCACTGGAGACTGGGCATTGGAGGACTGGGCACTGGGGGAGTGAGTACTGGGGACTGGGAACTGGGCACTGGGCACTGGGGACTAGATTCTGGGCACTGGGGGACTGGGCACTGGGGTCTTAGCACTGGGGACTGGGCACTGGAGACTAGCCGTTGGGACACTGGTGACCTGGGGGAATGATCACTGGGGACTGGGCATTGGGGGACTAGGGACCTGGGGAAAGACCACTGGGGACTGGGCACTGGGGAACTGGGCACTGGGGATTGGGCATTAGGGAACTGGGCACTGAGGGACTACAGAGTGGGCACTGGGGGACTGGGGACTGGGGGACTAGGGTCTGAGCACTGGGAGACTGGGCACTGGGAACTGGGCACTGGGGATTGGGCACTTGGGGTCTGGGCACTGGGGACTGGGAACTGGGGACTGGGCACTGGGGACTTAGCACTGGGGACTGGGCACTGGAGACTTGCCGTTGGGGCACTGGTGACCTGGGTAATGACCCCTGGGGACTGGGCATTGGGGGACTGGGGACCTGGGGAAAGACCACTGGGGACTGGGCACTGGGGAACTGGGCACTGGGGAACTTGGCACTGGGGAACTGGGCACTGGGGACTGGGCATTAGGGAACTGGGCACTGAGGGACTACAGACTGGGCACTGGGGGACTGGGGACTGGGGGACTAGGGACTGAGCACTGGGGGACTGGGGAACTGGGAACTGGGCACCGGGGATTGGGCACTTGGGGTCTGGGCACTGGGGACTGGGAACTGGGTACTGGGTACTGGGCACTGGAGGACTGGGCACTGGGGTATTGAGCACTTGACACTGGGCACTGGGGTCTGGGCAACTGTGCACTGAGGGACTGGGGTCTGGGCACTGGGGTCTGGGCTCTTGGGGTCTGAACACTGGTGACTGGGCATGGGGACTGGGCACAGGGGAACTGTGGAACAGGGCACTGGGGACTGAGCACTTATGGTCTGGGCACTGGGGGACTGGGCACTGGGGAATGGCCACTGGCGATTGGCACTTTGAGACTAGAGACTGGGCCCTGGGAGATTGGGCACTGGGGGACTGGGCACTGGGGGACTTGGGAACTGGGCACTGTAGACTGGGCACTTGGGGTGTGGGCACTGGGCACTGGGCACTGGGGGAATGGGCACTGGGGATCTGGGTACTGGGGATTGGGCATTGGGGAACTGGGCACTGGGGCCTGGGCACTGGGGAAGGGCACTGGGGATTGGGCACTGGGGAACTGGGCACTGGGGGCTGGGCACTGGGGGACTGGGCACTGGAGACTCGCCGTTGGGTTACTGGTGACCTGGGGATGACCACTGGGGACTGGGCATTGGGGGACTGTGGACCTGGGGAAAGACCACTGGGGATGAGCACTGGGGAACTTGGCACTGGGGAACTTGGCACTGGGGACTGGGCATTAGGGAACTGGGCACTGAGGGAATACAGACTGAGCACTGGGAGACTGGGGACTGGGGGACTAGGGACTGAGCACTGGGGGACTGGGAACTGGGCACTGGGGATTGCGCACTTGGGGTCTGGGCACTGGGGACTGGGAACTGGGAACTGGGCACTGGAGGACTGGGCACTGGGGGATTGAGCACTGGAGACTGGGGACTGGGCAACTGCGCACTGGGGAACGGCGGAACTGGGCACTGGGGACTGCGCAATTGTGGTCTGGGCACTGGGAGAATGGGCACTGGGGAATGGCCACTGGGGCTGGGCACTGTGGCACTGGGCACTGAGGAATGGCCACTGGCGATTGGGCACTTTGGGACTAGAAACTGGGCCCTGGGAGACTGGGCACTGGGAGACTGGGCACTGTGGGACTTGGGAACTGGGCACTGGAGACTGGGCACTTGGGGTCTGGGCCCTGGGCACTGGGGGACTGGGCACTTGGGATCTGGTTACTGGTGATTGGGCACTGGGGAACTGGGCACTGTAGACTGGGCACTTGGGGTATGGGCACTGGGGATTGGGCACTGGGGACCTGGGCACCGGGGAACTGGGCACTGGGGACTTGGCACTTGGGGTCTGGGCACTGGGGACTGGGCACTTGGGGAACTGGGCACTTGAGGACTAGAGACTGGGCACTTGGTGTCTGGGCACTTGGGGAACTGGGCCATTGGTGACTGGGCACTGGGGAACTGGGCACTTGGGGTCTGGGCAATTGGCAGACTTGGCACTTGAGGACTGGAGACTGGGCATTTGGGGTCTGGGTACTTGGGGATCTGGGCACTTGAGGACTGGAGACTGGGCACTTGGAGTCTGGGCACTTGGGGAACTGGGCACTTGAGGACAGGAGACTGGGCACTGGGGGACTGGGCACTGGGGACTGGGCACTGGGGACTTAGCACTGGGGACTGGGCACTGGGGGACTGGGCACTGGAGACTAGCCGTTGGGTTACTGGTGACCTGGGGATGAACACTGGGGACTGGGCATTGGGGGACTGGGGACCTGGGGAAAGACCACTGGGGACTGAGCACTGGGGAACTGGGCACTGGGGAACTTGGCACTGGGGAACTTGGCACTGGGGACTGGGCATTAGGGAACTGGGCACTGAGGGACCACAGACTGAGCACTGGGGGACTGGGGACTGGGGGACTAGGGACTGAGCACTGAGGGACTGGGGAACTGGGAACTAGGCACTGGGGATTGGGCACTTGGGGTTTGGGCACTGGGGACAGGGAACTGGGGACTGGGCACTGAAGGACTGGGCACTGGGTGATTGACCACTGGATACTGGGCACTGGAGGACTGGGCACTGGGAGACTAGAGACTGGGCACTCGGGGAGTGAGCACTGGGGACTGGGAACTGGGCACTGGGGACTAGATTCTGGGCACTGGGGTACTGGGCACTGGGCACTGGGGTCTTAGCACTGGGGACTGGGCACTGGGGGACTGGGCACTGGAGACTAGCCGTTGGGGCACTGGTGACCTGGGGAATGACCCCTGGGGACTGGGCATTGGGGGACTGCGGACCTGGGGAAAGACCACTGGGGACTGAGCACTGGGGAACTGGGCACTGGGGAACTTGGCACTGGGGAACTGGGCACTGGGGACTGGGCATTAGGGAACTGGGCACTGAGGGACTACATACTGGGCACTGGGGGTCTGGGGACTGGGGGACTAGGGTCTGAGCACTGGGAGACTGGGGAACTGGGAACTGGGCACTGGGGATTGGGCACTTGGGGTCTGGGCACTGGGGACTGGGAACTGGGGACTGGGCACTGGGGACTTAGCACTGGGGACTGGGCACTGGAGACTAGCTGTTGGGGCACTGGTGACCTGGGGAATGACCCCTGGGGACTGGGCATTGGGGGACTGGGGACCAGGGGAAAGACCACTGGGGACTGGGCATTGGGGAACTGGGTACTGGGGAACTTGGCACTGGGGAACTGGGCACTGGGGACTGGGCATTAGGGAACTGGGCACTGAGGGACTACAGACTGGGCACTGGGGGACTGGGGACTGGGGGACTAGGGACTGAGCACTGGGGGACTGGGGAACTGGGAACTGGGCACTGGGGACTGGGAACTGGGGACTGGGCACTGGAGGACTGGGCACTGCGGTATTGAACACTTGAGACTGGGCACTGGGGTCTGGGCAACTGTGCACTGTGGGACTGGGGGCTGGGCACTGGGGTCTGGGCTCTTGGGGTCTGGACACTGGTGACTGGGCACTGGGGACTGGGCACAGGGGAACTGTGGAACTGGGCACTGGGGACTGAGCACTTATGGTCTGGGCACTGAGGGACTGGGCACTGGGGAATGGCCACTGGTGATTGGCACTTTGGGACTAGAGACTGGGCCCTGGGAGACTAGGCACTGGGGGACTGGGCACTGGGGGACTTGGGAACTGGGCACTGGAGACGGGGCACCTGGGGTATGAGCACTGGGCACTGGGGGACTTGGGAACTGGGCACTGTAGACTGGGCACTTGGGATCTGGGTACTGGGGATTGGGCACTGGGGAACTGGGCACTGGGGCCTGGGCACTGGGGGAAGGGCACTGGGGATTGGGCACTGGGGGACTGGGCACTTGGGGACTGGGCACTTGGGGAACTGGACACTTGAGGACTGGAGACTGGGCACTGGGGACTGGGCACTGGGGACGTAGCACTGGGGACTGGGCACTGGGGGCTGGGCACTGGAGACTAGCCATTGGGTTACTGGTGACCTGGGGATGAACACTGGGGACTGGGCATTGGGGGACAGGGGACCTGGGGAAAGACCACTGGGGACTGAGCACTGGGGTTCAGGGCACTGGGGAACTTGGCACTGTGGAACTTGGCACTGGGGACTGGGCATTAGGGAACTGGGCACTGAGGGACTACAGACTGAGCACTGGGGGACTGGGGACTGGGGGACTAGGGACTGAGCACTGGGGGACTGGGGAACTGGGCACTGGGGATTGGGAACTGGGAACTGGGCACTGGAGGACTGGGCACTGGGGGATTGAGCACTGGAGACTGGGTTCTGGAGGACTGGAACTGGGGGACTAGAGACTGGGCACTGGGGGAGTGAGCACTGGGGACTGGGAACTGGGCACTGGGGACTAGAGACTGGGCACTGGGGACTGGGCACTGGGGTCTTAGCACTGTGGACTGGGTACTGGGGGACTGGGCACTGGAGACTAGCCGTTGGGGCACTGGTGACCTGGGGAATGACCACTGGGGACTGGGCATTGGGGGACTGGGGACCTGGGGAAAGACCACTGGGGACTGGGCACTGGGGAACTGGGCACTGGGGAACTTGGCACTGGGGAACTGGGCACTGGGGACTGGGCATTAGGGAACTGAGCACTGAGGGACTACAGACTGGGCACTGGGGGACTGAGGACTGGGGGACTAGGGACTGTGCACTGGGGGACTGGGGAACTGGGAACTGGGCACTGGGGATTGGGCACTTGGGGTCTGGGCACTGGGGACTGGGAACTGGGGCCTGGGCACTGGGGACTTAGCACTGGGGATTGGGGACTGGGCACTGGAGACTAGCCGTTGGGGCACTGGTGACCTGGGGAATGACCACTGGGTACTGGGCATTGGGGGACTGGGGACCTGGGGAAAGACCACTGGGGACTGGGCACTGGGGAACTGGGCACTGCGGAACTTGGCACTGGGGAACTGGGCACTGGGGACTGGGCATTATGGAACTGGGCACTGAGGGACTACAGACTGGGCACTGGGGATCTGGGCCACTGGGGGACTAGGGACTGAGCACTGGGGGACTGGGGAACTGGGAACTGGGCACTGGGGATTGGGCACTTGGGGTCTGGGCACTGGGAACTGGGTACTAGGCACTGGAGGACTGGGCACTAGGGGATTGAGCACTTGAGACTGGGCACTGGGCACTGGGCAACTGCGCACTGGGGGACTGGGGGCTCGGGCACTGGGTTCTTGGCTCTTGGGGTCTGGACACTGGTGACTGGGCCCTGTGGACTGGGCACTGGGGAACTGTGGAACTGGGCACTGGGGACTGAGCACTTATGGTCTGGGCACTGGGGGAACTGGACACTGGGGAATGGCCACTGGCGATTGGCACTTTGGGACAAGAGACTGGGCCCTGGGAGACTGGGCACTGTGGGACTGGGCACTAGGGAACTTGGGAACTGGGCACTGTAGACTGGGCACTTGGGGTCTGGGCACTGGGCACTGTGGGACTGGGCACTTGGGATCTGGGTACTGGGGATTGGGCACTGGGGAACTGGGCACTGTAGACTGGGCACTTGGGTTCTGGGCACTGGGGATTGTGCCCTGGGGAACTGGGCACTGGGGGACTGGGCACTGGGGGACTGGGCACTTGGGGACTGGGCACTTGGGGAACTGGGCACTTGAGGACTGGAGACTGGGCACTGGGGACTTGGCATGGGGTCTGGGCACTGGGGGACTGGGCACTTGGGGACTGGGCACTTGGGGAACTGGGCACTTGAAGACTAGAAACTGGGCACTTGGGGTCTGGGCATTTGGGGTCTTGGCACTTGGGGAACTGGGCCCTTGGGGACTGGACACTGGGGGACTGGGCACTTGGGGAACTGGGCACTTGGGGAACTGGGCACTTGAGGACTGGAGACTGGGCACTTGGGGTCTGGGCACTTGGAGAACTGGGCACTTGAGGACTGGAGACTGGGCACTTGGGGTCTGGGCACTTGGGGAACTGGGCCCTTGGGGACTGGAGACTGGGCACTGCGGGACTGGGCACTTGAGCACTGGAGACTGGGCACTGGGGGACTGGCCACTGGGGAACTGCGCACTTGGGGATGGGGATTTGGGTGACTAGGGTCTGGGCACTGGGGGACTGCGCACTGGGGACTGGGGACTGGGGACTGGGCACTGGAGTACTGGGCACTGGGGACTGGGCTCTGGGGACTGGGCACTGGGGGATTGGGCACTGGGGACTGGGCACTTGGGGTCTGGGCACTGGAGGACTGGGCACTGGGGACTGGGCACTTGTGGTCTGGGTACTAGAGACTGGGCACTGGGGGACTGGGGAACTTGGCACTGGGGAACTGGGCACTGTGGGTCTGGGGAACTGGGCACTGGAGACTGGGCACTTGGGCTCTGGGGACTGGGCACTGTGTTCTGGGTACGGGGGATTGGGCACTGGGGGACTGGGGACTTGGGGACTGGGCACTGGGGGACTGGGCACTGGGAGACTGGGCACTGAGGGACTAGAGACTGGGCAATGGGGGACTGGGCACTAGAGGACTCAGCACTGGGAACTTGGCACTGGGGAACTGGGCACGGGGGGACTGGGGTCTTGGGGACTAGAGACTGGGCACTGGAGGACTGGGCACTTGGTGTCTGGGCACTGAGGGACTGGGCACTGGGAACTTGGCACTGGGGAACTGGGCACTGGGGGACTGGGCACTTGTGGTCTGGGCACTTGGGGTCTGCGCACTTGGGGTCTGGGCACTGGAGAACTGGGCACTGGGGACTGTACATTTGGGGATGGGGCACTGGGGATGGGCACTGGGGCACTTGGGGACTTGGCACTGTGGGACTGGGCACTGGGGACTAGGCACTTGGGGACTGGGCACTGGGGCACTTGGGGTCTGGGGAACTGGGGACTGGGCACTGGGGAACTGGGCACTGGAGTACTGGGCACTGGGGACTGGGCAGTTGTGGTCTGTGCACTGGGGAATGGCCACTGGGGACTGGGCACTGGGGGACTGGGCACTGGGGAATGGCCACTGGGGAATGGGCAATTTGGGACTAGAGATTGGGCCCTGGGAGACTGGGCACTGGGGGACTGAGCACTGGGGTCCTGGGCACTGAGGGACTAGAGACTGGGCATTGGGGGACTCGGCACTGGGAACTTGGCACTGGGGAACTGGGCACGGGGGCTGGGCACTTGGGGACTAGAGACTGGGCACTGGGGGACAGGGCTCTTGGGGTCTGTGCACTGGGGGACTGGGGATTGGGAACTTGGCACTGGGGAACTGGGCACTGGGGGACTGGGCACTTTTGGTCTGGGCACTTGGGGACTGGGCACTTGGGGTCTGGGCATAGGGGAATGGGCACTGGGGGACTGGGGACTGGGCACTTGGGGACTGGGCAATGTGGACTGGGCACTGGGGCACTTGGGACTGAGGAACTGGGCATTGGGTACTGGGCACTGGGGAACTGGGCACTGGGGAATTGGGCACTGGGGAACTGGCACTGGGGAACTGGGCACTGGGGAACTGGGCACTGAGGGACTAGAGACTGGGCACTGGGGTCTGGGCACTGGGCAACTGGGCACTGGGGACTGGGCAACTGGGCACTGGGGGACTGGGCACTGGCGACTGGGCTCTGGTGGATTGGGCACTGGGGACTAGAGACTGTGCACTGAGGGACTAGAGACTGGGTACTGGGGGACTGGGCGCTGGGGGACTAGAGACTGGGCCCTGGTTGACTGGGCACTTGGGGTCTGGGCACTGGGGGACTGGGGACTGGGGAACTGAAAACTGGGGACTGGGCACTGGTGCACTGGGGGGTTGGGGATCTGGGCACTGGGGGATTAGAGACTGGGCACTGGGAGACTCAGCACTGGGGACTGGGCACTGGGGGAAGGTCACTGGGACACTGGACACCGGGGAACTGGGCGCTGTGGGACTGGGCACTGAGGGACTAGAGACTGGGTACTGGGGGACTAGGCACTTGGGGACTAGAGATGGGGCACTGGAGAACTGGGCACTGGGGGACTGGAGACTGAGCACTGGGGGACTGGGCACTTGGGGACTGGGCGTTGGGCGACTAGAGACTGGGAACTGAAGAACTTAGCACTGGGACAATGGACAATGGGGAAGTGGGCTCTGTAGGACTGGGCAATGAGGGACTAGAGACTGGGCACTGGGGGACTGGGCACTGGGCACTGGGGACTGGGCACTGGAGGACTGGGCACTGGGGGACTAGAGGCTGTGCACTGCGGGAGTGAGCACTGGGGACTGGGAACTGGGGACTGGGGACTAGAGACTGGGCACTGGGGGACTGGGCACTGGGGACTGGGCACTGGGGACTTAGCACTGGGGACTGGGCACTGGGGGACTGGGCACTGGAGACTAGCCGTTGGGTTACTGGTGACGTGGCGATGACCACTGGGGACTGGGCATTGGGGGACTGGGGACCTGGGGAAAGACCACTGGGGACTGAGCACTGGGGAACTGGGCACTGGGGAACTTGGCACTGGGGACTGGGCATTAGGGAACTGGGCACTGAGGGAATACAGACTGAGCACTGGGAGACTGGGGACTGGGGGACTAGGGACTGAGCACTGGGGGACTGGGGAACTGGAAACTGGGCACTGGGGATTGCGCACTTGGGGTCTGGGCACTGGGGACTGGGAACTGGGGACTGGGCACTGGAGGACTGGGCACTGGGGGGTTGAGCACTGGAGACTGGGCACTGGAGACTGGGCAACTGCGCACTGGGGTACTGGGAGCTGGGCACTGGTGTCTGGGCTCTTGGGGTCTGGACACTGGTGACTGGGCACTGGGGACTGGGCACTGGGGAACGGCGGAACTGGGCACTGGGTACTGCACACTTGTGGTCTGGGCACTGGGAGAATGGGCACTGTGGAATGGCCACTGGGGACTGGGCACTGTGGCACTGGGCACTGGGGAATGGCCACTGACGATTGGGCATTTTGGGACTAGAGACTGGGCCCTGGGAGACTGGGCACTGGGGGACTGGGCACTGTGGGACTTGGGAACTGGGCACTGGAGACTGGGCATTTTGGGTCTGGGCCCTGGGCACTGGGGGACTGAGCACTTGGGATCTGGGTACTGGGGATTGGGCACTGGGAAACTGGGCACTGTAGACTGGGCACTTGGTGTATGGGCACTGGGGATTGGGCACTGGGGACCTGGGCACCGGGGAACTGGGCACTGGGGGACTTGGCACTTGGGGACTGGGCACTTGGGGAACTGGGCACTTGAGGACTGGAGACTGGGTACTGGGGACTTGGCACTTGGGGTCTGGGCACTGGGGACTGGGCACTTGGGGAACTGGGCACTTGAGGACTAGAGACTGGGCACTTGGTGTCTGGGCACTTGGGGAACTGGGCCCTTGGTGACTGGGCACTGGGGAACTGGGCACGTGGGGTCAGGGCAATTGGGGAACTGGGCACTTGAGAACTGGAGACTGGGCATTTGGGGTCTGGGTACTTGGGGAACTGGGCACTTGAGGACTGGAGACTGGGAAATTGGGGTCTGGGCACTTGGGGAACTGGGCACTTGAGCACTGGAGACTGGGCACTGGGGGGCTGGGCACTGGGGGACTAGAGACTGGGCACTGGGGGAGTGAGCAGTGGGGACTGGGAACTGGGTACTGGGGACTAGAGACAGGGCACTGGGGGACTGGGCACTGGGGACTTAGCACTGGGGACTGGGCACTGGGGGACTGGGCACTGGAGACTAGCCGTTGGGTTACTGGTGACCTGGGGATGAACACTGGGGACTGGGCATTGGGGGACTGGGGACCTGGGGAAAGACCACTGGGGACTGAGCACTGGGGAACTGGGCACTGGGGAACTTGGCACTGGGGACTGGGCATAAGGGAACTGGGCACTGAGGGACTACAGACTGCGCACTGGGGGACTGGGGACTGGGGGACTAGGGACTGAGCACTGAGGGACTGGGGAACTGGGAACTGGGCACTGGGGATTGGGCACTTGGGGTTTGGGCACTGGGGACAGGGAACTGGGGACTGGGCACTGGAGGACTGGGAACTGGGTGATTGACCACTGGAGACTGGGCACTGGAGGACAGGGCACTGGGGGACTAGAAACTGGGCACTGGGGGAGTGAGTACTGGGGACTGGGAACTGGGCACTGGGCACTGGGGACTAGATTCTGGGCACTGGGAGACTGGGCACTGGGGTCTTAGCACTGGGGACTGGGCACTGGGGGACTGGGCACTGGAGACTAGCCGTTGGGACACTGGTGACCTGGGGAATGATCACTGGGGACTGGGCATTGGGGGACTAGGGACCTGGGGAAAGACCACTGGGGACTGGGCACTGGGGAACTGGGCACTGGGGAACTTGGCACTGGGGAACTGGGCACTGGGGACTGGGCATTAGGGAACTGGGCACTGAGGGACTACAGACTGGGCACTGGGGGACTGGGGACTGGGGGACTAGGGTCTGAGCACTGGGAGACTGGGCACTGGGAACTGGGCACTGGGGATTGGGCACTTGGGGTCTGGGCACTGGGGACTGGGAACTGGGGACTGGGCACTGGGGACTTAGCACTGGGGACTGGGCACTGGAGACTAGCCGTTGGGGCACTGGTGACCTGGGTAATGACCCATGGGGACTGGGCATTGGGGGACTGGGGACCTGGGGAAAGACCACTGGGGACTGGGCACTGGGGAACTGGGCACTGGGGAACTTGGCACTGGGGAACTGGGCACTGGGGACTGGGCATTAGGTAACTGGGCACTGAGGGACTACAGACTGGGCACTGGGGGACTGGGGACTGGGGGACTAGGGACTGAGCACTGGGGGAGTGAGCACTGGGGACTGGGAACTGGGCACTGGGCATCGGGGATTGGGCACTTGGTGTCTGGGCACTGGGGACTGGGAACTGGGTACTGGGTACTGGGCACTGGAGGACTGGGCACTGGGGTATTGAGCACTTGACACTGGGCACTGGGGTCTGGGCAACTGTGCACTGAGGGACTGGGGTCTGGGCACTGGGGTCTGGGCTCTTGGGGTCTGAACACTGGTGACTGGGCATGGGGACTGGGCACAGGGGAACTGTGGAACAGGGCACTGGGGACTGAGCACTTATGATCTGGGCACTGGGGGACTGGGCACTGGGGAATGGCCACTGGCGATTGGCACTTTGGGACTAGAGACTGGGCCCTGGGAGATTGGGCACTGGGGGACTGGGCACTGGGGGACTTGGGAACTGGGCACTGTAGACTGGGCACTTGGGGTGTGGGCACTGGGCACTGGGCACTGGGGGAATGGGCACTGGGGATCTGGGTACTGGGGATTGGGCACTGGGGAACTGGGCACTGGGGCCTGGGCACTGGGGAAGGGCACTGGGGATTGGGCACTGGGGAACTGGGCACTGGGGGCTGGGCACTGGGGGACTGGGCACTGGAGACTCGCCGTTGGGTTACTGGTGACCTGGGGATGACCACTGGGGACTGGGCATTGGGGGACTGTGGACCTGGGGAAACACCACTGGGGACTGAGCACTGGGGAACTGGGCACTGGGGAACTTGGCACTGGGGAACTTGGCACTGGGGACTGGGCATTAGGGAACTGGGCACTGAGGGAATACAGACTGAGCACTGGGAGACTGGGGACTGGGGGACTAGGGACTGAGCACTGGGGGACTAGGAACTGGGCACTGGGGATTGCGCACTTGGGGTCTGGGCACTGGGGACTGGGAACTGGGCACTGGAGGACTGGGCACTGGGGGATTGAGCACTGGAGACTGGGGACTGGGCAACTGCGCACTGGGGAACTGCGGAACTGGGCACTGGGGACTGCGCACTTGTGGTCTGGGCACTGGGAGACTGGGCACTGGGGAATGGCCACTGGGGCTGGGCACTGTGGCACTGGGCACTGGGGAATGGCCACTGGTGATTGGGCACTTTGGGACTAGAGACTGGGCACTGGGAGACTGGGCACTGTGGGACTTGGGAACTGGGCACTGGAGACTGGGCACTTGGGGTCTGGGCCCTGGGCACTGGGGGACTGGGCACTTGGGATCTGGTTACTGGTGATTGGGCACTGGGGAACTGGGCACTGTAGACTGGGCACTTGGGGTATGGGCACTGGGGATTGGGCACTGGGGACCTGGGCACCGGGGAACTGGGCACTGGGGACTTGGCACTTGGGGTCTGGGCACTGGGGACTGGGCACTTGGGGAACTGGGCACTTGAGGACTAGAGACTGGGCACTTGGTGTCTGGGCACTTGGGGAACTGGGCCATTGGTGACTGGGCACTGGGGAACTGGGCACTTGGGGTCTGGGCAATTGGCGGACTTGGCACTTGAGGACTGGAGACTGGGCATTTGGGGTCTGGGCACTTGGGGACTGGGCACTTGAGGACTGGAGACTGTGCACTGGGGGTCTGGGCACTGGGGACTGGGCACTGGGGACTGGGCACTGGGGACTTAGCACTGGGCACTGGGGGACTGGGCACTGGAGACTAGCCGTTGGGTTACTGGTGACCTGGGGCTGAACACTGGGGACTGGGCATTGGGGGACTGGGCACTGGGGAACTTGGCACTGGGGAACTTGGCACTGGGGACTGGGCATTAGGGAACTGGGCACTGAGGGACCACAGACTGAGCACTGGGGGACTGGGCACTGGGGGACTAGGGACTGAGCACTGAGGGACTGGGGAACTGGGAACTGGGCACTGGAGACTAGCCGTTGGGGCACTGGTGACCTGGGGAATGACCCCTGGGGACTGGGCATTGGGGGACTGGGGACCTGGGGAAAGACCACTGGGGACTGAGCACTGGGGAACTGGGCACTGGGGAACTTGGCACTGGGGAACTGGGCACTGGGGACTGGGCATTAGGGAACTGGGCACCGAGGGACTACAGACTGGGCACTGGGGGTCTGGGGACTTGGGGACTAGGGTCTGAGCACTGGG
This sequence comes from Isurus oxyrinchus, assembly GCA_026770705.1. Lineage (NCBI taxonomy): Eukaryota > Metazoa > Chordata > Chondrichthyes > Lamniformes > Lamnidae > Isurus > Isurus oxyrinchus. The sequence continues at coordinate 129,867 of JANJGN010000694.1, read as the reverse complement.
AGACTGGGGAACTGGGAACTGGGCACTGGGGATTGGGCACTTGGGGTCTGTGCACTGGGGACTGGGAACTGGGGACTGGGCACTGGAGACTAGCTGTTGGTGCACTGGTGACCTGGGGCTGAACACTGGGGACTGGGCATTGGGGGACTGGGCACTGGGGAACTTGGCACTGGGGAACTTGGCACTGGGGACTGGGCATTAGGGAACTGGGCACTGAGGGACCACAGACTGAGCACTGGGGGACTGGGCACTGGGGGACTAGGGACTGAGCACTGAGGGACTGGGGAACTGGGAACTGGGCACTGGGGATTGGGCACTTGGGGTTTGGGCACTGGGGACAGGGAACTGGGGACTGGGCACTGAAGGACTGGGCACTGGGTGATTGACCACTGGATACTGGGCACTGGAGGACTGGGCACTGGGGGACTAGAGACTGGGCACTGGGGGAGTGAGCACTGGGGACTGGGAACTGGGCACTGGGGACTAGATTCTGGGCACTGGGGGACTGGGCACTGGGGTCTTAGCACTGGGGACATGGCACTGGGGGACTGAGCACTGGAGACTAGCCGTTGGGGCACTGGTGACCTGGGGAATGACCCCTGCGGACTGGGCATTGGGGGACTGGGGACCTGGGGAAAGACCACTGGGGACTGAGCACTGGGGAACTGGGCACTGGGGAACTTGGCACTGGGGAACTGGGCACTGGGGACTGGGCATTAGGGAACTGGGCACTGAGGGACTACAGACTGGGCACTGGGGGACTGGGGACTGGGGGACTAGGGTCTGAGCACTGGGAGACTGGGCACTGGGAACTGGGCACTGGGGATTGGGCACTTGGGGTCTGGGCACTGGGGACTGGGAACTGGGGACTGGGCACTGGGGACTTAGCACTGGGGACTGGGCACTGGAGACTAGCCGTTGGGGCACTGGTGACCTGGGTAATGACCCATGGGGACTGGGCATTGGGGGACTGGGGACCTGGGGAAAGACCACTGGGGACTGGGCACTGGGGAACTGGGCACTGGGGAACTTGGCACTGGGGAACTGGGCACTGGGGACTGGGCATTAGGTAACTGGGCACTGAGGGACTACAGACTGGGCACTGGGGGACTGGGGACTGGGGGACTAGGGACTGAGCACTGGGGGACTGGGGAACTGGGAACTGGGCATCGGGGATTGGGCACTTGGTGTCTGGGCACTGGGGACTGGGAACTGGGTACTGGGTACTGGGCACTGGAGGACTGGGCACTGGGGTATTGAGCACTTGACACTGGGCACTGGGGTCTGGGCAACTGTGCACTGAGGGACTGGGGTCTGGGCACTGGGGTCTGGGCTCTTGGGGTCTGAACACTGGTGACTGGGCATGGGGACTGGGCACAGGGGAACTGTGGAACAGGGCACTGGGGACTGAGCACTTATGGTCTGGGCACTGGGGGACTGGGCACTGGGGAATGGCCACTGGCGATTGGCACTTTGGGACTAGAGACTGGGCCCTGGGAGATTGGGCACTGGGGGACTGGGCACTGGGGGACTTGGGAACTGGGCACTGTAGACTGGGCACTTGGGGTGTGGGCACTGGGCACTGGGCACTGGGGGAATGGGCACTGGGGATCTGGGTACTGGGGATTGGGCACTGGGGAACTGGGCACTGGGGCCTGGGCACTGGGGAAGGGCACTGGGGATTGGGCACTGGGGAACTGGGCACTGGGGGCTGGGCACTGGGGGACTGGGCACTGGAGACTCGCCGTTGGGTTACTGGTGACCTGGGGATGACCACTGGGGACTGGGCATTGGGGGACTGTGGACCTGGGGAAACACCACTGGGGACTGAGCACTGGGGAACTGGGCACTGGGGAACTTGGCACTGGGGAACTTGGCACTGGGGACTGGGCATTAGGGAACTGGGCACTGAGGGAATACAGACTGAGCACTGGGAGACTGGGGACTGGGGGACTAGGGACTGAGCACTGGGGGACTAGGAACTGGGCACTGGGGATTGCGCACTTGGGGTCTGGGCACTGGGGACTGGGAACTGGGCACTGGAGGACTGGGCACTGGGGGATTGAGCACTGGAGACTGGGGACTGGGCAACTGCGCACTGGGGAACTGCGGAACTGGGCACTGGGGACTGCGCACTTGTGGTCTGGGCACTGGGAGACTGGGCACTGGGGAATGGCCACTGGGGCTGGGCACTGTGGCACTGGGCACTGGGGAATGGCCACTGGTGATTGGGCACTTTGGGACTAGAGACTGGGCACTGGGAGACTGGGCACTGTGGGACTTGGGAACTGGGCACTGGAGACTGGGCACTTGGGGTCTGGGCCCTGGGCACTGGGGGACTGGGCACTTGGGATCTGGTTACTGGTGATTGGGCACTGGGGAACTGGGCACTGTAGACTGGGCACTTGGGGTATGGGCACTGGGGATTGGGCACTGGGGACCTGGGCACCGGGGAACTGGGCACTGGGGACTTGGCACTTGGGGTCTGGGCACTGGGGACTGGGCACTTGGGGAACTGGGCACTTGAGGACTAGAGACTGGGCACTTGGTGTCTGGGCACTTGGGGAACTGGGCCATTGGTGACTGGGCACTGGGGAACTGGGCACTTGGGGTCTGGGCAATTGGCGGACTTGGCACTTGAGGACTGGAGACTGGGCATTTGGGGTCTGGGCACTTGGGGAACTGGGCACTTGAGGACTGGAGACTGTGCACTGGGGGTCTGGGCACTGGGGACTGGGCACTGGGGACTTAGCACTGGGCACTGGGGGACTGGGCACTGGAGACTAGCCGTTGGGTTACTGGTGACCTGGGGCTGAACACTGGGGACTGGGCATTGGGGACAGGGAACTGGGGACTGGGCACTGAAGGACTGGGCACTGGGTGATTGACCACTGGATACTGGGCACTGGAGGACTGGGCACTGGGGGACTAGAGACTGGGCACTGGGGGAGTGAGCACTGGGGACTGGGAACTGGGCACTGGGGACTAGATTCTGGGCACTGGGGGACTGGGCACTGGGGTCTTAGCACTGGGGACATGGCACTGGGGGACTGAGCACTGGAGACTAGCCGTTGGGGCACTGGTGACCTGGGGAATGACCCCTGGGGACTGGGCATTGGGGGACTGGGGACCTGGGGAAAGACCACTGGGGACTGAGCACTGGGGAACTGGGCACTGGGGAACTTGGCACTGGGGAACTGGGCACTGGGGACTGGGCATTAGGGAACTGGGCACTGAGGGACTACAGACTGGGCACTGGGGGTCTGGGGACTGGGGGACTAGGGTCTGAGCACTGGGAGACTGGGGAACTGGGAACTGGGCACTGGGGATTGGGCACTTGGGGTCTGTGCACTGGGGACTGGGAACTGGGGACTGGGCACTGGAGACTAGCTGTTGGGGCACTGGTGACCTGGGGCTGAACACTGGGGACTGGGCATTGGGGGACTGGGCACTGGGGAACTTGGCACTGGGGAACTTGGCACTGGGGACTGGGCATTAGGGAACTGGGCACTGAGGGACCACAGACTGAGCACTGGGGGACTGGGCACTGGGGGACTAGGGACTGAGCACTGAGGGACTGGGGAACTGGGAACTGGGCACTGGGGATTGGGCACTTGGGGTTTGGGCACTGGGGACAGGGAACTGGGGACTGGGCACTGAAGGACTGGGCACTGGGTGATTGACCACTGGATACTGGGCACTGGAGGACTGGGCACTGGGGGACTAGAGACTGGGCACTGGGGGAGTGAGCACTGGGGACTGGGAACTGGGCACTGGGGACTAGATTCTGGGCACTGGGGGACTGGGCACTGGGGTCTTAGCACTGGGGACATGGCACTGGGGGACTGAGCACTGGAGACTAGCCGTTGGGGCACTGGTGACCTGGGGAATGACCCCTGGGGACTGGGCATTGGGGGACTGGGGACCTGGGGAAAGACCACTGGGGACTGAGCACTGGGGAACTGGGCACTGGGGAACTTGGCACTGGGGAACTGGGCACTGGGGACTGGGCATTAGGGAACTGGGCACTGAGGGACTACAGACTGGGCACTGGGGGTCTGGGGACTGGGGGACTAGGGTCTGAGCACTGGGAGACTGGGGAACTGGGAACTGGGCACTGGGGATTGGGCACTTGGGGTCTGTGCACTGGGGACTGGGAACTGGGGACTGGGCACTGGAGACTAGCTGTTGGGGCACTGGTGACCTGGGGAATGACCCCTGGGGACTGGGCATTGGGGGACTGGGGACCTGGGGAAAGACCACTGGGGACTGGGCATTGGGGAACTGGGTACTGGGGAACTTGGCACTGGGGAACTGGGCACTGGGGACTGGGCATTAGGGAACTGGGCACTGAGGGACTACAGACTGGGCACTGGGGGACTGGGGACTGGGGGACTAGGGACTGAGCACTGGGGGACTGGGGAACTGGGAACTGGGCACTGGGGACTGGGAACTGGGGACTGGGCACTGGAGGACTGGGCACTGCGGTATTGAGCACTTGACACTGGGCACTGGGGTCTGGGCAACTGTGCACTGTGGGACTGGGGGCTGGGCACTGGGGTCTGGGCTCTTGGGGTCTGGACACTCGTGACTGGGCATGGGGACTGGGCACAGGGGAACTGTGGAACTTGGCACTGGGGACTGAGCACTTATGGTCTGGGCACTGGGGGACTGGACACTGGGAAATGGCCACTGGCGATTGGCACTTTGGGACTAGAGACTGGGCCCTGGGAGACTGGGCACTGGGGGACTGGGCACTGGGGGACTTGGGAACTGGGCACTGTAGACTGGGCACTTGGGATCTGGGTACTGGGGATTGGGCACTGGGGAACTGGGCACTGGGGCCTGGGCACTGGGGGAAGGGCACTGGGGATTGGGCACTGGGGCCTGGGCACTTGGGATCTGGGCACTGGGGATTGGGCACTGGGGACTGGGCACTTGGGGACTGGGCATTGGGCAACTAGAGACTGGGAACTGAAGAACTGAGCACTGGGACAATGGACAATGGGGAACTGGGCGCTGTAGGACTGGGCAATGAGGGACTAGAGACTGGGCACTGGGGGACTGGGCACTGGGCACTGGGGACTGGGCACTGGAGGACTGGGCACTGGGGGACTAGAGACTGGGCACTGGGGGAGTGAGCACTGGGGACTGGGAACCGGGTACTGGGGACTAGAGACTGGACACTGGGGGACTGGGCACTGGGGACTTAGCACTGGGGACTGGGCACTGGGGGCTGGGCACTGGAGACTAGCCATTGGGTTACTGGTGACCTGGGGATGAACACTGGGGACTGGGCATTGGGGGACAGGGGACCTGGGGAAAGACCACTGGGGACTGAGCACAGGGGTACAGGGCACTGGGGAACTTGGCACTGTGGAACTTGGCACTGGGGACAGGGCATTAGGGAACTGGGCACTGAGGGACTACAGAATGAGCAATGGGGGACTGGGGACTGGGGGACTAGGGACTGAGCACTGGGGGACTGGGGAACTGGGCACTGGGGATTGGGCACTTGGGGTCTGGGCGCTGGGGACTGGGAACTGGGAACTGGGCACTGGAGGACTGGGCACTGGGGGATTGAGCACTGGAGACTGGGTTCTGGAGGACTGGAACTGGGGGACTAGAGTCTGGGCACTGGGGGAGTGAGCACTGGGGACTGGGAACTGGGCACTGAGGACTAGAGACTGGGCACTGGGGACGTAGCACTGGGGTCTTAGCACTGTGGACTGGGTACTGGGGGACTGGGCACTGGAGACTAGCCGTTGGGGCACTGGTGACCTGGGGAATGACCACTGGGGACTGGGCATTGGGGGACTGGGGACCTGGGGAAAGACCACTGGGGACTGGGCACTGGGGAACTGGGCACTGGGGAACTTGGCACTGGGGAACTGGGCACTGGGGACTGGGCATTAGGGAACTGAGCACTGAGGGACTACAGACTGGGCACTGGGGGACTGAGGACTGGGGGACTAGGGACTGTGCACTGGGGGACTGGGGAACTGGGAACTGGGCACTGGGGATTGGGCACTTGGGGTCTGGGCACTGGGGACTGGGAACTGGGGCCTGGGCACTGGGGACTTAGCACTGGGGCCTGGGGACTGGGCACTGGAGACTAGCCGTTGGGGCACTGGTGACCTGGGGAATGACCACTGGGTACTGGGCATTGGGGGACTGGGGACCAGGGGAAAGACCACTGGGGACTGGGCACTGGGGAACTGGGCACTGCGGAACTTGGCACTGGGGAACTGGGCACTGGGGACTGGGCATTATGGAACTGGGCACTGAGGGACTACAGACTGGGCACTGGGGGACTGGGCCACTGGGGGACTAGGGACTGAGCACTGGGGGACTGGGGAACTGGGAACTGGGCACTGGGGATTGGGCACTTGGGGTCTGGGCACTGGGAACTGGGTACTGGGCACTGGAGGACTGGGCACTAGGGGATTGAGCACTTGAGACTGGGCACTGGGGTCTGGGCAACTGCGCACTGGGGGACTGGGGTCTGGGCACTGGGTTCTGGGCTCTTGGGGTCTGGACACTGGTGACTGGGCACTGTGGACTGGGCACCGGGGAACTGTGGAACTGGGCACTGGGGACTGAGCACTTATGGTCTGGGCACTGGGGGACTGGACACTGGGGAATGGCCACTGGCGATTGGCACTTTGGGACAAGAGACTGGGCCCTGGGAGAACTGGGCACTGGGGGACTGGGCACTAGGGAACTTGGGAACTGGGCACTGTAGACTGGGCACTTGGGGTCTGGGCACTGGGCACTGTGGGAATGGGCACTTGGGATCTGGGTACTGGGGATTGTGCCCTGGGGAACTGGGCACTGGGGGACTGGGCACTGGGGGACTGGGCACTTGGGGACTGGGCACTTGGGGAACTGGGCACTTGAGGACTGGAGACTGGGCACTGGGGACTTGGCATGGGGTCTGGGAACTGGGGACTGGGCACTTGGGGAACTGGGCACTTGAGGACTAGAAACTGGGCACTTGGGGTCTGGGCATTTGGGGTCTTGGCACTTGGGGAACTGGGCCCTTGGGGACTGGACACTGGGGGACTGGGCACTTGGGGTCTGGGCACTTGGGGAACTGGGCACTTGAGGACTGGAGACTGGGCACTTGGGGTCTGGGCACTTGGAGAACTGGGCACTTGAGGACTGGAGACTGGGCACTGCGGGACTGGGCACTTGAGCACTGGAGACTGGGCACTGGGGGACTGGCCACTGGGGAACTGCGCACTTGGAATTGGGGATTTGGGTGACTAGGGTCTGGGCACTGGGGGACTGCGCACTGGGGACTGGGGACTGGGGACTGGGCACTGGAGTACTGGGCACTGGGGACTGGGCTCTGGGGACTGGACACTGGGGGATTGGGCACTGGGGACTGGGCACTTGGGGTCTGGGCACTGGAGGACTGGGCACTGGGGACTGGGCACTTGTGGTCTGGGTACAAGAGACTGGGCACTGGGGGACTGGGGAACTTGGCACCGGAGACTGGGCACTTGGGCTCTGGGGACTGGGCACTGTGTTCTGGGTACGGGGGAACTGGGCACTGGGGGACTGGGGACTGGGGGACTGGGCACTGGGGGACTGGGCACTGGGAGACTGGGCACTGGGGAATGGCCACTGGGGATTGGGCACTGGGGGACTGGGCACTGGGGAATGGCCACTGGGGATTGGGCACTTTGGGACTAGAGACTGGGCACTGGGGGACTGGGCACTGGGAGACTGGGCACTGGGGGACTGGGCACTGAGGGGCTAGAGACTGGGCAATGGGGGACTGGGCACTAGGGGACTCAGCACTGGGAACTTGGCACTGGGGAACTGGGCACTGGGGAACTGGGCTCGGGGGGACTGGGGACCTGGGGACTAGAGACTGGGCATGGGGGACTGGGCACTTGGTGTCTGGGCACTGGGGGACTGGGCATTGGGAACTTGGCACTGGGGAACTTGGCACTGGGGAACTGGGCACTGGGGACTGTAGATTTGGGGATGGGGCACTGGGGATGGGCACTGGGGCACTTGGGGACTTGGCACTGTGGGACTGGGCACTGGGGACTAGGCACTTGGGGACTGGGCACTGTGATTTGGGCACTGGGGCACTTGGGGACTAAGCACTTGGGGACTGGGCACTGTGGATTGGGCACTGGGGCACTTGGGGTCTGGGGAACTGGGGACTGGGCGCTGGGGAACTGGGCACTGTGGAAATGGGCACTGGGGACTGGGCAGTTGTGGTCTGTGCACTGGGGAATGGCCACTGGGGACTGGGCACTGGGGGACTGGGCACTGGGGAATGGCCACTGGGGAATGGGCTCTGGGAGACTGGGCAATGAGGGACTAGAGACTGGGCATTGGGGAACTCGGCACTGGGAACTGGGCACTGGGGAACTGGGCACGGGTGGACTGGGCACTTGGGGACTAGAGACTGGGCATTGGGGGACTGGGCACTTGGGGTCTGTGCACTGGGGGACTGAGGATTGGTAATTTGGCACTGGGGAACTGGGCACTGGAGGACTGGGCACTTGGGGTCTGGGCACATGGGGACTGGGCACTTGGGGTCTGGGCACAGGTAATGGGCACTGGGGGACAGGGGACTGGGCACTGGGGACTGGGCACTGGGGACTGGGCACTTGGGGACTGGGCAATGTGGACTGGGCACAGGGTCACTTGGGACTGGGGAACTGGGCATTGGGGACTGGGCACTGGGGAACTGGGCACTGGGGAACTGGGCACTGGGCACTGGGGAACTGGCACTGGGGGACTGGGCACTGGGGAACTGGGCACTGAGGGACTAGGGACTGGCACTGGGGTCTGGGCACTGGGCAACTGGGCACTGGGGACAGGGCAAATGGGCACTGGGGGACTGGGCACTGGTGACTGGGCTCTGGTGGATTGGGCACTGGGGACTAGAGACTGGGCACTGAGGGACTAGAGACTTGGCCCTGGTTGACTGGGCACTTGGGGTCTGGGCACTGGGGGACTGGGGACTGGGGAACTGAAAACTGGGGACTGGGCACTGGCACTGGGGGACTGGGCACTGGGGACTGGGCACAGGGGGACTGGGGATCTGGGCACTGGGGGATTAGAGACTGTGCACTGGGGGACTGGGCAATGGGGATTGGGCACTGGAGGACTGGAGACTGGGCACTGGGGGACTCAGCACTGGGGACGGCACTGGGGGAAGGGCACTGGGACACTGGACACCGGGGAACTGGGCGCTGTGGGACTGGGCACTGAGGGACTAGAGACTGGGCACTGGGAGACCAGGCACTTGGGGACTAGAGATGGGGCACTGGCGAACTGGGCACTGGGACACTGGACACTGGGGAACTGGGCACTGGGGGACTAGGGAATGGGCACTTGGGGACTGGGCACTTGGGGACTGGGCATTGGGCGACTAGAGACTGGGCATTGAACTGAGCACTGGGACAATGGACAATGGGGAACTGGGTGCTGTAGGACTGGGCAATGAGGGACTACAGACTGGGCACTGGGGGACTGGGCACTGGGCACTGGGGACTGGGCACTGGAGGACTGGGCACTGGGGGTCTAAAGACTGGGCACTGGGGGAGTGAGCACTGGGAACTGGGAACTGGGCACTGGGCACTAGAGACAGGGCACTGGGGGACTTGTCACTGGGGACTGGGCACTGGGGACTTAGCACTGGGGACTGGGCACTGGGGGACTGGGCACTGGAGACTAGCCGTGGGTTACTGGTGACCTGGGGATGACCACTGGGGACTGGGCATTGGGGGACTAGGGACCTGGGGAAAGACCACTGGGGACTGAGCACTGGGGAACTGGGCACTGGGGACTGGGCATTAGGGAACTGGGCACTGAGGGAATACAGACTGAGCACTGGGGGACTGGGGACTGGGGGACTAGGAACTGAGCACTGGAGGACTGGGGAACTGGGAACTGGGCACTGGGGATTGCGAACTTGGGGTCTGGGCACTGGGGTCTGGGAACTGGGGACTGGGCGACTAGGCACTTGGGGACTAGAGATGGGGCACTGGAGAATTGGGCACTGGGACACTGGACACTGGGGGACTGGGCACTGGGGACTGGGCACTTGGGGAACTGGGCACTTGAGGACTAGAAACTGGGCACTTGGGGTCTGGGCATTTGGGGTCTTGGCACTTGGGGAACTGGGCCCTTGGGGACTGGACACTGGGGGACTGGGCACTTGGGGTCTGGGCACTTGGGGAACTGGGCACTTGAGGACTGGAGACTGGGCACTTGGGGTCTGGGCACTTGGAGAACTGGGCACTTGAGGACTGGAGACTGGGCACTGCGGGACTGGGCACTTGAGCACTGGAGACTGGGCACTGGGGGACTGGCCACTGGGGAACTGCGCACTTGGAATTGGGGATTTGGGTGACTAGGGTCTGGGCACTGGGGGACTGCGCACTGGGGACTGGGGACTGGGGACTGGGCACTGGAGTACTGGGCACTGGGGACTGGGCTCTGGGGACTGGGCACTGGGGGATTGGGCACTGGGGACTGAGCACTTGGGGTCTGGGCACTGGAGGACTGGGCACTGGGGACTGGGCACTTGTGGTCTGGGTACAAGAGACTGGGCACTGGGGGACTGGGGAACTTGGCACCGGAGACTGGGCACTTGGGCTCTGGGGACTGGGCACTGTGTTCTGGGTACGGGGGAACTGGGCACTGGGGGACTGGGGACTGGGGGACTGGGCACTGGGGGACTGGGCACTGGGAGACTGGGCACTGGGGAATGGCCACTGGGGATTGGGCACTGGGGGACTGGGCACTGGGGAATGGCCACTGGGGATTGGGCACTTTGGGACTAGAGACTGGGCCCTGGGGGATTGGGCACTGGGGGACTGGGCACTGGGGGACTGGACACTGGGAGACTGGGCACTGAGGGACTAGAGACTGGGCAATGGGGGACTGGGCACTAGAGGACTCAGCACTGGGAACTTGGCACTGGGGAAGTGGGCTCGGGGGGACTGGGGTCTTGGGGGCTAGAGACTGGGCACTGGAGGACTGGGCACTTGGTGTCTGGGCACTGGGGGACTGGGCACTGGGAACTTGGCACTGGGGAACTGGGCACTGGGGGACTGGGCACTTGTGGTCTGGGCACTTGGGGTCTGCGCACTTGGGGTCTGGGCACTGGGAAACTGGGCACTGGGGACTGTACATTTGGGGATGGGGCACTGGGGATGGGCACTGGGGCACTTGAGGTCTTGGCACTGTGGGACTGGGCACTGGGGACTAGGCACTTGGGGACTGGGCACTGTGATTTGGGCACTGGGGCACTTGGGGACTAAGCACTTGGGGACTGGGCACTGGGGTACTTGGGGTCTGGGGAACTGGGGACTGGGCGCTGGGGAACTGGGCACTGTGGAAATGGGCACTGGGGACTGGGCAGTTGTGGTCTGTGCACTGGGGAATGGCCACTGGGGACTGGGCACTGGGGGACTGGGCACTGGGGAATGGCCACTGGGGAATGGGCAATTTGGGACTAGAGATTGGGCCCTGGGAGACTGGGCACTGGGGGACTGGGCACTGGGGACTGGGCAATGAGGGACTAGAGACTGGGCATTGGGGGACTCGGCACTGGGAACTGGGCACTGGGGAACTGGGCACGGGAGGACTGGGCACTTGGGGACTAGAGACTGGGCATTGGGGGACTGGGCACTTGGGGTCTGTGCACTGGGGGACTGGGGATTGGTAATTTGGCACTGGGGAACTGGGCACTGGAGGACTGGGCACTTGGGGTCTGGGCACATGGGGACTGGGCACTTGGGGTCTGGGCACAGGGGAATGGGCACTGGGGGACAGGGGACTGGGCACGGGGGACTGGGCACTGGGGACTGGGCACTTGGGGACTGGGCAATGTGGACTGGGCACAGGGTCACTTGGGACTGGGGAACTGGGCATTGGGGACTGGGCACTGGGGAACTGGGCACTGGGGAACTGGGCACTGGGCACTGGGGAACTGGCACTGGGGGGACTGGGCACTGGGGAACTGGGCACTGAGGGACTAGGGACTGGCACTGGGGTCTGGGCACTGGGCAACTGGGCACTGGGGACTGGGCAACTGGGCACTGGGGGACTGGGCACTGGTGACTGGGCTCTGGTGGATTGGGCACTGGGGACTAGAGACTGGGCACTGAGGGACTAGAGACTTGGCCCTGGTTGACTGGGCACTTGGGGTCTGGGCACTGGGGGACTGGGGACTGGGGAACTGAAAACTGGGGACTGGGCACTGGCACTGGGGGACTGGGCACTGGGCACAGGGGGACTGGGGATCTGGGCACTGGGGGATTAGAGACTGTGCACTGGGGGACTGGGCAATGGGGATTGGGCACTGGAGGACTGGAGACTGGGCACTGGGGGACTCAGCACTGGGGACTTGGCACTGGGGGAAGGGCACTGGGACACTGGACACCGGGGAACTGGGCGCTGTGGGACTGGGCACTGAGGGACTAGAGACTGGGCACTGGGAGACCAGGCACTTGGGGACTAGAGATGGGGCACTGGAGAACTGGGCACTGGGACACTGGACACTGGGGAACTGGGCACTGGGGGACTAGGGAATGGGCACTGGGGGACTGGGCACTTGGGGACTGGGCATTGGGCGACTAGAGACTGGGCATTGAACTGAGCACTGGGACAATGGACAATGGGGAACTGGGTGCTGTAGGACTGGGCAATGAGGGACTAGAGACTGGGCACTGGGGGACTGGGCACTGGGCACTGGGGACTGGGCACTGGAGGACTGGGCACTGGGGGTCTAAAGACTGGGCACTGGGGGAGTGAGCACTGGGAACTGGGAACTGGGTACTGGGCACTAGAGACAGGGCACTGGGGGACTTGTCACTGGGGACTGGGCACTGGGGACTTAGCACTGGGGACTGGGCACTGGGGGACTGGGCACTGGAGACTAGCCGTGGGTTACTGGTGACCTGGGGATGACCACTGGGGACTGGGCATTGGGGGACTAGGGACCTGGGGAAAGACCACTGGGGACTGAGCACTGGGGAACTGGGCACTGGGGACTGGGCATTAGGGAACTGGGCACTGAGGGAATACAGACTGAGCACTGGGGGACTGGGGACTGGGGGACTAGGGACTGAGCACTGGAGGACTGGGGAACTGGGAACTGGGCACTGGGGATTGCGAACTTGGGGTCTGGGAACTGGGGACTGGGCGACTAGGTACTTGGGGACTAGAGATGGGGCACTGGAGAATTGGGCACTGGGACACTGGACACTGGGGTCTGGGCACTGGAGGACTAGAGACTGGGCACTGGAGGACTGGGCAATTGGGGACTGGGCATTGGGCGACTAGAGACTGGGCATTGAAGAACTGAGCACTGGGACAATGGACAATGGGGAACTGGGCGCTGTAGGACTGGGCAATGAGGGACTAGAGACTGGGCACTCGGGGACTGGGCACTGGGCACTGTGGACTGGGCACTGGAGGACTGGGCACTTGGGGACTAGAGACTGTGCACTGGGGGAGTGAGCACTGGGAACTGGGAACTGGGAAGTGGGTACTGGGGATTAGAGACTGGGCACTGGGGGACTGGGCACTGGGGACTGGGCACTGGGGGACTGGGGATCTGGGCACTGGGGGTTTAGAGACTGAGCACTGGGGGACTGGACACTGGGGGACTGGGCAATGGGGACTGGGCACTGGAGGACTGGAGACTGGGCACTGGGGACTTAGCACTGGGGACTGGGCACTGGGGGACTGGGCACTGGAGACTAGCCGTTGGGTTACTGGTGACCTGGGGATGAACACTGGGGACTGGGCATTGGGGGACTTGGGGCCTGGGGAAAGACCACTGGGGACTGGGCACTGGGGAACTGGGCACTGGGGAACTTGGCACTGGGGAACTTGGCACTGGGGACTGGGCATTAGGGAACTGGGCACTGAGGGAATACAGACTGAGCACCGGGGGACTGGGGACTGGGGGACTAGGGACTGAGCACTGGGGGATGGGGAACTTGGAACTGGGCACTGGGGATTGCGCACTTGGGGTCTGGGCACTGGGGACTGGGAACTGGGGACTGGGCACTGGAGGACTGGGCACTGGGGGATTGAGCACTGGAGACTGGGCACTGGGGACTGGGCAACTGCGCACTGGGGGACTGGGGGCTGGGCACTGGGGTCTGGGCTCTTGGGATCTGGACACTGGTGACTGGGCACTGGGGACTGGGCACTGGGGAACTGCAGAACTGGGCACTGGGGACTGAGCACTTGTGGTCTGGGCACTGGGAGAATGGGCACTGGGGAATGGCCACTGTGGACTGGGCACTGTGGCACTGGGCACTGGGGAATGGCCACTGGAGATTGGGCACTTTGGGACTAGAGACTGGGCCCTGGGAGACTGGGCACTGGGGGACTGGGCACTGTGGGACTTGGGAACTGGGCACTGGAGACGGGGCACCTGGGGTATGTGCACTGGGCACTGGGGGACTGGGCACTTGGGATCTGGGTACTGAGGATTGGGCACTGGGGAACTGGGCACTGTAGATTGGGCACTTGGGGTCTGGGCACTGGGGATTGGGCACTGGGGAACTGGGCACCGGGGAACTGGGCACTGGGGGACTTGGCACTTGGGGACTGGGCACTTGGGGAACTGGGCACTTGAGGACTGGAGACTGGGCACTTGGCACTTGGGGTCTGGGCACTGGGGAATGGGCACTTGGGGAACTGGGCACTTGAGGACTAGAGACTGGGCACTTGGTGTCTGGGCACTTGGGGTCTGGGCACTTGGGCAACTGGGCCCTTGGGGACTGGGCACTGGGGAACTGGGCACTTGGGGTCTGGGCACTTGGGGAACTGGGCACTTGAGGACTGGAGACTGGGCATTTGGGGTCTGGGCACTTGGGGAACAGGGCACTTGAGGACTGGAGACTGGGCACTTGGGGTCTGGGCACATGGGGAACTGGGCACTTGAGGACTGGAGACTGGGCACTGGGGGACTGGGCACTTGAGCACTGGAGACTGGGCACTGGGGGACTGGGCACTAGAGAACTGGGCACTAGGGGATGGGCCATTGAGTGTCTAGGGTCTGGGCACTGGGGAACTGGGCAGTGGGGGACTGGAGACGGGGCACTGGGGGACTGGACACTGGGACAATGGACACTGGGTGTCTGGGTGCTGTAGGACTGGGCACTGAGGGACTAGAGACTGGGCACTGGGGGACTTGGCGCTGGGGGAATAGAGACTGGGCACTTGGGGACTGGGCACTGGGGGACAGGTCACTGGAGGACTAGAGACTGGGCACTGGGGGTCTCAGCACTGGGGACTGGCCACTGGGGACTAAGGACTGGGTACTGGGGGACTGGGCACTGGGGACTGGGCACTGGAGTACTGGGCACAGGGGGACTAGAGACTGGGCACTGGGGGAGTGAGCACTGGGGACTGAGAACAGGGCACTGGGCACTTGGCACTAGAGACTGGGCACTGGGGGACTGGGCACTGCGCACTGGAGGACTGGGCACTGGAGACTGCGCACTGGGGGACTGGGGACCTGGGTGATGACCTCAAGGGACTGGGCACTGGGGGACTGGGGAATGACCACTGGGGTCTGGGCACTGGCGGTCTGGGCACTGGGGTTCTGGGCACTGGGGTACTGGGCACTGGGGGACTGGGCAATTGGGGACTGGGCATTGGGTGACTAGAGACTGGGTATTGAAGAACTGAGCACTGGGACAATGGACAATGGGGAACTGGGCACTGGGGAACTGGGCAATGAGGGACTAGAAACTGGGCACTGGGGGACTGGGCACTGGGCACTGGGGACTGGGCACTGGAGGACTGGGCACTTGGGGACTAGAGACTGGGCACTGGGGGAGTGAGCACTGGGAACTGGGTACTGGGGACTAGAGACTGGGCACTGAGGGACTGGGCACTGGGGACTGGGCACAGGGGGACTGGGGATCTGGGCACTGGGGGATTAGAGACTGTGCACTGGGGGACTGGGCAATGGGGATTGGGCACTGGAGGACTGGAGACTGGGCACTGGGGGACTCAGCACTGGGGACTTGGCACTGGAGGAAGGGCACTGGGACACTGGACACCGGGGAACTGGGCGCTGTGGGACTGGGCACTGAGGGACTAGAGACTGGGCACTGGGAGACCAGGCACTTGGGGACTAGAGATGGGGCACTGGAGAACTGGGCACTGGGACACTGGACACTGGGGAACTGGGCACTGGGGGACTAGGGAATGGGCACTGGGGGACTGGGCACTTGGGGACTGGGCATTGGGCGACTAGAGACTGGGCATTGAACTGAGCACTGGGACAATGGACAATGGGGAACTGGGTGCTGTAGGACTGGGCAATGAGGGACTAGAGACTGGGCACTGGGGGACTGGGCACTGGGGACTGGGCACTGGAGGACTGGGCACTGGGGGTCTAAAGACTGGGCACTGGGGGAGTGAGCACTGGGAACTGGGAACTGGGTACTGGGGACTAGAGACAAGGCACTGGGGGACTTGTCACTGGGGACTGGGCACTGGGGACTTAGCACTGGGGACTGGGCACTGGGGGACTGGGCACTGGAGACTAGCCATGGGTTACTGGTGACCTGGGGATGACCACTGGGGACTGGGCATTGGGGGACTAGGGACCTGGGAAAAGACCACTGGGGACTGAGCACTGGGGAACTGGGCACTGGGGACTGGGCATTAGGGAACTGGGCACTGAGGGAATACAGACTGAGCACTGGGGGACTGGGGACTGGGGGACTAGGAACTGAGCACTGGAGGACTGGGGAACTGGGAACTGGGCACTGGGGATTGCGAACTTGGGGTCTGGGCACTGGGGTCTGGGAACTGGGGACTGGGCGACTAGGCACTTGGGGACTAGAGATGGGGCACTGGAGAATTGGGCACTGGGACACTGGACACTGGGGAACTGGGCACTGGGGGACTAGAGACTGGGCACTGGAGGACTGGGCAATTGGGGACTCGGCATTGGGCGACTAGAGACTGGGCATTGAAGAACTGAGCACTGGGACAATGGACAATGGGGAACTGGGCGCTGTAGGACTGGGCAATGAGGGACTAGAGACTGGGCACTGGGGGACTGGGCACTGGGGACTGGGCACTGGGGGACTGGGGATCTGGGCACTGGGGGTTTAGAGACTGAGCACTGGGGGACTGGACACTGGGGGACTGGGCAATGGGGACTGGGCACTGGAGGACTGGAGACTGGGCACTGGGGACTTAGCACTGGGGACTTGGCACTGGGGGACTGGGCACTGGAGACTAGCCGTTGGGTTACTGGGGACCTGGGGATGAACACTGGGGACTGGGCATTGGGGGACTTGGGGCCTGGGGAAAGACCACTGGGGACTGGGCACTGGGGAACTGGGCACTGGGGAACTTGGCACTGGGGAACTTGGCACTGGGGACTGGGCATTAGGGAACTGGGCACTGAGGGAATACAGACTGAGCACTGGGGGACTGGGGACTGGGGTACTAGGGACTGAGCACTGGGGGATGGGGAACTGGGAACTGGGCACTGGGGATTGCGCACTTGGGGTCTGGGCACTGGGGACTGGGAACTGGGGACTGGGCACTGGGGGATTGAGCACTGGAGACTGGGCACTGGGGACTGGGCAACTGCGCACTGGGGGACTGGGGGCTGGGCACTGGGGTCTGGGCTCTTGGGGTCTGGACACTGGTGACTGGGCACTGGGGACTGGGCACTGGGGAACTGCAGAACTGGGCACTGGGGACTGAGAACTTGTGGTCTGGGCACTGGGAGAATGGGCACTGGGGAATGGCCACTGTGGACTGGGCACTGTGGCACTGGGCACTGGGGAATGGCCACTGGAGATTGGGCACTTTGGGACTAGAGACTGGGCCCTGGGAGACTGGGCACTGGGGGACTGGGCACTGTGGGACTTGGGAACTGGGCACTGGAGACGGGGCACCTGGGGTGTGGACACTGGGCACTGGGGGACTGGGCACTTGGGATCTGGGTACTGAGGATTGGGCACTGGGGAACTGGGCACTGTAGATTGGGCACTTGGGGTCTGGGCACTTGGGCAACTGGGCCCTTGGGGACTGGGCACTGGGGAACTGGGCACTTGGGGTCTGGGCACTTGGGGAACTGGGCACCTGAGGACTGGAGACTGGGCATTTGGGGTCTGGGCACTTGGGGAACAGGGCACTTGAGGACTGGAGACTGGGCACTTGGGGTCTGGGCACATGGGGAACTGGGCACTTGAGGACTGGAGACTGGGCACTGGGGGACTGGGCACTTGAGCACTGGAAACTGGGCACTGGGGGACTGGGCACTAGAGAACTGGGCACTAGGGGATGGGCCATTGAGTGTCTAGGGTCTGGGCACTGGGGAACTGGGCAGTGGGGGACTGGAGACGGGGCACTGGGGGACTGGACACTGGGACAATGGACACTGGGTGTCTGGGTGCTGTAGGACTGGGCACTGAGGGACTAGAGACTGGGCACTGGGGGACTTGGCGCTGGGGGAATAGAGACTGGGCACTTGGGGACTGGGCACTGGGGGACAGGTCACTGGAGGACTAGAGACTGGGCACTGGGGGTCTCAGCACTGGGGACTGGCCACTGGGCACTAAAGACTGGGCACTGGGGGACTGGGCACTGGGGACTGGGCACTGGAGTACTGGGCACAGGGGGACTAGAGACTGGGCACTGGGGGAGTGAGCACTGGGGACTGAGAACAGGGCACTGGGCACTTGGCACTAGAGACTGGGCACTGGGGGACTGGGCACTGCGCACTGGAGGACTGGGCACTGGAGACTGCGCACTGGGGGACTGGGGACCTGGGTGATGACCTCAAGGGACTGGGCGCTGGGGGACTGGGGAATGACCACTGGGGACTGGGCACTGGCGGTCTGGGCACTGGGGTTCTGGGCACTGGGGTACTGGGCACTGGGGGACTGGGCAATTGGGGACTGGGCATTGGGCGACTAGAGACTGGGTATTGAAGAACTGAGCACTGGGACAATGGACAATGGGGAACTGGGCACTGGGGGACTGGGCAATGAGGGACTAGAAACTGGGCACTGGGGGACTGGGCACTGGGCACTGGGGACTGGGCACTGGAGGACTGGGCACTTGGGGACTAGAGACTGGGCACTGGGGGAGTGAGCACTGGGAACTGGGTACTGGGGACTAGAGACTGGGCACTGAGGGACTGGGCACTGGGGACTGGGCACAGGGGACTGGGGATCTGGGCACTGGGGGATTAGAGACTGTGCACTGGGGGACTGGGCAATGGGGATTGGGCACTGGAGGACTGGAGACTGGGCACTGGGGGACTCAGCACTGGGGACTTGGCACTGGGGGAAGGGCACTGGGACACTGGACACCGGGGAACTGGGCGCTGTGGGACTGGGCACTGAGGGACTAGAGACTGGGCACTGGGAGACCAGGCACTTGGGGACTAGAGATGGGGCACTGGAGAACTGGGCACTGGGACACTGGACACTGGGGAACTGGACACTGGGGGACTAGGGAATGGGCACTGGGGGACTGGGCACTTGGGGACTGGGCATTGGGCGACTAGAGACTGGGCATTGAACTGAGCACTGGGACAATGGACAATGGGGAACTGGGTGCTGTAGGACTGGGCAATGAGGGACTAGAGACTGGGCACTGGGGGACTGGGCACTGGGCACTGGAGGACTGGGCACTGGGGGTCTAAAGACTGGGCACTGGGGGAGTGAGCACTGGGAACTGGGAACTGGGTACTGGGGACTAGAGACAGGGCACTGGGGGACTTGTCACTGGGGACTGGGCACTGGGGACTTAGCACTAGGGACTGGGCACTGGGGGACTGGGCACTGGAGACTAGCCATGGGTTACTGGTGACCTGGGGATGACCACTGGGGACTGGGCATTGGGGGACTAGGGACCTGGGGAAAGACCACTGGGGACTGAGCACTGGGGAACTGGGCACTGGGGAACTTGGCACTGGGGAACTTGGCACTGGGGACTGGGCATTAGGGAACTAGGCACTGAGGGAATACAGACTGAGCACTGGGGGACTAGGGACTGAGCACTGGGGGATGGGGAACTTGGAACTGGGCACTGGGGATTGCGCACTTGGGGTCTGGGCACTGGGGACTGGGAACTGGGGACTGGGCACTGGAGGACTGGGCACTGGGGGATTGAGCACTGGAGACTGGGCACTGGGGACTGGGCAACTGCGCACTGGGGGACTGGGGGCTGGGCACTGGGGTCTGGGCTCTTGGGGTCTGGACACTGGTGACTGGGCACTGGGGACTGGGCACTGGGGAACTGCAGAACTGGGCACTGGGGACTGAGCACTTGTGGTCTGGGCACTGGGAGAATGGGCACTGGGGAATGGCCACTGTGGACTGGGCACTGTGGCACTGGGCACTGGGGAATGGCCACTGGAGATTGGGCACTTTGGGACTAGAGACTGGGCCCTGGGAGACTGGGCACTGGGGGACTGGGCACTGTGGGACTTGGGAACTGGGCACTGGAGACGGGGCACCTGGGGTATGTGCACTGGGCACTGGGGGACTGGGCACTTGGGATCTGGGTACTGAGGATTGGGCACTGGGGAACTGGGCACTGTAGATTGGGCACTTGGGGTCTGGGCACTGGGGATTGGGCACTGGGGAACTGGGCACCGGGGAACTGGGCACTGGGGGACTTGGCACTTGGGGACTGGGCACTTGGGGAACTGGGCACTTGAGGACTGGAGACTGGGCACTGGGGACTTGGCACTTGGGGTCTGGGCACTGGGGAATGGGCACTTGGGGAACTGGGCCCTTGGGGACTGGGCACTGGGGAACTGGGCACTTGGGGTCTGGGCACTTGGGGAACTGGGCACTTGAGGACTGGAGACTGGGCATTTGGGGTCTGGGCACTTGGGGAACTGGGCACTTGAGGACTGGAGACCGGGCACGGGGTCTGAGCACATGGGGAACTGGGCACTTGAGGACTGGAGACTGGGCACTGGGGGACTGGGCACTTGAGCACTGGAGACTGGGCACTGGGGGACTGGGCACTGGAGAACTGGGCACTAGGGGATGGGCCATTGAGTGTCTAGGGTCTGGGCACTGGGGAACTGGGCAGTGGGGGACTAGAGACTGGGCACTGGGGGACTGGACACTGGGACAATGGACACTGGGTGTCTGGGTGCTGTAGGACTGGGCACTGAGGCACTAGAGACTGGGCACTGGGGGACTTGGCGCTGGGGGAATAGAGACTGGGCACTTGGGGACTGGGCACTGGGGGACAGGTCACTGGAGGACTAGAGACTGGGCACTGGGGGTCTCAGCACTGGGGACTGGCCACTGGGGACTAAAGACTGGGCACTGGGGGACTGGGCACTGGGGACTGGGCACTGGAGTACTGGGCACAGTGTGACTAAAGACTGGGCACTGGGGGAGTGAGCACTGGGGACTGAGAACAGGGCACTGGGCACTGGGCACTAGAGACTGGGCACTGGGGGACTGGGCACTGCGCACTGGAGGACTGGGCACTGGAGACTGCGCACTGGGGGACTGGGAACCTGGGTGATGACCTCAAGGGACTGGGCACTGGGAGACTGGGGAATGACCACTGGGTACTGGGCACTGGTGGTCTGGGCACTGGGGTTCTGGGCACTGGGGTACTGGGCATTGGGGAACTGGGCACTGGGGAACTGGGGACTGGGCATTAGGGAACTGGGCACTGAGGGACTGCAGACAGGGCACTGGGGGACTGGGCGCTGGGGGACTATATACTGAGCACTGGGGGACTGGGGAACTGGGAACTGGTCACTGGGGATTGGGCACTTGGGTCTGGGCACTGGGGACTGGGCACTGGAGGACTGGGCACTGGGGGATTGGGAACTGGGGACTTGGCACTGGGGACTGGGAAACTGGGCACTGGGGGACTGGGGGCTGGGCACTGGGGTCTGGGCACTTGGGAACTGGGCACTGGTGACTGGGCACTGGGGACTGGGTACTGGGGAACTGGGCACTGGGGTTTGGGCATTGTGGTCTGGGCACTGGGGGACTGGGCACTGGGGAATTTCCACTGGGGATTGGGCAGTGGGGGACTGGGCACTGGGGAATGGCCACTGGGGATTGGGCACTTTGGGACTAGAGACTGGGCCCTGGGAGACTGGGCACTGGGGGACTGGTCACTGGGGCACTGGGCAACTGTGCACTGGTGCCTGGGCACTTCGTGTCAGGGCACTGGGGATCCGGCACTGGGGGACTGGGCACTTGGGGTCTGTTTACTGGGGATTGGGCGCTGGGGAACTGGGCACTGGTGACTGGGCACTTGGGGTCTGGGTACTAGAGACTGGTCTCAGGGGGACTGGGGAACTTGGCACTGGGGAACTGGGCACTGGGCGACTGGGGGCTGAGCACTGGAGACTGGGCACTTGGGGTCTGGGCACTTGGTGTCTGGGCACTGGGGACTGGGCACTGGGGGACTGGGGGACTGGGCACTGGGGAATGGCCACTGGGGACTGGGAACTTTGGGACTAGAGACTGGGCCGTGGGAGACTGGGCACTTGGGGAACTGGGCACTTGAGGACTGGAGACTGGGCACTGGGGACTGGGCACTTGGGGTCTGGGCACTGGGGACTGGGCACTTGGGGAACTGGGCACTTGAGGACTAGAGACTGGGCACTTGGGGTCTGGGCACTTGGGGAACTGGGCCTTTGGGGACTGGACACTGGGCACTTGGGGTCTGGGCACTTGGGGTCTGGGCACTTGGGGAACTGGGCACTTGAGGACTGGAGACTGGGCACTTGGGGTCTGGGCACTTGGGGAACTGAGCACTTGAGGACTGGAGACTGGGCACTTGGGGTCTGGGCACTTGGGGAACTGGGCACTTGAGGACTGGAGACTGTGCACTGGGGGACTGGGCATTTGAGCACTGGAGACTGGGCACTGGGGGACTGGGCACTGGGACAATGGACAGTGGGGATCTGGGCGCTGTAGGACTGGGCACTGAGGGACTAGAGACTGGGCACTGGGGGACTGGGCACTGGGGGAATAGAGACTGGGCACTTGCGGACTGGGCACTGGGAAAATGGACACTGGGGATCTGGGCGCTGTAGGACTGGGCACTGAGGGACTAGAGACTGGGCACTGGGGGACTGGGCACTGGGGAATAGAGACTGGGCACTTGGGGACTAGGCACTGGGGGACTGAGCACTTGGGGTCTAGAGACTGGGCACTGGAGAACTGGCCACTGGGGAACTGGGCACTGTGGGACTGGGCACTGAGGGACTAGTGACTGGGCACTGGGGGACTAGGCACTTGGGGACTAGAGATGGGGCACTGGAGAACTGGGCACTGGGGGACTGGGCACTTGGGGACTGGGCATTGGGCAACTAGAGACTGGGCACTGAAGAACTGTGCACTGGGACAATGGACACTGAGAAACTGGCCGCTGTAGGACTGGGCAATGACGGACTAGAGACTGGGCACTAGGGGACTGGGCACTGGGCACTGGGCACTGGAGGGCTGGGCACTGGTGGACTAGAGACTGGGCACTGGGGGAGTGAGCACTGGGGACTGGGAACTGGGCATGGACACTAGAGACTGGGCACTGGGTACTGGGGGACTGGGCACTGGAGACTGCACACTGGGGGACTGGGGACCTGCGGGATGACCACTGGGGACTGGGCACTGGGGGACTGGAGACCTGGGGAATGACCACTGCGGATTGGGCACTGGGGGACTGGGCACTGGGGAACTGGGCAATGGGGACTGGGCACTGGAGGACTGGAGACTGGGCACTGGGGGACTCAGCACTGGGGACTTGGCACTAGGGGAAGGGCACTGGGACACTGGACACCGGGGAACTGGGTGCTGTGGGACTGGGCACTGAGGGACTAGAGACTGGGCACTGGGGGACCAGGCACTTGGGGACTAGAGATGGGGCACTGGAGAACTGGGCACTGGGACACTGGACACTGGGGAACTGGGCACTGGGGGACTAGAGACTGGGCACTGGGGGACTGGGCACTTGAGGACTGGGCATTGGGCGACTAGAGACTGGGCATTGAAGAACTGAGCACTGGGACAATGGACAATGCGGAACTGGGTGCTGTAGGACTGGGCAATGAGGGACTAGAGACTGGGCACTGGGGGACTGGGCACTGGGGGACTGGGCACTGGGCACTGGGGACTGGGCACTGGAGGACTGGGCACTGGGGGTCTAGAGACTGGGCACTGGGGGAGTGAGCACTGGGAACTGGGTACTGGGGACTAGAGACAGGGCACTGGGGGACGTCACTGGGTACTGGGCACTGGGGACTTAGCACTGGGGACTGGGCACTGGGGGACTGGGCACTGGAGACTAGCCGTGGGTTACTGGTGACCTGGGGATGACCACTTGGGACTGGGCATTGGGGGACTAGGGACCTGGGGAAAGACCACTGGGGACTGAGCACTGGGGAACTGGGCACTGGGGACTGGGCATTAGGGAACTGGGCACTGAGGGAATACAGACTGAGCACTGGGGGACTGGGGACTGGGGGACTAGGAACTGAGCACTGGAGGACTGGGGAACTGGGAACTGGGCACTGGGGATTGCGAACTTGGGGTCTGGGCACTGGGGACTGGGAACTGGGGAGTGGGCACTGGAGGACTGGGCACTGGGGGATTGAGCACTGGAGACTGGGCACTGGGGACTGGGCAACTGCGCACTTGGGGACTGGGGGCTGGGCACTGGGGGCTGGGCACTGGGGTCTGGGCTCTTGGGGTCTGGACACTGGTGACTGGGCACTGGGGACTGGGCATTGGGAACTGCGGAACTGTGAACTGGGGACTGAGCATTTGTGGTCTGGGCACTGGGAGAATGGGCACTGGGGAATGGCCACTGGGGACTGGGCGCTGTGGCACTGGGCACTGGGGAATGGCCACTGGCGATTGGGCACTTTGGGACTAGAGACTGGGCCCTGGGAGACTGGGCACTGGGGGACTGGGCACTGTGGGACTTGGGAACTGGGCACTGGAGACTGGGCACCTGGGGTCTGTGCACTAGGCCCTGGGGGACTGGGCACTTGGGATCTGGGTACTGGGGATTGGGCACTGGGGAACTGGGCACTGTAGATTGGGCACTTGGGGTCTGGGCACTGGGGATTGGGCACTGGGGAACTGGGCACCGGGGAACTGGGCACTGGGGGACTTGGCACTTGGGGACTGGAGACTGGGCACTGGGGACTTGGCACTTGGGGTCTGGGCACTGGGGACTGGGCACTTGGGGAACTGGGCACTTGAGGACTAGGGACTGGGCACTTGGTGTCTGGGCACTTGGGGTCTGGGCACTTGGGGAACTGGGCCCTTGGGGACTGGGCACTTGGGAACATGGCACTTGGGGTCTGGGCACTTGGGGAACTGGGCACTTGAGGACAAGAGACTGGGCACTTGGTGTCTGGGCACTTGGGGTCTGGGCACTTGGGGAACTGGGCCCTTGGGGACTGGGCACTGGGTGACTGGGCACTTGGGGTCTGGGCACTTGGGGAACTGGGCACTTGAGGACTGGAGACTGGGCATTTGGGGTCTGGGCACTTGGGGAACTGGGCACTTGAGGACTGGAGACTGGGCACTTGGGGTCTGGGCACATGGGGAACTGGGCACTTGGGGACAGGAGACTGGGCACTGGGGGACTGGGCACTTGAGCACTGGAGACTGGGCACTGGGGGACTGGGCACTGGGGAACTGGGCACTTGGGGATGGGGCATTGGGTGTCTAGGGTCTGGGCACTGGGGAACTGGGCAGTGGGGGACTGGAGACGGGGCACTGGGGGACTGGACACTGGGACAATGGACACTGGGTGTCTGGGCGCTGTAGGACTGGGCACTGAGGGACTAGAGACTGGGCACTGGGGGACTGGGCGCTGGGGGAATAGAGACTGGGCACTTGGGGACTGGGCACTGGGGGACAGGTCACTGGAGGACTAGAGACTGGGCACTGGGTGTCTCAGCACTGGGGACTGGCCACTGGGGACTAAAGACTGGGCACTGGGGGACTGGGCACTTGGGACTGGGCACTGGAGTACTGGGCACTGGGGGACTAGAGACTGGGCACTGGGGGAGTGAGCACTGGGGACTGGGAACAGGGCACTGGGCACTTGGCACTAGAGACTGGGCACTGGGGGACTGGGCACTGCGCACTGGAGGACTGGGCACTGGAGACTGCGCACTGGGGGACTGGGGACCTGGGTGATGACCACTGGGGACTGGGCACTGGGCGACTGGGGAATGACCACTGGGGACTGGGCACTGGTGGTCTGGGCACTGGGGTTCTGGGCACTGGGGGACTTGGCACTGGGGAATTGGGCACTGGGGAACTGGGCACGTGGGGCCTGTGCATTAGGGAACTGGGCACTGAGGGACTACAGACTGGGCACTGGGGGACTGGGTGCTGGGGGACTATATACTGAGCACTGGGGGACTGGGGAACTGGGAACTGGTCACTGGGTGTTGGGCACTTGGGGTCTGGGCACTGGGGACTGGGCACTGGAGGACTGGGCACTGGGGGATTGGGAACTGGGGACTTGGCACTGGGGACTGGGCAACTGGGCACTGCAGTCTGGGCACTTGGGAACTGGGCACTGGTGACTGGACACTGGGGACTGGGTACTGGGGACTTGGCACTTGGGGTCTGGGCACTTGGGACTGGGCACTTGGGTAACTGGGCACTTGAGGACGAGAGACTGGGCACTTGGTGTCTGGGCACTTGGGGTCTGGGCACTGGGGACTGGGCACTGGGGACTGGGCACTGGAGGACTGGGCACTGGGGGATTGGGAACTGGGGACTTGGCACTGGGGACTGGGCAACTGGGCACTGCAGTCTGGGCACTTGGGAACTGGGCACTGGTGACTGGACACTGGGGACTGGGTACTGGGGAAATGGGCACTTGAGGACTGGAGACTGGGCACTGGGCCTTGGCACTTGGGGTCTGGGCACTGGGGACTGGGCACTTGGGGAATTGGGCACTTGAGGACTAGAGACTGGGCACTTGGTGTCTGGGCACTTGGGGTCTGGGCACTTGGGGAACTGGGCACTTGGGTTCTGGGCACTTGGGGAACTGGGCACTTGAGGACTGGAGACTGGGCATTTGGGGTCTGGGCACTTGGGGAACTGGGCACTTGGGGACAGGAGACTGGGCACTGGGGAATGGGCACTTGTGCACTGGAGACTGGGCACTGGGGGACTGGGCACTGGGAACTGGGCACTAGGGGATGCGGCATTGGGTGTCTAGGGTCTGGGCACTGGGGAACTGGGCAGTGGGGGACTGGAGATGGGGCACTGGGGGACTGGGCACTGGGACAATGGACACTGGGTGTCTGGGCGCTGTAGGACTGGGCACTGAGGGACTAGAGACTGGGCACTGGGGGACTGTGCGCTGGGGGAATAGAGACTGGGCACTTGGGGACTGGGCACTGGGGGACAGGGCACTGGAGGTCTAGAGACTGGGCACTGGGGGTCTCAGCACTGGGGGCTGTCCACTGGGGACTAAAGACTGGGCACTGGGGGCCTGGGCACTGGGGACTGGGCACTGGAGTACTGGGCACTGGGGGACTAGAGACTGGGCACTGGGGGAGTGAGCACTGGGGACTGGGACAGGGCACTGGGCACTTGGCACTAGAGACTGGGCACTGGGGGACTGGGCACTGCGCACTGGAGGACTGGGCACTGGAGACTGCGCACTGGGGGACTGGGGACCTGGGTGATGACCACTGGGGACTGGGCACTGGGGGACTGGGGAATGACCACTGGGGACTGGGCACTGGTGGTCTGGGCACTGGGGTTCTGGGCACTGGGGGACTGGGCATTGGAGAACTGGGCACTGGGGAACTGGGCACTGGGGACTGTGCATTAGGGAACTGGGCACTGAGGGACTACATACTGGGCACTGGGGGACTGGGTGCTGGGGGACTATGTACTGAGCACTGGGGGACTGGGGAACTGGGAACTGGTCACTGGGTGTTGGGCACTTGGGGTCTGGGCACTGGGGACTGGGCACTGGGCACTGGGGACTGGGCAACTGGGCACTGGGTTCTGGGCACTTGGGAACTGGGCACTGGTGACTGGGCACTGGGGACTGGGGACTGGGAAACTGGGCACTGGGGTTTGGGCATTGTGGTCTGGGCACTGGGGTACTGGGCACTGGGGAATGTCCACTGGGGATTGGGCAGTGGGGGACTGGGCACTGGGGAATGGCCACTGGGGATTGGGCACTTTGGGACTAGAGACTGGGCCCTGGAAGACTGGGCACTGGGGGACTGGTCACTGGGGGACTGGGCACTTGGTGTCTGGGTACTGGGGATTGGGCGCTGGGGAACTGGGCACTGGGGACTGGGCACTTGGGGTCTGGGTACTAGAGACTGGTCTCAGGAGGACTGGGGAACTTGGCACTGGGGACGGGGCACTGGGGGACTGGGGGCTGAGCACTGGAGACTGGGCACTTGGGGTCTGGGCACTTGATGTCTGGGCACTGGGGACTGGGCACTGGGGGACTGGGGGACTGGGCACTGGGGTCTGGGCACTTGTGGTCTGGGCACTGGGGGACTGGGCACTGGGGAATGGCCACTGGGGACAGGGCACTGGGGAATGGCCACTGGTGATTGGGCACTTTGGGACTAGAGACTGGGCCCTGGGACACTGGCCACTTGGGGAACTGGGCACTTGAGGACTGGAGACTGGGCACTGGGGACTGGGCACTTGGGGTCTGGGCACTGGGGACTGGGCACTTGGGGAACTGGGCAATTGAGGACTAGAGACTGGGCACTTGGTGTCTGGGCACTTGGGGTCTGGGCACTTGGGGAACTGTGCCCTTGGGAACTGGGCACTGGGGGACTGGGCACATGGGGTCTGGTCACTTGGGGAACTGGGCACTTGAGGACTGGAGACTGGGCAATTGGGGTCTGGGCACTTGGGGAACTGGGAACTTGAGGACTGGAGACTGGGCACTGGGGGACTGGGCACTTGAACACTGGAGACTGGGCACTGGGAGACTGGGCACTGGGGAACTGGGCACTTGGGGACGGGGCATTGGGTGACTAGGGTCAATGCACTGGGGAACTGGGCAGTGGGGGACTGGAGACTGGGCACTGGGGGAGTGAGCACTGGGGACTGGGAACTGGGCACTGGGCACTAGAGACTGGGTACTGGGCACTGGGCACTGGGGGACTGGGCACTGGAGACTGCACACTGGGGGACTGGGGACCTGGGGGATGACCACTGGGGACTGGGCACTGGGGGACTGGGCACTGGGGAACTGGGACCTGGGGGACTGGGCATTGGGGAACTGGGCACTGGGGAACTGGGCACTGGGGACTGGGCATGAGGGAACTGGGCACTGAGGGACTTCAGACAGGGCACTGGGGGACTGGGCGCTGGGGGACTATAGACTGAGCACTGGGGGACTGGGCAACTGGGAACTGGGCACTGGGGATTGGGCACTTTGGGTCTGGGCACTGGGGACTGGGCACTTGGGGACGGGGCATTGGGTGACTAGGGTCTGGGCACTGGGTTACTGGGCAGTGGGGGACTGGAGACGGGGCACTGGGGGACTGGGCACTGGGACAATGGTCTTAGGGTGTCTGTGCGCTGTAGGACTGGGCACTGAGGGACTAGAGACTGGGCACTGGGGGAATAGAGACTGGGCACTTGGGGACTGGGCACTGGGGGACAGGGCACTGGAGGACTAGAGACTGGGCACTTGGGGTCTCAGCACTGGGGACGGGCCACTGGGGACTAGAGACTGGGCACTGGGTGACTGGGCACTTGGGGTCTAGAGACTGGGCGCTGGAGAACTGGGCACTGGGGAACTGGGCGCTGTGGGACTGGGCACTGAGGGACTAGAGACTGGGCACTGGGGGACTAGGCACTTGGGGACTAGAGATGGGGCACTGGAGAACTGGGCACTGGGGGACAGGGCACTGGAGGACTAGAGACTGGGCACTTGGGGTCTCAGCACTGGGGACGGGCCGCTGGGGACTAGAGACTGGGCACTGGGTGACTGGGCACTTGGGGTCTAGAGACTGGGCGCTGGAGAACTGGGCACTGGGGAACTGGGCGCTGTGGGACTGGGCACTGAGGGACTAGAGACTGGGCACTGGGGGACTAGGCACTTGGGGACTAGAGATGGGGCACTGGAGAACTGGGCACTGGGACACTGGACACTGGGGAACTGGGCACTGGAGGACTAGAGATTGGGCGCTGGGGGACTGGGCACTTGGGGACTGGGCATTGTGCAACTAGAGACTGGGCAGTGAAGAACTGTAAACTGGGACAATGGACACTGGGAAACTGGGCGCTGTAGGACTGGGCAATGAGGGACTAGAGACTGGGCATTGGGGTACTGGGCACTGTGGACTGGGCACTGGGGGAGTGAGCACTAGGGACTGGGCACTGGGCACTAGAGACTGGTCACTGGGGGACTGGGCACTGGGCACTGGAGGACTGGGCACTGGAGACTGCGCACTGGCGGACTGGGGACCTGGGTGATGACCACTGGGGACTGGGCACTGGGGGACTGGGGAATGACCACTGGGGACTGGGCACTGGGGGACTGGGCACTGGGGAACTGGGCACTGGGGGACTGGGCATTGGGGATCTGGGCACTGGGGAACTGGGCACTGGGGACTGGGCATTAGGGAACTGGGCACTGGGTGAGTGGGCACTGAGGGACTATATACGGAGCACTGGGGAACTGGGAACTGGGCACTGGGGATTGGGCACTTGGGGTCTGGGCACTGGGGACTGGGCACTGGGGACTGGGCAACTGGGCACTGGGGGACTGGGGGCTGGGAACTGGGGTCTGGGCAACTGGGAACTGGGCACTTGTGACCGGGCACTGCGGACTGGGTACTGGGGAACTGGGCACTGGGGACTGGGCACTTGTGGTCTGGGCACTGGGGGACTGGGCACAGGGGAATGGCCACTGGGGATTGGGCACTTTGGGACTAGAGACTGGGCCCTGGGAGACTGGGCACTGGGGGACTGGTCACTGGGGCACTGGGCAACTGTGCACTGGTGACTGGGCACTTGGTGTCTGGGCACTGGGGACCCGGCACTGGGGGACTGGGCACTTGGGGTCTGGGTACTGGGGATTGGGCGCTGGGGAACTGGGCACTGGGGACTGGGCACTTGGGGTCTGGGCACTTGGTGTCTGGGCACTGGGGACTGGGCACTGGAGGACTGGGGGACTGGGCACTGGGGTCTGGGCACTGAGGAATGGCCACTGGGGACAGGGCACTGGGGAATGTCCACTGGGGATTGGGCACTTTGGGACTAGAGACTGGGCCCTGGGACACTGGCCACTTGGGGAACTGGGCACTTGAGGACTGGAGACTGGGCACTGGGGACTGGGCGCTTGGGGTCTGGGCACTGGGGACTGGGCACTTGGGGAACTGGGCACTTGAGGACTAGAGACTGGGCACTTGGTGTCTGGGCACTTGGGGTCTGGGCACTTGGGGAACTGTGCCCTTGGGGACTGGGCACTGGGGGACTGGGCACATGGGGTCTGGGCACTTGAGGACTGGAGACTGGGCACTTGGGGTCTGGGCACTTGGGGAACTGGGCACTTGAGGACTGGAGACTGGGCACTTGGGGTCTGGGCAATTGGGGAACTGGGCACTTGAGGACTGGAGACTGGGCACTTGGGGTCTGGGCACTTGGGGACGGGGCATTGGGTGACTAGGGTCAATGCACTGGGGAACTGGACAGTGGGGAACTGGAGACTGGGCACTGGGGGACTGGGCACTGAGGAACTGGGCACTTGGGGACGGGGCATTGGGTGACTAGGGTCTGGGCACTGGGGTACTGGGCAGTGGGGGACTGGAGACTGGGCACAGGAGGACTGGGCACTGGGACAATGAACACTGGGGATCTGGGCGCTGTAGGACTGGGCACTGAGGTACTAGAGACTGGGCACTGGGGAACTGGGTGCTGGGGGAATAGAGACTGGGCACTTGGGGACTGGGCACTGAGGGACGAGTGACTGGGCACTGGGGGACTGGGCACTGGAGGACTAGAGACTGGGCACTGGGGGTCTCAGCAATGCGGACTGGGCACTGGGGACTAGAGTCTGGGCACTGGGGGACTGGGCACTTGGGGTCTAGAGACGGCACTGGAGAACTGGACACTGGGACACTGGACACTGGGGAACTGGGCGCTGTGGGACTGGGCACTGGGGACTAGAGTCTGGGCACTGGGGGACTAGGCACTTGGGGACTAGAGATGGGGCACTGGAGAACTGGGCACTGGAGAACTGGGCACAGGGGAATTGGGCACTGGGGGACTAGAGCCTGGGCACTGGGGGACTGGGCACTTGGGGACTGGTCATTGGGCAACTAGAGACTGGGCACTGAAGAACTGTGCACTGGGCCAATGGACACTGAGAAACTGGGCGCTGTAGGACTGGGCAATGAGGGACTAGAGACTGGGCACTGTGGGACTGGGCACTGGGGACTGGGCACTGGAGGACTGGGCACTGGGGGAGTGAGCACTGGGGACTGGGAACTGGGCACTGGGCACTAGAGACTGGGCACTGGGCACTGGGCACTGGGGGACTGGGCACTGGAGACTGCACACTGGGGGCCTGGGGGCCTGGGGGATGACCACTGGGGACTGGGCACTGGGGGACTGGGGACCTGGGGATTGACCACTGGGGATTGGGCATTGGGGGACTGGGCACTGAGAAACTGGGACCTGGGGGACTGGGCATTGGGGAACTGGGCACTGGGGAACTGGGCACTGGGGACTGAGCATTAGGGAAGTGGGCACTGAGGGACTTCAGACAGGCCACTGGGGGACTGGGCGCTGGGGGAATACAGACTGAGCACTGGGGGACTGGGGGACTGGGAACTGGGCACTGGGGATTGGGCACTTGGGGTCTGGGCACTGGGGACTGGGCACTTGGGGACGGGGCATTGGGTGACTAGGGTCTAGGCACTGGGTTACTGGGCACTGGGGGACTGGGGACGGGGCACTGGGGGACTGGGCACTGGGACAATGGACTTCGGGTGTCTGTGCACTGTAGGACTGGGCACTGAGGGACTGGAGACTGGGCACTGGGGGACTGGGCACTGGGGGAATAGAGACTGGGCACTTGGGGACTGGGCACTGGGGGACAGGGCACTGGAGGACTAGAGACTGGGCACTTGGGGTCTCAGCACTGGGGACTGGGCACTGGGGACTAGAAACTGGGCATTGGGTGACTGGGCACTTGGGGTCTAGAGACTGGGCGCTGGAGAACTGGGCACTGGGACACTGGACACTGGGGAACTGGGCGCTGTGGGACAGGGCATTGAGGGACTAGAGACTGGGCACTGGGGGACTAGGCACTTGGGGACTAGAGATGGGGCACTGGAGAACTGGGCACTGGGACAATGGACACTGGGAAACTGGGCGCTGTAGGACTGGGCAATGAGGGACTAGAGACTGGGCACTGGGGTACTGGGCACTGGGGACTGGGCACTGAATGACTGGGCACAGGGGGACTAGAGACTGGGCATTGGGGGAGTGAGCACTGGGGACTGGGCACTAGAGACTGGGCACTGGGGACTGGGCACTGGGCACTGGAAACTGCGCACTGGGGGACTGGGGACCTGGGTGATGACCACTGGGGACTGGGCACTGGGGGACTGGGAATGACCACTGGGGACTGGGCACTGGGGGACTGGGCGCTGGGGGACTATATACTGAGCACTGGGGGACTGGGGGACTGGGAACTGGGCACTGGGGATTGGGCACTTGGGGTCTAGGCACTGGGGACTGGGCACTGGTGACTGGGCACTTGTGGTCTGGGCACTGCGGGACTGGGCACTGGGGAATGTCCACTGGGGACTGGGCACTGGGGGACTTGGCACTGGGGAATGACCACTGGGGATTGGGTACTTTGGGACTAGAGACTGGGCCCTGGGAGACTGGGCACTGGGGGACTGGTCACTAGGGCACTGGGCAACTGTGCACTGTTGAGTGGGCACTTGGGGTCTGGGCACTGGGGACCGGGCACTGGGGGACTGGGCACTTGGGGTCTGGGTACTGGGGATTGTGCGCTGGGGAACTGGGCACTTGTGGTCTGGGCACTGGGGAACTGGGCACTGGGGAATGTCCACTGGGGACTGGGCACTGGGGGACAGGGCACTGGGGAATGGCCACTGGGGATTGGGCACTTTGGGACTAGAGACTTGGTCCTGGGAGACTGGGCACTGGGGGACTGGTCACTGGGGCACTGGGCAACTGTGCACTGGTGACTGGGCACTTGGGGTCTGGGCACTTGTGGTCTGGGTACTATAGACAAGTCTCAGGAGGACTGGGGAAATTGGCACTGGGAAACTGGGCACTGGGGGACTGGCCACTGGGCAACTTGGCACTGGGGGACTGAGGGCTGGGCACTGGAGACTGGACACTTGGGGTCTGGGCACTTGGTGTCTGGGCACTGGGGTCTGGGCACTTGGGGATTGGGGGACTGGGCACTGGGGTCTGGGCACTTGTGGTCTGGGCACTGGGGGACTGGACACTGGGGAATGGCCACTGGGGACAGGGCACTGGGGGATGACCACTGGGGACTGGGCACTGGGGGACTGGTGACCTGGGTAATGACCACTGGGGATTGGGCACTGGGGGACTGGGCACTGGGGAACTGGGACCTGGGGGACTGGGCATTGGGGAACTGGGCACTGGGGAACTGGGCACTGGGACTGGGCATTAGGGAACTGGGCACTGAGGGACTTCAGACTGGGCACTGGGGGATTGGGCACTGGGGGACTATAGACTGAGCACTGGGGGAGTGAGCACTGGGGACTGGGAACTGGGCACTGTGCACCTGAGACTGGGCACTGGGGGACTGGGCACTGGGATACTTCGCACTGGAGACTGCGCACTGGGGGACTGGGGACCTGGGGGATGACCACTGGGGACTGGGCACTGGGGGACTGGTGACCTGGGTAATGACCACTGGGGATTGGGCACTGGGGGACTGGGCACTGGGGAACTGGGACCTCGGGGACTGGGCATTGGGGAACTGGGCACTGGGGAACTGGGCACTGGGACTGGGCATTAGGGAACTGGGCACTGAGGGACTTCAGACTGGGCACTGGGGGATTGGGCACTGGGGGACTAGAGACTGAGAACTGGGGGACTGGGAACTGGGCACTGAGAATTGGGCACTTGGGGTCTGGGCACTGGGGACTGGGCACAGGTGACTGGGCACTGGAGGACTGGGCACTGGGGTCTGGGCACTGGGGTCTGGGCACTTGTGGTCTGGGCACTGGGGACTGGGGACTGGGCACTGGGGAATGGCCACTGGGGACAGGGCACTGGGGAATGGCCACTGGGGATTGGGCACTTTGGGACTAGCGACTGGGCCCTGGGAGAAAGGGCACTGGGGGACTGGGCACTGGGGGACTGGGGAACTGGGCACTGGAGACTGGGCACTTGTACTCTGGGGACTGGGGACTGGGCTCTGGGGACTGGGCACCGGGGTCTGGGCACTGGAGAACTGGGCACTGGGGGATTGGGCACTGGGGACTGGGCTCTGGGGACTGGACAACTGGGCACTGGGGGACTGGGAGCTGGGCACTGGGGTCTGGGCACTTGGGGTCCGGGCACTGGTGACTGGGCACTTGGGACTGGTACTGGGGAACTGGGCACTGGGGACTGGGCACTTGTCGTCTGGGCACTGGGGGACTGGGCACTGGGGAATTTCCACTGGGGACTGGGCACTAGTGGACTGGACACTGGGGAATGGCCACTGGGGATTGTGCTCTTTGGGACTAGAGACTGGGCCCTGGGAGACTGGGCACTGGGGGACTGGTCACTGGGGCACTGGAGACTGGGCACTTGGGTTCTGGGCAGTGGGGTCTGGGCACTGGGGAACTGGGCACATGGGGTCTGGGTACTGGGGATTGGGCACAGGGGAACTGGGCACTGGGGACTGGGCACTTGGGCTCTGGGTACTAGAGACTGGTCTCTGGGGGACTGGGGAATTTGGCACTGGGGAACTGGGCACTGGGGGACATGCCACTGGGCAACTTGGCACTGGGGGACTGGGGGCTGAGCACTGGAGACTGGGCACTTGGGGTCTGGGCACTTGTGGTCTGGGGACTGGGGACTGGGCACTGGGGAATGGCCACTGGGGATTGGGCACTTTGGGACTAGAGACAGGGCCCTGGGAGACTGGGCACTGGGGGACTGGGCACTGGGGGACTGGGGAAATGGGCACTGGAGACTTGGCACTTGGGCTCTGGGGAAATGGGGACTGGGCACTGGGGTCTGGGTACTGAGGATTGGGCACTGGAGGACTGGGCACGGGAGACTGTGCACTGGGGACTGTGCACTTGGGGTCTGGGCACTGGGGGATTGGGCACTGGGGAACTGGGCACTGGGGTACTGGGGAACTGGGCACTGGGGACCGGGCACTTGTGGTATGGGCACTGGGGAATGGCCACTGGGGAGTGGGCACTGTGGGACTGGGCACTGGGATATGGCCACTGGTGATTGGGCACTTTGGGACTAGAGACTGGGCCCTGGGAGACTGGGCACTGTGGGACTGGGCACTGGGAGACTGGGCACTGGGGTCCTGGGCACTGAGGGACTAGAGACTGGGCAATGGGGGACTGGGCACTAGGGGACTCAGCACTGGGAACTTGGCACTGGGGAACTGGACATAGGGGGACTGGGGACCTGGGGACAAGTGACTGGGCACTGGGGGACTGGGCACTTGGTGTCTGGGCACTGGGGCCTGGGCACTGGGAACTTGGCACTGGGGAACTGGGCACTGGGGGACTGGGCACTTGGGGTCTGGAGACTGGGCACTGGGGGACTGGGCACTTGGTGTCTGGGCACTGGGAACTTGGCACTGGGGAACTGGGCGCGGGGGGACTGGGGACCTGGGGACTAGAGACTGGGCACTGGGGGACTGGGCACTTGGTGTCTGGGCACTGGGGCCTGGGTACTGGGAACTTGGCACTGGGGAACTGGGCACTGGGGGACTGGGCACTTGGGGTCTGGGCACTTGAGGACTGAGCACTTGGGGTCTGGGCACTGGGGGACTGGGCATGGGGGCCTGGGCACTGGGGACGGTGCAACTGGGGACTGGACACTGGGGGTGGGCACTGGGGCACTTGGGGACTGGGTACTGGGTGACTGGGCTCTGTGGATTGGGCACTGGGGATTGGGCACATTGGGACTAGAGACTGGGCCTTGGGAGTCTGGGCACATGGGGAACTGGGCACTTGAGGACTGGAGACTGGGCACTGGGGACTGGGCACTTGGGTTCTGGGCACTTGGGGAACTGGGCCCTTGGGGACTGGGCACTGGGGGTCTGGGCACTTGTGGTCAGGGCACTTGTGGAACTGGGCACTTGAGGACTGGAGACTGGGCACTTGTGGTCAGGGCACTTGTGGAACTGGGCACTTGAGGACTGGTGACTGGGCACTTGGGGTCTGGGCACTTGGGGAACTGAGCACTTGAGGACTGGAGACTGGGCACTGGGGGACTGGAGACTGGGCACTGGGGGACTAGAGACTGGGCACTGGGGGACTGGGCACTTGAGCACTGGAGACTGGGCACTGGGGGACTGGGCACTGGGGAACTGGGCACTTGGGGACGGGGCATTGGGGGACTAGGGTCAATGCACTGGGGAACTGGGCAGTGGGGGACTGGAGACTGGGCACTGGGGGACTGGGCACTGGGACAATGGACACTGGGGATCTGGGTCTGGGCGCTGTAGGACTGGGCACTGAGGGACTAGAGACTGGGCACTGGCGGACTAGGCACTGGGGGACTGGGCACTGGGGGAATAGAGACTGGGCACTTGGGGACTGGGCACTGGGGGTCTCAGCAATGGGGACTGGGCACTGGGGACTAGAGACTGGGCACTGGGGTACTGGGCACTTGGGGTCTAGAGACTGGGCACTGGAGAACTGGGCACTGGGACACTGGACACTGGGGAACTGGGTGCTGTGGGACTGGGCACTGAGGGACTAGAGACTGGGCACTGGGGGACTAGGCACTTGGGGACTAGAGATGGGGCACTGGAGAACTGGGCACTGGGACACTGGACACTGGGGAACTGGGCACTGGGGGACTAGAGACTGGGCACTGGGGGACTGGGCACTTGGGGACTGGGCATTGGGCAACTAGAGACTGGGCACTGAAGAACTGTGCACTGGGACAATGGACACTGGGAAACTGGGTGCTGTAGGACTGGGCAATGAGGGACTAGAGACTGGGCACTGGGGGACTGGGCACTGGGGACTAAGCAATGGAGGACTGGGCACTGGGGGACTAGAGACTGGGCACTGGGAGAGTGTGCACTGGGGACTGGGAACTGGGCACTAGAGACTGGGCACTGGGCACTGGGCACTGGGGGACTTCGCACTGGAGACTGCACACTGGGGGACTGGGGTCCTGGGGGATGACCACTGGGGACTGGGCACTGGGGGACTGGGGACCTGGGGACTGACCACTGCGGATTGGGCACTGGGCGACTGGGCACTGGGGAACTGGGACCTGGGGGACTAGGCATTGGGGATTTGGGCACTGGGGAACTGGGCACTTGGGACTGGGCATTAGGGAACTGGGCACTGAGGGACTTCAGACTGGGCACTGGGGGACTGGGCGCTGGGGGACTATAGACTGAGCGCTGGGGGACTGGGGAACTGGGAACTGGACACTGGGGATTGGGCACTTGGGGTCTGGGCACTGGGGACTGGGCACTGGGGACTGGGCACTGGAGGACTGGGCACTGGGTGATTGGGCACTGAGGGACTGGGCACTGGGGACTGGGCAACTGGGCCCTGGGGGACTGGGGGCTTGGGACAGGGGTCTGAGCACTTGGGTTCTGGGCACTGGTGACTGGGCACTGGGGTCTGGGTACTGGGGAACTGGGCACTGGGGAACTGGGCACTTGTGGTCTGGGCACTGGGGGACTGGGCACTGGGGAATGTCCACTGGGGACTGGGCACAGGGGGACTGGGAACTGGGGAATGGTCACTGGGGATTGGGCACTTTGGGACTTGAGACTGGGCTCTGGGAGACTAGGTACTGGGGGACTGGTCACTGGGGCACTGGGCAACTGGGCACTGGGGACTGGGCATTGGGGGACAGGGCACTTGGTGTCTGGGTACTGGGGATTGGACACTGGGGATCTGGGTACTGGGGACTGGGCACTTGGGCTCTGGGTACTAGAGACTGGTCTCTGGGGGACTGGGGAACTTGGCACTGGGGAATTGGGCACTGGGGGACTGGCCACTGGACAACTTGGCACTGGGGGACTGGGGGCTGGGCACTGGAGACTGGGCACTTGGGGTATGGTCACTTGGTGTCTAGGCACTGGTGACTGGCCACTGGGGACTGGGCACTGGGGTCTGGGGGACTGGGCACTGGGGTCTGGGCACTTGGGGTCTGGGCACTTGGGTTCTGGGCACTTGGGGAACTGTGCCCTTGGGGAGTGGGCACTGGGAGACTGGGCGTTTGGGGTCTGGGCACTTGGGGA
Organism: Isurus oxyrinchus; assembly: GCA_026770705.1. Lineage (NCBI taxonomy): Eukaryota > Metazoa > Chordata > Chondrichthyes > Lamniformes > Lamnidae > Isurus > Isurus oxyrinchus. Next base: position 90,384 of record JANJGN010000694.1, on the reverse strand, counting down.
ACTGGGCAATTGAGGACTGGAGACTGGGCACTTGGGGTCTGGGCATTTGTGGAACTGGGCACTTGAGGACTGGAGACAGGGCACTTGGGGTCTGGGCACTTGGGGAACTGAGCACTTGAGGACTGGAGACTGGGCACTGGGGGACTGGGCACTGGGGAACTGGGCACTTGAGGACGGGGCATTGGGTGACTAGGGTCTGGGCACTGGGGAACTGGGCAGTGGGGGACTGGAGACTGGGCACTGGGGGACTGGGCACTGGGACAATGGACCCTGGGGATCGGGGCGCTGTAGGACTGGGCTCTGAGGGACTAGAGACTGGGCACTGGGGGACTGGGCACTGGGGGAATAGAGACTGGGCACTTGGGGACTGGGCACTGGGGGACTGGGCACTGGAGGACTAGAGACTGGGCACTGGGTGTCTCAGGAATGGGGACGGGGCACTGGGGACTAGAGGCTGGGCACTGGGGAAGTGGGCACTTGGGGTCTAGAGACTGGGCACTGAGACACTGGACACTGGGGAACTGGGCACTTGGGGACTGGGCATTGGGCAACTAGAGACTGGGCACTGAAGAACTGTGCACTGGGACAATGGACACTGGGGAAACTGGGCGCTGTAGGAATGGGAAATGAGGGACTAGAGACTGGACACTGGGGGACTGGGCACTGGGGACTGGGCACTGGAGGACTGGGCACTGGGGGACTAGAGACTGGGCACTGGGGGAGTGAGCACTGGGGACTGGGAACTGGGCACTGGAGACTGGGGGACTGGGCACTGGGGGACTTCGCACTGGAGACTGCGCACTGGGGGACTGGGGACCTGGGGGGTGACCACTGGGGACTGGGCACTGGGGGACTGGGGGCCTGGGGAGTGACCACTGGGGATTGGGCACTGGGGGACAGGGCACTGGGGAACTGGGACCTCGGGGACTGGGCATTGGGGAACTGGGCACTGGGGAACTGGGCACTGGGGACTGGGCATTAGGGAACTGGGCACTGAGGGACTTCAGACTGGGCACTGGGGGACTGGGTGCTGGGGGACTATAGACTGAGCACTGGGGGACTGGAGGACTGGGGAACTGGGAACTGGGCACTGGGGATTGGGCACTAGAGGACTGGGCACTGGGGGATTGGGCACTGGGGACTGGGCACTGGGGACTGGGCAACTGGGCACTGGGGGACTGGGGGCTTGGCACTGGGGTCTGAGCACTTGGGGTCCGGGCACTGGTGACTGGGCACTGGGGAACTGGGCACTGGGGGACTGGTCACTGGGGCACCGGGCAACTGGGCACGGGAGACTGGGCACTTGGGTTCTGGGCACTGGGGACTGGGCACTGGGGAACTGGGCACTTGGGGTCTGGGTACTGGGGATTGGGCACTGGGGATCTGAGCACTGGGGACTGGGCACTTGGGCTCTGGGTGCTAGAGACTGGTCTCTGGGGGACTGGGGAACTTGGCAATGGGGAACTGGGCACTGGGGGACTGGCCACTGGGCAACTTGGCACTGGGGGACTGGGGGCTGGGCACTGGAGACTGGGCACTTGGGGGATGGGCACTTGGTGTCTAGGCACTGGTGACTGGGCACTGGGGACTGGGCACTGGGGTCTGGGGGACTGGGCACTGGGGTCTGGGCACTTGGGGTCTGGGCACTTGAGGACTGGAGACAGGGCACTTGGGGTCTGGGCACTTGGGGAACTGAGCACTTGAGGACTGGAGACTGGGCACTGGGGACTGGGCACTGGGGAACTGGGCACTTGAGGACGGGGCATTGGGTGACTAGGGTCTGGGCACTGGGGAACTGGGCAGTGGGGGACTGGAGACTGGGCACTGGGGGACTGGGCACTGGGACAATGGACCCTGGGGATCGGGGCGCTGTAGGACTGGGCACTGAGGGACTAGAGACTGGGCACTGGGGGACTGGGCACTGGGGGAATAGAGACTGGGCACTTGGGGACTGGGCACTGGGGGACTGGGCACTGGAGGACTAGAGACTGGGCACTGGGGGTCTCAGCAATGGGGACTGGGCACTGGGGACTAGAGACTGGGCACTGGGACACTGGACACTGGGGAACTGGGCACTTGGGGACTGGGCATTGGGCAACTAGAGACTGGGCACTGAAGAACTGTGCACTGGGACAATGGACACTGGGAAACTGGGCGCTGTTGGAATGGGCAATGAGGGACTAGAGACTGGGCACTGGGGGACTGGGCACTGGGGACTGGGCACTGGAGGACTGGGCACTGGGGGACTAGAGACTGGGCACTGGGGGAGTGAGCACTGGGGACTGGGAACTGGGCGCTGGAGACTGGGGACTGGGCACTGGGCACTGGGGGACTTCGCACTGGAGACTGCACACTGGGGGACTGGGGACCTGGGGGATGACCACTGGGGACTGGGCACTGGGGGACTGGGCACTGGGGAACTGGGACCTCGGGGACTGGGCATTGGGGAACTGGGCACTGGGGAACTGGGCACTGGGGACTGGGCATTAGGGAACTGGGCACTGAGGGACCTCAGACTGGGCACTGGGGGACTGGGTGCTGGGGGACTATAGACTGAGCACTGGGGGACTGGGGAACTGGGAACTGGGCACTGGGGATTGGGCACTTGGGGTCTGGGCACTTGGGGACTGGGCACTGGGGATTGGGCACTAGAGGACTGGGCACTGGGGGATTGGGCACTGTGGACTGGGCACTGGGGACTGGGCAACTGGGCACTGGGGGACTGGGGGCTTGGCACTGGGGTCTGAGCACTTGGGGTCCGGGCACTGGTGACTGGGCACTGGGGACTAGATCCTGGGGAACTGGGCACTGGGGACTGGGCACTTGTGGTCTGGGCACTGGGGGACTGGACACTGGGGAATGTCCACTGGGGACTGGGCACTGGTGGACTGGGCACTGGGTAATGGCCACTGGGGATTGGGCACTTTGGGACTAGAGACTGGGCTCTGGGAGACTGGGCACTGGGGGACTGGTCACTGGGGCACTGGGCAACTGGGCACGGGAGACTGGGCACTTGGGTTCTGGGCACTGGGGACTGGGCACTGGGGGACTAGGCACTGGGAACTGGGCACTTGGGCTCTGGGTGCTAGAGACTGGTCTCTGGGGGACTGGGGAACTTGGCACTGGGGAACTGGGCACTGGGGGACTGGCCACCTGGCAACTTGGCACTGGGGGACTGGGGGCTGGGCACTGGAGACTGGGCACTTGGGGTCTGGGCACTTGGTGTCTAGGCACTGGTGACTGGGCACTGGGGACTGGGCACTGGGGTCTGGGGGACTGGGCACTGGGGTCTGGGCACTTGTGGTCTGGGCACTGGGTGACTGGGCATTGGGGGACTGGGCACTGGGGAATTGGGCACTTCGGGATGGGGCATTGGGTGACTAGGGTCTGGGCACTGGGGAACTGGGCAGTGGGGAACTGGAGTCGGGGCACTGGGGGACTGGGCACTGGGACAATGGACACTGGGGATCTGGGCACTGTAGGACTGGGCACTGAGGGACTAGAGACTGGGCACTGGGGGACTGGGCACTGGGGAATAGAGACTGGGCACTTGGGGACTGGGCACTGGGGTACTGGGCACTGGAGGACTAGGGACTGGGCACTGGGGGTCTCAGCAATGGGGACTGGGCACTGGGGACTAGACTGGGCACTGGGGGACTGGGGAACTGGGAACTGGGGACTGGGCACTGGGGACTGGGCACTGGAGGACTGGGCACTGGGGGATTGGGCACTGGGGACTGGGCACTGGGGACTGGGCAACTGGGCATTGGGGGACTGGGGGCTTGGCACTGGGGTCTGAGCACTTGTGGTCCGGGCACTGGTGACTGGGCACTGGGGACTGGGTACTGGGGAACTGGGCACTGGGGACTGGACACTTGTGGTCTGGGCACTGGGGGACTGGGCACTGGGGAATGTCCACTGGGGACTGGGCACTGGTGGACTGGGCACTGGAGAATGGCCACTGGGGATTGGGCACTTTGGGACTAGAGACTTGGCTCTGGGAGACTGGGCACTGGGGGACTGGTCACTGGGGCACTGGGCACTGGAGACTGGGCACTTGGGGTCTGGGCACTGGGGACTGGGCACTTGTGTTCTGGGTACTGGGGATCTGGGCACTGGCGACTGGGCACCTGGGCTCTGGGGGATTGGGGGCTGGGCACTGTAGACTGGGCACTTGGGGTCTGGGCACTTGGTGTCTAGGCACTGGTGACTGGGCACTGGGGACTTGGCACTGGGGGACTGGGGGACTGGGCACTGGGGTCTGGGCACTTGTGGTCTGGGCACTGGGTGACTGGTCACTGGGGAATGGCACTGGGGACAGGGCACTGGGGAAAGGCCAATGGGGATTGGGCACTTTGGGACTAGAGACTGGGCCCTGGGAGACTGGGTACTGGGGGACTGAGCACTGGGGGACTGGGGAACTGGGCACTGGAGACTGCACACATGGGCACTGGGGACTGGGGACTGGGCACTGGGGTCTGGGTACTGAGGATTGGGCACTGGGGACTGTGCACTTGTGGTCTGGGCACTGGGGGACTGGGCACTGGGGGATGTCCACTGGGGACAAGGCACTGGTGGACTGGGCACTGGGGAATGGCCACTGGGGATTGGGCACTTTGGGACTAGAGACTGGGCTCTGGGAGACTGGGCACTGGGGGACTGGTCACTGGGGCACTGGGCAACTGGGCACTGGAGACTGGGCACTTGGGGTCTGGGCACTGGGGACTGGGCACTGTGGTCTGGGTACTGGGGATTGGGCACTAGGGACTGGGCACTTGGGGTCTGGGTACGGGGATTGGGCACTGGGGACTGGGCACTGGGGTCTGGGCACTTGGGGTCTGGGCAGTGGGGAACTGGGCACTTGGGGTCTGGGTACTGGGGATTTGGCAGTGGGGATCTGGGCACTGGGGACTGGGCACTTGGGCTCTGTGTGCTAGAGACTGGTCTCTGGGGGACTGGGGAACTTGGCACTGGGGAACTGGGCACTGGGGGACTAGAGACTGGGCACTGGGGGAGTGAGCACTGGGGACTGGGAACTGGGCACTGGAGACTGGGGGACTGGGCACTGGGCTCTGGGCACTGGGCACTCGGGGACTTCGCACTGGAGACTGCACACTGGGGGACTGGGGACCTGGGGGATGACCACTAGGGACTGGGCACTGGGGGTCTGGGGACCTGGGGATTGACCACTGGGGATGTGGCACTGGGGGACTGGGCACTGGGGAACTGAGACCTGGGGGACTGGGCATTGGGGAACTGGGCACTGGGGAACTGGGCACTGGGGACTGGGCATTAGGGAACTGGGCACTGAGGGACTTCAGACTGGGCACTGGGGGACAGAGCGCGGGGAGACTATAGATTGAGAACTGGGGGACTGGGGAACTGGGAACTGGGCACTGGGGATTGGGCACTTGGGGTCTGGGCACTAGGGAATGGGCACTGGGGACTGGGCACTGGAGGACTGGGCACTGGGGGATTGGGCACTGGGGACTGGGCACTGGGGACTGGGCAACTGGGCATTGGGGGACTGGGGGCTTGGCTCTGGGGTCTGAGCACTTGGGGTCCGGGCACTGGTGACTGGGCACTGGGGACTGGGTATGGGGGAACTGGGCACTGGGGACTGGACACTTGTGGTCTGGGCACTGGGGGACTGGGCACTGGGGAATGTCCACTGGGGACTGGGCACTGGTGGACTGGGCATTGGGGAATGACCACTGGGGATTGGGCACTTTGGGACTAGAGACTGGGCTCTGGGAGACTGGGCACTGGGGGACTGGTCACTGGGGCACTGGGCAACTGGGCACTGGAGACTGGGCACTTGGGGTCTGGGCACTGGGGACTGGGCACTGGGGATTGGGCACTGGGGATCTGGGCACTGGCGACTGGGCACTTGGGCTCTGGGGGACTGGGAGCTGGGCACTGTAGACTGGGCACTTGGGGTCTGGGCACTTGGTGTCTAGCCACTGGTGACTGGGCACTGGGGACTGGGCACTGGGGGACTGGGGGACTGGGCACTGGGGTCTGGGCACTTGTGGTCTGGGCACTGGGTGACTGGTCACTGGGGAATGGCACTGGGGACAGGGCACTGGGGAATGGCCAATGGGGATTGGGCACTTTGGGACTAGAGACTGGGCCCTGGGAGATTGGGTACTGGGGGACTGAGCACTGGAGGACTGGGGAACTGAGCACTGGAGACTGGGCACATGGGCACTGGGGACTGGGGACTGGGCACTGGAGTCTGGGTACTGGGGATTGGGCCCTGTAGGAGTGGGCACTGGGGACTGTGCACTTGTGGTCTGGGCACTGGGGGACTGGACACTGGGGAATGTCCACTGGGGACTGGGCACTGGTGGACTGGGCACTGGGGAATGGCCACTGGGGATTGGGCACTTTGGGACTAGAGACTGGGCTCTGGGAGACTGGGCACTGGGGGACTGGTCACTGGGGCACTGGGCAACTGGGCACTGGAGACTGGGCACTTGGGGTCTGGGCACTGGGGACTGGGCACTGGGTACTGGGCACTTGGGGTCTGGGTACGGGGATTAGGCACTGGGGACTGGGCACTGGGGTCTGGGCACTTGGGGTCTGGGCACTGGGGAACTGGGCACTCGGGGTCTGGGTACTGGGGATTGGGCATTGGGGATCTGGGTACTGGGGACTGGGCACTTGGGCTCTGGGTGCTAGAGAATGGTCTCTGGGGGACTGGGGAACTTGGCACTGGGGAACTGGGCACTGGGGGACTGGCCACAGGGCAACTTGGCACTGGGGGACTGGGAGCTGGGCACTGGAGACTGGGCACTTGGCGTCTGGGCACTTGGTGTCTAGGCACTGTTGACTGGGCACTGGGGACTGGTCACTGGGGTCTGGGAGACAGGGCACTTGGGTCTGGGCACTTGTGATCTGGGCACTGGGTGACTGGGCACTGGGGGACTGGGCACTGTGGAACTGGGCACTTTGGGACGGGGCATTGGGTGACTAGGGTCTGGGCACTGGGGAACTGGGCACTGGGGACTGGGCACTGGGGAACTGGGCACTGGGCACTGGGGAACTGGGCACTGGGGACTGGGCACTTGTGGTCTGGGCACTGGGGAATGACCACTGGGGACTGGGCACTGGGGGACTCGGCACTGGGAACTTGGCACTCGGGAACTGGGCACGGGGGGACTGGGCACTTCGGGACTAGAGACGGGGCAGTGGGGGACTGGGCACTTGGGGTCTGTGCACTGGGGGACTGGGCACTTTGAACTTGGCACTGGGGAACTGGGCACTTGGGGTCTGTGCACTGGGGGACTGGGCACTTTGAACTTGGCACTGGGGAACTGGGCACTGGGGGACTGGGCACTTGGAGTCTGGGCACTTGGGTTCTGGGCACTTGGGGAACTGGACCCTTGGGGACTGGGCACTTGGGATCTGGGCATTTGGGGAACTGGGCACTTGAGGACTGGAGACAGGGCACTTGGGGTCTGGGCACTTGGGGAACTGAGCACTTGAGGACTGGAGACTGGGCACTGGGGACTGGGCACTTGAGCACTGGAGACTGGGCACTGGAGGACTGGGCACTGGGGAACTGGGCACTTGGGGACGGGGCATTGGGTGACTAGGGTCTGGGCACTGGGGAACTGGGCAGTGGGGGACTGGAGACTGGGCACTGGGGGACTGGGCACTGGGACAATGGACACTGGAGATCTGGGCGCTGTAGGACTGGGCACTGAGGGACTAGAGACTGGGCACTGGGGGACTGGGCACTGGGGGAATAGAGACTGGGCACTTGGGGACTGGGCACTGGGGGACTGGGCACTGGAGGACTAGAGACTGGGCACTGGGGGTCTCAGCAATGGGGACTGGGCACTGGGGACTAGAGACTGGGCACTGGGACACTGGACACTGGGGAACTGGGCACTTGGGGACTGGGCATTGGGCAACTAGAGACTGGGCACTGAAGAACTGTGCACTGGGACAATGGACACTGGGAAACTGGGCGCTGTTGGAATGGGCAATGAGGGACTAGAGACTGGGCACTGGGGGACTGGGCACTGGGGACTGGGCACTGGAGGACTGGGCACTGGGGGACTAGAGACTGGGCACTGGGGGAGTGAGCACTGGGGACTGGGAACTGGGCGCTGGAGACTGGGGAATGGGCACTGGGCACTGGGGGACTTCGCACTGGAGACTGCACACTGGGGGACTGGGGACCTGGGGGATGACCACTGGGGACTGGGCACTGGGGGACTGGGCACTGGGGAACTGGGACCTCGGGGACTGGGCATTGGGGAACTGGGCACTGGGGAACTGGGCACTGGGGACTGGTCATTAGGGAACTGGGCACTGAGGGACCTCAGACTGGGCACTGGGGGACTGGGTGCTGGGGGACTATAGACTGAGCACTGGGGGACTGGGGAACTGGGAACTGGGCACTGGGGATTGGGCACTTGGGGTCTGGGCACTTGGGGACTGGGCACTGGGGATTGGGCACTAGAGGACTGGGCACTGGGGGATTGGGCACTGTGGACTGGGCACTGGGGACTGGGCAACTGGGCACTGGGGGACTGGGGGCTTGGCACTGGGGTCTGAGCACTTGGGGTCCGGGCACTGGTGACTGGGCACTGGGGACTAGATCCTGGGGAACTGGGCACTGGGGACTGGGCACTTGTGGTCTGGGCACTGGGGGACTGGACACTGGGGAATGTCCACTGGGGACTGGGCACTGGTGGACTGGGCACTGGGTAATGGCCACTGGGGATTGGGCACTTTGGGACTAGAGACTGGGCTCTGGGAGACTGGGCACTGGGGGACTGGTCACTGGGGCACTGGGCAACTGGGCACGGGAGACTGGGCACTTGGGTTCTGGGCACTGGGGACTGGGCACTGGGGGACTAGGCACTGGGAACTGGGCACTTGGGCTCTGGGTGCTAGAGACTGGTCTCTGGGGGACTGGGGAACTTGGCACTGGGGAACTGGGCACTGGGGGACTGGCCACCTGGCAACTTGGCACTGGGGGACTGGGGGCTGGGCACTGGAGACTGGGCACTTGGGGTCTGGGCACTTGGTGTCTAGGCACTGGTGACTGGGCACTGGGGACTGGGCACTGGGGTCTGGGGGACTGGGCACTGGGGTCTGGGCACTTGTGGTCTGGGCACTGGGTGACTGGGCATTGGGGGACTGGGCACTGGGGAATTGGGCACTTCGGGATGGGGCATTGGGTGACTAGGGTCTGGGCACTGGGGAACTGGGCAGTGGGGAACTGGAGTCGGGGCACTGGGGGACTGGGCACTGGGACAATGGACACTGGGGATCTGGGCACTGTAGGACTGGGCACTGAGGGACTAGAGACTGGGCACTGGGGGACTGGGCACTGGGGAATAGAGACTGGGCACTTGGGGACTGGGCACTGGGGTACTGGGCACTGGAGGACTAGGGACTGGGCACTGGGGGTCTCAGCAATGGGGACTGGGCACTGGGGACTAGACTGGGCACTGGGGGACTGGGGAACTGGGAACTGGGGACTGGGCACTGGGGACTGGGCACTGGAGGACTGGGCACTGGGGGATTGGGCACTGGGGACTGGGCACTGGGGACTGGGCAACTGGGCATTGGGGGACTGGGGGCTTGGCACTGGGGTCTGAGCACTTGTGGTCCGGGCACTGGTGACTGGGCACTGGGGACTGGGTACTGGGGAACTGGGCACTGGGGACTGGACACTTGTGGTCTGGGCACTGGGGGACTGGGCACTGGGGAATGTCCACTGGGGACTGGGCACTGGTGGACTGGGCACTGGAGAATGGCCACTGGGGATTGGGCACTTTGGGACTAGAGACTTGGCTCTGGGAGACTGGGCACTGGGGGACTGGTCACTGGGGCACTGGGCACTGGAGACTGGGCACTTGGGGTCTGGGCACTGGGGACTGGGCACTTGTGTTCTGGGTACTGGGGATCTGGGCACTGGCGACTGGGCACCTGGGCTCTGGGGGATTGGGGGCTGGGCACTGTAGACTGGGCACTTGGGGTCTGGGCACTTGGTGTCTAGGCACTGGTGACTGGGCACTGGGGACTGGGCACTGGGGGACTGGGGGACTGGGCACTGGGGTCTGGGCACTTGTGGTCTGGGCACTGGGTGACTGGTCACTGGGGAATGGCACTGGGGACAGGGCACTGGGGAAAGGCCAATGGGGATTGGGCACTTTGGGACTAGAGACTGGGCCCTGGGAGACTGGGTACTGGGGGACTGAGCACTGGGGGACTGGGGAACTGGGCACTGGAGACTGCACACATGGGCACTGGGGACTGGGGACTGGGCACTGGGGTCTGGGTACTGAGGATTGGGCACTGGGGACTGTGCACTTGTGGTCTGGGCACTGGGGGACTGGGCACTGGGGGATGTCCACTGGGGACAAGGCACTGGTGGACTGGGCACTGGGGAATGGCCACTGGGGATTGGGCACTTTGGGACTAGAGACTGGGCTCTGGGAGACTGGGCACTGGGGGACTGGTCACTGGGGCACTGGGCAACTGGGCACTGGAGACTGGGCACTTGGGGTCTGGGCACTGGGGACTGGGCACTGTGGTCTGGGTACTGGGGATTGGGCACTAGGGACTGGGCACTTGGGGTCTGGGTACGGGGATTGGGCACTGGGGACTGGGCACTGGGGTCTGGGCACTTGGGGTCTGGGCAGTGGGGAACTGGGCACTTGGGGTCTGGGTACTGGGGATTTGGCAGTGGGGATCTGGGCACTGGGGACTGGGCACTTGGGCTCTGTGTGCTAGAGACTGGTCTCTGGGGGACTGGGGAACTTGGCACTGGGGAACTGGGCACTGGGGGACTAGAGACTGGGCACTGGGGGAGTGAGCACTGGGGACTGGGAACTGGGCACTGGAGACTGGGGGACTGGGCACTGGGCTCTGGGCACTGGGCACTCGGGGACTTCGCACTGGAGACTGCACACTGGGGGACTGGGGACCTGGGGGATGACCACTAGGGACTGGGCACTGGGGGTCTGGGGACCTGGGGATTGACCACTGGGGATGTGGCACTGGGGGACTGGGCACTGGGGAACTGAGACCTGGGGGACTGGGCATTGGGGAACTGGGCACTGGGGAACTGGGCACTGGGGACTGGGCATTAGGGAACTGGGCACTGAGGGACTTCAGACTGGGCACTGGGGGACTGGGTGCTGGGGGACTATAGATTGAGAACTGGGGGACTGGGGAACTGGGAACTGGGCACTGGGGATTGGGCACTTGGGGTCTGGGCACTAGGGAATGGGCACTGGGGACTGGGCACTGGAGGACTGGGCACTGGGGGATTGGGCACTGGGGACTGGGCACTGGGGACTGGGCAACTGGGCATTGGGGGACTGGGGGCTTGGCTCTGGGGTCTGAGCACTTGGGGTCCGGGCACTGGTGACTGGGCACTGGGGACTGGGTATGGGGGAACTGGGCACTGGGGACTGGACACTTGTGGTCTGGGCACTGGGGGACTGGGCACTGGGGAATGTCCACTGGGGACTGGGCACTGGTGGACTGGGCATTGGGGAATGACCACTGGGGATTGGGCACTTTGGGACTAGAGACTGGGCTCTGGGAGACTGGGCACTGGGGGACTGGTCACTGGGGCACTGGGCAACTGGGCACTGGAGACTGGGCACTTGGGGTCTGGGCACTGGGGACTGGGCACTGGGGATTGGGCACTGGGGATCTGGGCACTGGCGACTGGGCACTTGGGCTCTGGGGGACTGGGAGCTGGGCACTGTAGACTGGGCACTTGGGGTCTGGGCACTTGGTGTCTAGCCACTGGTGACTGGGCACTGGGGACTGGGCACTGGGGGACTGGGGGACTGGGCACTGGGGTCTGGGCACTTGTGGTCTGGGCACTGGGTGACTGGTCACTGGGGAATGGCACTGGGGACAGGGCACTGGGGAATGGCCAATGGGGATTGGGCACTTTGGGACTAGAGACTGGGCCCTGGGAGATTGGGTACTGGGGGACTGAGCACTGGAGGACTGGGGAACTGAGCACTGGAGACTGGGCACATGGGCACTGGGGACTGGGGACTGGGCACTGGAGTCTGGGTACTGGGGATTGGGCCCTGTAGGAGTGGGCACTGGGGACTGTGCACTTGTGGTCTGGGCACTGGGGGACTGGACACTGGGGAATGTCCACTGGGGACTGGGCACTGGTGGACTGGGCACTGGGGAATGGCCACTGGGGATTGGGCACTTTGGGACTAGAGACTGGGCTCTGGGAGACTGGGCACTGGGGGACTGGTCACTGGGGCACTGGGCAACTGGGCACTGGAGACTGGGCACTTGGGGTCTGGGCACTGGGGACTGGGCACTGGGTACTGGGCACTTGGGGTCTGGGTACGGGGATTAGGCACTGGGGACTGGGCACTGGGGTCTGGGCACTTGGGGTCTGGGCACTGGGGAACTGGGCACTCGGGGTCTGGGTACTGGGGATTGGGCATTGGGGATCTGGGTACTGGGGACTGGGCACTTGGGCTCTGGGTGCTAGAGAATGGTCTCTGGGGGACTGGGGAACTTGGCACTGGGGAACTGGGCACTGGGGGACTGGCCACAGGGCAACTTGGCACTGGGGGACTGGGAGCTGGGCACTGGAGACTGGGCACTTGGCGTCTGGGCACTTGGTGTCTAGGCACTGTTGACTGGGCACTGGGGACTGGTCACTGGGGTCTGGGAGACAGGGCACTTGGGTCTGGGCACTTGTGATCTGGGCACTGGGTGACTAGGCACTGGGGGACTGGGCACTGTGGAACTGGGCACTTTGGGACGGGGCATTGGGTGACTAGGGTCTGGGCACTGGGGAACTGGGCACTGGGGACTGGGCACTGGGGAACTGGGCACTGGGCACTGGGGAACTGGGCACTGGGGACTGGGCACTTGTGGTCTGGGCACTGGGGAATGACCACTGGGGACTGGGCACTGGGGGACTCGGCACTGGGAACTTGGCACTCGGGAACTGGGCACGGGGGGACTGGGCACTTCGGGACTAGAGACGGGGCAGTGGGGGACTGGGCACTTGGGGTCTGTGCACTGGGGGACTGGGCACTTTGAACTTGGCACTGGGGAACTGGGCACTTGGTGTCTGTGCACTGGGGGACTGGGCACTTTGAACTTGGCACTGGGGAACTGGGCACTGGGGGACTGGGCACTTGGGGTCTGGGCACTTGGGTTCTGGGCACTTGGGGAACTGGACCCTTGGGGACTGGGCACTTGGGATCTGGGCATTTGGGGAACTGGGCACTTGAGGACTGGAGACAGGGCACTTGGGGTCTGGGCACTTGGGGAACTGAGCACTTGAGGACTGGAGACTGGGCACTGGGGACTGGGCACTTGAGCACTGGAGACTGGGCACTGGAGGACTGGGCACTGGGGAACTGGGCACTTGGGGACGGGGCATTGGGTGACTAGGGTCTGGGCACTGGGGAACTGGGCAGTGGGGGACTGGAGACTGGGCACTGGGGGACTGGGCACTGGGACAATGGACACTGGAGATCTGGGCGCTGTAGGACTGGGCACTGAGGGACTAGAGACTGGGCACTGGGGGACTGGGCACTGGGGGAATAGAGACTGGGCACTTGGGGACTGGGCACTGGGGGACTGGGCACTGGAGGACTAGAGACTGGGCACTGGGGGTCTCAGCAATGGGGACTGGGCACTGGGGACTAGAGACTGGGCACTGGATTTCTGGGCCCTTGAGGTCTAGAGACTGGGCACTGGAGAACTGGCCACTGGGACACTGGACACTGGGGAACTGGGCGCTGTGGGACTGGGCACTGAGGGACTAGAGACTGGGCACTGGGGGACTAGGCACTTGGGGACTAGAGATGGGACACTGGAGAACTGGGCACTGGGACACTGGACACTGGGGTACTGGGCACTTGGGAACTGGGCATTGGGCAACTGGAGACTGGGCACTGAAGAACTGTGCACTGGGACAATGGACACTGGGAAACTGGGCACTGTAGGACTGGGCAATGAGGGACTAGAGACTGGGCACTGGGGGACTGGGCACTGGGGACTGGGCACTGGAGGACTGGGCACTGGGGGACTAGAGACTGGGCACTGGGGGAGTGAGCACTGGGGACTGGGAACTGGGCACTGGAGACTGGGGGACTGGGCACTGGGCACTGGGGGACTTCGCACTGGAGACTGCGCACTGGGGGACTGGGGACCTGGGTGATGACCACTGGGGACTGGGCACTGGGGGACTGGGGACCTGGGGATTGACCACTGGGGATTGGGCATTGGGGGACTGGGCACTGGGGAACTGGGACCTGGGGGACTGGGCATTGGGGAACTGGGCACTGGGGAACTGGGCACTGGGGACTGGTCATTAGGGAACTGGGCACTGAGGGACTTCAGACTGGGCACTGGGGGACTGGGCGCTGTGGGACTATAGACTGAGCACTGGGGGACTGGGGAACTGGGAACTGGGCACTGGGGATTGGGCACTTGGGGTCTGGGCACTGGGGACTGGGCACTGGGGACTGGGCACTGGAGGACTGGGCACTGGGGGATTGGGCACTGGGGACTGGGCACTGGGGACTGGGCAACTGGGCATTGGGGGACTGGGGGCTTGGCACTGGGGTCTGAGCACTTGGGGTCCGGGCACTGGTGACTGGGCACTGGGGACTGTGTACTGGGGAACTGGGCACTGGGGTCAGGGCACTTGTGGTCTGGGCACTGGGGGACTGGGCACTGGGGAATGTCCACTGGGGACTGGGCACAGGGGGACTGGTCACTGGGGAACTGGGCAACTGGGCACTGGAGACTGGGCACTTGCGGTCTGGGCACTGGAGACTGGGCACTGGGGGACTGGGCACTTGGGGTCTGGGTTCTGGGGATTGGGCACTGGGGATCTGGGTGCTAGAGACTGGTCTCTGGGGGACTGGGGAACTTGGCACTGGGGAACTGGGCACTGGGGGACTGGCCACTGGGCAACTTGGCACTGGGGGACTGGGGGCTGGGCACTGGAGACTGGGCACTTGGGTTCTGGGCACTTGGTGTCTAGCCACTGGTGACTGGGCACTGGGGACTGGGCACTGAGGGTCTGGGGGACTGGGCACTGGGGTCTGGGCACTTGTCGTCGGGGCACTGGGTGACTGGGCACTGGGGAATGGGCACTTTGGGACTAGAGACTGGGCCCTGGGAGACTGGGTACTGGGGGACTGAGCACTGGGGGACTGGGGAACTGGGCACTGGAGTTTGGGCACTTGGGCACTGGGGACTGGGGACTGGGCACTGGGGTCTGGATACTGCGGATTGGGCACTGGAGGACTGGGCACTGGGGACTGTGCACTGGGGACTGTGCACTTGGGGTCTGGGCACTGGGGGACTGGGAACTGGGGACTTGGCACTGGGGAACTGGGCACTGGGGAACTGGCACTGTGGAACTGGGCACTGGGGGACTGGGCACAGGGGATCTGGCACTGGGGGACTGGGGAACTGGACACTGGTGACTGGGCATTGGGGAACTGGGCACTGGGGGACTGGGCACTTGGGGAACTGGGCACTTGAGGACTGGAGACTGGGCACTTGGGGTCTGGGCACTGGGTGACTGGTCACTGGGGAATGGCACTGGGGACAGGGCACTGGGGAATGGCCAATGGGGATTGGGCACTTTGGGACTAGAGACTGGGCCCTGGGAGATTGGGTACTGGGGGACTGAGCACTGGAGGACTGGGGAACTGAGCACTGGAGACTGGGCACATGGGCACTGGGGACTGGGGACTGGGCACTGGAGTCTGGGTACTGGGGATTGGGCCCTGTAGGAGTGGGCACTGGGGACTGTGCACTTGTGGTCTGGGCACTGGGGGACTGGACACTGGGGAATGTCCACTGGGGACTGGGCACTGGTGGACTGGGCACTGGGGAATGGCCACTGGGGATTGGGCACTTTGGGACTAGAGACTGGGCTCTGGGAGACTGGGCACTGGGGGACTGGTCACTGGGGCACTGGGCAACTGGGCACTGGAGACTGGGCACTTGGGGTCTGGGCACTGGGGACTGGGCACTGGGTACTGGGCACTTGGGGTCTGGGTACGGGGATTAGGCACTGGGGACTGGGCACTGGGGTCTGGGCACTTGGGGTCTGGGCACTGGGGAACTGGGCACTCGGGGTCTGGGTACTGGGGATTGGGCATTGGGGATCTGGGTACTGGGGACTGGGCACTTGGGCTCTGGGTACTAGAGACTGGTCTCTGGGGGACTGGGGAACTTGGCACTGGGGAACTGGGCACTGGGGGACTGGCCACAGGGCAACTTGGCACTGGGGGACTGGGAGCTGGGCACTGGAGACTGGGCACGGCGTCTGGGCACTTGGTGTCTAGGCACTGTTGACTGGGCACTGGGGACTGGTCACTGGGGTCTGGGAGACAGGGCACTTGGGTCTGGGCACTTGTGATCTGGGCACTGGGTGACTGGGCACTGGGGGACTGGGCACTGTGGAACTGGGCACTTTGGGACGGGGCATTGGGTGACTAGGGTCTGGGCACTGGGGAACTGGGCACTGGGGACTGGGCACTGGGGAACTGGGCACTGGGCACTGGGGAACTGGGCACTGGGGACTGGGCACTTGTGGTCTGGGCACTGGGGAATGACCACTGGGGACTGGGCACTGGGGGACTCGGCACTGGGAACTTGGCACTCGGGAACTGGGCACGGGGGGACTGGGCACTTCGGGACTAGAGACGGGGCAGTGGGGGACTGGGCACTTGGGGTCTGTGCACTGGGGGACTGGGCACTTTGAACTTGGCACTGGGGAACTGGGCACTTGGTGTCTGTGCACTGGGGGACTGGGCACTTTGAACTTGGCACTGGGGAACTGGGCACTGGGGGACTGGGCACTTGGGGTCTGGGCACTTGGGTTCTGGGCACTTGGGGAACTGGACCCTTGGGGAATGGGCACTTGGGGTCTGGGCACTTGGGGAACTGGGCACTTGAGGACTGGAGACTGGGCACTTGGGGTCTGGGCACTTGGGGAACTGAGCACTTGAGGACTGGAGACTGGGCACTGGGGACTGGGCACTTGAGCACTGGAGACTGGGCACTGGAGGACTGGGCACTGGGGAACTGGGCACTTGGGGACGGGGCATTGGGTGACTAGGGTCTGGGCACTGGGGAACTGGGCAGTGGGGGACTGGAGACTGGGCACTGGGGGACTGGGCACTGGGACAATGGACACTGGAGATCTGGGCGCTGTAGGACTGGGCACTGAGGGACTAGAGACTGGGCACTGGGGGACTGGGCACTGGGGGAATAGAGACTGGGCACTTGGGGACTGGGCACTGGGGGACTGGGCACTGGAGGACTAGAGACTGGGCACTTGGGGTCTCAGCACTGGGGACTGGCCACTGGGGACTAGAGACTGGGCACTGGATTTCTAGGCCCTTGAGGTCTAGAGACTGGGCACTGGAGAACTGGCCACTGGGACACTGGACACTGGGGAACTGGGCGCTGTGGGACTGGGCACTGAGGGACTAGAGACTGGGCACTGGGGGACTAGGCACTTGGGGACTAGAGATGGGACACTGGAGAACTGGGCACTGGGACACTGGACACTGGGGTACTGGGCACTTGGGAACTGGGCATTGGGCAACTGGAGACTGGGCACTGAAGAACTGTGCACTGGGACAATGGACACTGGGAAACTGGGCACTGTAGGACTGGGCAATGAGGGACTAGAGACTGGGCACTGGGGGACTGGGCACTGGGGACTGGGCACTGGAGGACTGGGCACTGGGGGACTAGAGACTGGGCACTGGGGGAGTGAGCACTGGGGACTGGGAACTGGGCACTGGAGACTGGGGGACTGGGCACTGGAGACTGCGCACTGGGGGACTGGGGACCTGGGTGATGACCACTGGGGACTGGGCACTGGGGGACTAGGACCTGGGGATTGACCACTGGGGATTGGGCATTGGGGGACTGGGCACTGGGGAACTGGGACCTGGGGGACTGGGCATTGGGTACTGGGCA
Organism: Isurus oxyrinchus; assembly: GCA_026770705.1. Taxonomy (NCBI): domain Eukaryota; kingdom Metazoa; phylum Chordata; class Chondrichthyes; order Lamniformes; family Lamnidae; genus Isurus; species Isurus oxyrinchus. The sequence goes on along the minus strand of JANJGN010000694.1, from coordinate 72,390 downwards.
CTGGGGAACTGGGCACTGGGGACTGGTCATTAGGGAACTGGGCACTGAGGGACTTCAGACTGGGCACTGGGGGACTGGGCGCTGTGGGACTATAGACTGAGCACTGGGGGACTGGGGAACTGGGAACTGGGAACTGGGGATTGGGCACTTGGGGTCTGGGCACTGGGGACTGGGCACTGGGGACTGGGCACTGGAGGACTGGGCACTGGGGGATTGGGCACTGGGGACTGGGCACTGGGGACTGGGCACTGGGGACTGGGCACTGGAGGACTGGGCACTGGGGGATTGGGCACTGGGGTCTGGGCACTGGGGACTGGGCAACTGGGCATTGGGGGACTGGGGGCTTGGCATTGGGGTCTGAGCACTTGGGGTCCGGGCACTGGTGACTGGGCACTGGGGACTGTGTACTGGGGAACTGGGCACTGGGGTCAGGGCACTTGTGGTCTGGGCACTGGGGGACTGGGCACTGGGGAATGTCCACTGGGGTTCTGGGCACTGGGGGACTGGGCACTTGGGGTCTGGGTTCTGGGGATTGGGCACTGGTGATCTTGGCACTGGGGATCTGGGCACTGGGGACTGGGCACTTGGGCTCTGGGTGCTAGAGACTGGTCTCTGGGGGACTGGGGAACTTGGCACTGGGGAACTGGGCACTGGGGGACTGGCCACTGGGCAACTTGGCACTGGGGGACTGGGGGCTGGGCACTGGAGACTGGGCACTTGGGTTCTGGGCACTTGGTGTCTAGCCACTGGTGACTGGGCACTGGGGACTGGGCACTGAGGGTCTGGGGGACTGGGCACTGAGGTCTGGGCACTTGTGGTCGGGGCACTGGGTGACTGGGCACTGGGGAATGGGCACTTTGGGACTAGAGACTGGGCCCTGGGAGACTGGGTACTGGGGGACTGAGCACTGGGGGACTGGGGAACTGGGCACTGGAGTTTGGGCACTTGGGCACTGGGGACTGGGGACTGGGCACTGGGGTCTGGATACTGCGGATTGGGCACTGGAGGACTGGGCACTGGGGACTTGGCACTGGGGAACTGGGCACTGGGGAACTGGCACTGTGGAACTGGGCACTGGGGGACTGGGCACAGGGGATCTGGCACTGGGGGACTGGGGAACTGGACACTGGTGACTGGGCATTGGGGCACTGGGCACTGGGGGACTGGGCACTTGGGGAACTGGGCACTTGAGGACTGGAGACTGGGCACTTGGGGTCTGGGCACTAGGGAACTGGGCACTGGGGAACTGGGCACAGGGGAACTGGACATGGGGAACTGGGCACTGGGGAACTGGCACTGGGGAACTGGGCACTGGGGACTGGGCTTTGGGGATCTGGCACTGGGGAACTGGGCACTGGGGACTGTGCACTGGGGAACTGGGCAGGGCACTGGGGGAACTGGGCACAGGGGGAACTGGACATGGGGGAACTGGGCACTGGGGGAACTGGGCACAGGGGAACTGGCACTGGGGAACTGGGCACTGGGGGACTGGGGCACTGGGGAACTGGGCACTGGGGAACTGGCACTAGGGAACTGGCACTGGGGAACTGGCACTGGGGGACTGGGGAACTGGGGACTGGGGACTGGGCACTAGGGAACTGGGCACTGGGGAACTGGGCACAGGGGAACTGGACATGGGGAACTGGGCACAGGGGGAACTGGCACTGGGGAACTGGGCACTGGGGACTGGGCTTTGGGGATCTGGCACTGGGGAACTGGGCACTGGGGACTGTGCACTGGGGAACTGGGCACTGGGGAACTGGGCACAGGGGAACTGGACCATGGGGAACTGGGCACTGGGGAACTGGGCACAGGGGAACTCGCACTGGGGAACTGGGCACTGGGGACTGGGCACTGGGGAACTGGGCACTGGGGAACTGGCACTAGGGAACTGGCACTGGGGAACTGGCACTGGGGGGACTGGGGAACTGGACACTGGGGACTGGGCACTGGGGGACTGGGCACTGGGGGACTGGGCACTGGGGGGACTGGGCACTGGGGAATTGGGCACTGGAGGACGGAGCACTGGGGGACAGGCCACAGAGTGGGCCCAGGTGCATGATTGGACAATCAGAGTTTATCTCCCGGGGGAGGGGGCGGGGGTAGTGGGATTCGTACACGACACAGTGACAACAATATGGATGTGAAGCCCCTGCTCACCCACTTGTCGGGAACCTCAAATCCTGGCCGTCTTCAGGCCTCTGGAGCACGAGCGCGGACCGGGAGCGAGCCGTACGCTGGTTGACCAGCTTTGCATCCATCAGGCCGCGGACACTTTGGAAGGAGTAATTTGACAAGGAAGTATTCGATGGACGGGCAGGACACTAGGAAGTTCTGAGGAACAAAGGGACCTTGGCGTGTGTGTCCATAGATCTCTGAAGGCGGAGGGG
>JANJGN010000694.1:20000-65000 GCA_026770705.1 Isurus oxyrinchus | reverse complement strand
GTGTAGGGGCTGGAAGAGGTTACAGAGATAGGGAGAGTTGTAGGGGCTGGAGGAGGTTACCAGAGATAGGGAGGGTCGTAGGGTCTGGAGGAGGGTTACAGAAATAGGGAGGGTGTAGGGGCTGGAAGAGGTTACAGAGATAGGGAGGGTTGTAGGGGCTGGAGGAGGTTACAGAGATAGGGAGGGTTGTAGGGGCTTGAGGAGGTTACGGAGATAGGGGAGGGGTCGTAGGGGCTGGAGGAGGTTACAGAGATAGGGATGATTGTAGGGGATGGAGGAGGTTACAGAGATTGGGAGGGTTGTAGGGGCTGGAGGGAGGTTTACAGAGATAGGGAGGGTTTAGGGGCTGGAGGAGGTTACAGAGATGGGAAGGGTTGTAGGGGATGGAGGAGGTTACAGAGATAGGGAGCGGTGTAGGGGCTGGAGGAGGTTACAGGGATAGGGAGTGTTGTAGGGGATGGAGGAGGTTACAGAGATAGGGAGGGTTGTAGGGGCTGGAGGAGGTTACAGAGATAGGGAGGGGTGTAGGGGGATGGAAGAGTTTACAGAGATAGGGAGGTTTGTAGGGGCTGGAGGAGGTTACAGAGATAGGGAGGGTTGTAGGGGCTGGAAGAGGTTACAGAGATAGGGAGGGGTTCTATTGGCAGGAGGAGGTAACAGAGATAGGGAGGGTTGTAGGTGCTAGAGGAGGTTACAGAGATAGTGAGGGTAGTAGGGGCAGGAAGAGGTTACAGGGATAGAGAGAGTTGTAGGGGCTCGAGTAGTTTACAGAGATAGCGTGGGTTGTAGGGGCTGGAGGAGGTTACAGAGATAGGGCGGGCTGTAGGGTCAGGAGGAGGTTACAGAGATAGGGAGGGTTGTAGGGGCTGGAGGAGGTTACAGAGATAGGGCGGGTTGTAGGGGACTGGAGGAGGTTACAGAGATAGGGGTGGGTTGTAGGAGCTGGAGTAGGTTACAGAGATATGGTGGGATATACTGGCTGGAGGAGGTTTCAGAGATAGGGAGAGTTGTAGGGACTGGAGGAGGTTAAAGAGATAGGGAGGCTTGTAGGGACTGGAGGAGGTTACAGAGATAGGGAGTGTTGTAGGTTCTGAGTGCGTTTACAGGGACAGGGAGGATTGTAGGGTCTGGAGGAGGTTACAGAGATAGGGAGGGGTGTAGGGTCTGGAGGAGGTTACAGAGATAGGGAGCGTTATAGGGACTGGCGGAGGTTACAGAGATAGGGAGGGTTGTAGGGTCTGGAGCATGTTACAGAGATAGTGAGTGTTGTAGGTGTTGGAGGAGTTACAGAGTTAGGGAGTGTTGTAGGATGTTACACACATAGGGAGGTTAGTAGGGGCTGGAGGAGGTTATAGAAATAGGGAGGGTTGTCTGAGCTGGAGGAAGTTACAGCGAAAGGGAGGGTTGTAGGGGATTGGAGGAGGTTACAGAGATAGGGAAGGGTTGTAGGGGCTGGAGGAGGTTACAGAGATAGGGAGGGTTGTAGGGGCTGGAGGATGTTTTAGGGATAGAGAGGGTTGTAGGGGCTAGAGGAGGTAACAGAGATAGGGAGTGTTGTAGGGGTTGGAGGGGGTTACAGCGTTAGGGAGTGTTGTAGGATGTTACAGACATAGGGAGGTTAGTAGGGGCTGGAGGAGCTTATAGAAATAGGGAGGCTTGTCTCAGCTGGAGGAGGTTACAGAGATAAGGAGGGATGTAGGGGCTTTCGGACGTTACAGAGATAGGGAGGGTTGTAGGTGCGGGAGGAGTTTACACGGATAGTGAGGTGTTTCGGGTCTGGAGGATGTTACAGAGATAGGGAGGGTTGTAGGGGCAGGAGCAGGTTACAGAGATAGTGAGTGTTGTATGGGTTGGAGGGTTTACAGAGTTAGGGAGTGTTGTAGGATGTTACAGAGATAGGGAGGTTAGTAGCGGATTGGAGGAGGTTAGAGAGTTAGGGATGGGTTGTAGCGGCTGGAGGAGGTTACAGAGATAGGGAGGGGTGTAGGGGCTGGAGGAGGTTACAGAGATATGGAGGGTTGTAGTGGCTGGAGGAGGTTACAGAGATAGGGAGGGTTATTGGGGCTGGAGGAAGTTACAGAGATAGGGAGGTGTTTAGGTACTGCAGGATGTTACTTCGATAGAGAGGGTTGTAGGGGCTGGATGATTTTACAGAGATAGGGAGGCTGTAGATTCGGGAGGATGTTAAAGAGAAAGAGAGGTTGTAGTGGCTGGAGGTGGTTACAGAGATTGGGAGGTTTCTATTGGCAGGAGGAGGTAACAGAGATAGGGAGGGTAGTAGGGGCTGGAGGAGGTTACAGAGATAGTGAGGGTAGTAGGGGCTGGAGGAGGTTACAGAGATAGGGAGGCTCGTAGGGGCTGGAGGAGGTTACAGAGATAGGGAGGGTTGTAGGGGCTGGAGGAGGTTACAGGGATAGAGAGGGTTGTAGGGACTAGAGGAGGTTACAGAGATTGGGAGTGTTGTAGGGGCTGGAGTAGGCTACAGAGATAGGGAGGGGTGTAGGGGCTGGAGGAGGTTACAGAGATAGGGTGGTTTGTAGGGGCTGGAGGAGGTTACAGAGAGAGGGCGGGTTGCAGGTGCTGGAGTAGGTTACAGAGATATGGTGGGATATAGGGGCTGGATGAGGTTACAGAGATAGGGAGGGTTGTAGGGACTGGAGGAAGTTACTGAGATAGGGAGGGTTGTAGGGGATGGAGGAGGTTACAGAGAAAGGGAGAGTTGTAGGGACTGGATGATGTTACAGAGATAGGGAGTGTTGTAGGTTCTGGATGCGTTTACAGGGACAGGGAGGGTTGTAGGGTCTGGAGGAGGTTACAGAGATAGGGAGGGTTGTAGGGCATGGAGGAGGTTACAGAGATAGGGAGGGTTGTAGGGACTGGAGAATTTTATAGAGATATGGAGGGGTTTAAGGGCTGGAGGAGGTTAAAGAGATAGGGAGGGTTGTAGGGACAGGAAGAAGTTACTGTGATACTTGAGTCTTGTAGGTTCTGGGTGCGTTTACAGGGACAGGGATGTTTGTAGGGTCTGGAGGATGTTACAGAGATAGGGAGGGTTGTAGGGGCTGTAGGAGGTTACAGAGATAGGGAGGGTTGTACGGGCTGGAGGAGGTTACAGAGATAGGGTGGGTTGTAGGGGCTGTAGGAGGTTACAGAGATAGGGAGGGTTGTAGGTTCTGGAGCAGTTTACAGAGAAAGTGAGTGTTGTCGGGGTTGGAGGGATTTACAGATTTAGGGAGTGTTGTAGGATGTTACAGAGATAGGGAGGTTATTAGGGGCTGGAGGAGCTTATACAAATAGAGAGGGTTGTCTGAGCTGGAGGAGGTTACAGCGATATGGAGGGTTGTAGGTGCTGGAGGAGGTTACAGAGATAGGGAGGGTTGTAGGGGCTGTAGGAGGTTACAGAGATAGGGAGGGTTGTAGGGGCGGGAGGAGTTTACAGGGATAGTGACGTGTTTCAGGGCTGGAGGATGTTACAGAGATAGGGAGGGTTGTAGTGGCTGGAGGAGGTTACAGAGATAGGGAGGGGTGTAGGGGCTGGAGGAGGTTACAGAGATAGGGAGGGGTGTAGGGGCTGGAAGAGGTTACAGAGTTAGGGAGGGGTGTATGGGCTGGAGGAGGTTACAGAGATAGGGAGGGGTGTAGGGGCTGGAGGATGTTACAGAGATAGGGAGGGTTGTAAGGGCTGGAGGAGGTTGCAGAGTTAGGGAGGGGTGTATGGGCTGGAGGAAGTTATAAAGATAGGGATGTGTTTAGGTGCTGGAGGATGCTACTTAGATAGAGAGGGTTGTAAGGGGCTGGAGGATGTTACAGAGATAGGGAGGGGTGTAGGGACTGGAGGAGGTTACAGAGATAGGGAGGGTTGTAGGGGCTGGAGGAGGTTACAGAGATAGGGAGGGGTTGTAGGGGCTGGAGGAGGTTACAGAGATAGGGAGGGGTGTAGGGGCTGGAGGAGGTTACAGGAATAGAGAGGGGTGTAGGGGCTAGAGGAGGTTACAGAGATATGGAGTGTAGTAGGGGCTGGAGGATGTTACAGGAATAGAGAGTGTTGTAGGGGCTAGAGGAGGTTACAGAGATAGGGAGTGTAGTAGGGGCTGGAGGAGGTTACAGGGATATTGAGAGTTGTATTGGCTAGAGGAGGTTACAGAGATAGGGAGGGCTGTAGGGTCTGGAGGAGGTTATAGAGATAGGGAGTTTGTAGGGGCTGGGAGAGTTTACAGAGTTAGGGAATGTTGAAAGGACTATAGGCGGTTGCAGAGATAAGGATGTCCATAGAGGCTGGAGGAGGTTACAGTGATAGTGAGGGTTGTAGGGGCTGGAGGGGTTACAGAGTTAGGGATTGTTGTAGGAGTTAACAGAGATAGGGAGGTTAGTATGGGCAGGGGGAGGTTATAGAAATAGGGAGGGTATTTGCACTGCAGGAGGTTACTGATATAGGGAGGGTTGTAGGAGTGGGAGGAGTTTACAGAGATAGTGAGGTGCTTAGGGGCTTCAGGCTATAACAGAGATAGGGAGTGTTGTAGGGTCTGGAGGAGTTTACAGGGACAGGGAAGGTTGTAGGGTCTGGAGAGGTTACAGAGATAGGGAGGGTTGTAGGGGCTGGAGGAGGTTACATAGATAGTGAGTTTTGTAGGGGTTGGAGGGGGTTACAGAGTTAAGGAGTGTTGTAGGATGTTACAGAGATAGGGAAGTTAGTAGGGGCTGGAGGAGGTTATAGAAATAGGGAGGGTTGTCTGAGCTGGAGGAAGTTACAGAGATAGGGAGGGTTGTAGGGGATTGGAGGAGGTTAGAGAGATAGGGAGGGGTTGTAGGACCTTGGGGAGGTTACAGAGATAGGGAGGGGTATTTGGGCTGGTGGAAGTTACAGAGATAGGGAGGTGTTTAGGTGCTGCAGGATGTTACTTTGATAGGGAGGGTTGTAGGGGCTGGAGTAGGTTACAGAGATAGGGAGGGTAGTAGGGGCTGGAGGAGGTTACAGGGATAGAGAGGGTTGTAGGGGCTAGAGGAGGTTACAGAGATAGGGAGTGTTTTAGGGGCTGGAGTAGGTTACAGAGATAGGGAGGGGTGTAGGGGCTGGAGGAGGTTACAGAGATAGGGCGGGTTGTAGGGGCTGGAGGAGGTTACAGAGATAGGGAGGGTTGTAGGGGCTAGAGGAGGTTACAGAGATAGGGAGGGTTGTAGGGGCTGGAGGAGGTTACAGAGATAGGGAGGGTTGTAGGGGCTGGAGGAGGTTACAGAGATAGGGCGGGTTGTAGGGGCTGGAGGAGGTTACAGAGATAGGGAGGGTTGTAGGGTCTGGAGGAGGTTACAGAGATAGGGAATGTTTTAGGGGCTGGAGGAGGTTACAGAGATAGGGCGGGTTGTAGGGGCTGGAGGAGGTTACAGAGATAGGGAGGGGTGTAGGGGCTGGAGGAGGTTACAGAGATAGGGAGGGGTGTAGGTGCTGGAGGAGGTTACAGAGATAGGGAGGGTTGTAGGGGCTGGAGGAGGTTACAGAGATAGGGAGGGGTGTAGGGGCTGGAGGAGGTTACAGAGATAGGGAGGGGTGTATGGGCTGGAGGAGGTTACAGAGATAGGGAGGGTTGTAGGGGCTGGAGGAGGTTACAGAGATAGGGAGGTGTGTAGGGGCTGGAAGAGGTTACAGAGATAGGGCGGGTTGTAGGGGCTGGAGGAGGTTACAGAGATAGGGAGGGGTGTAGGGGCTGGAGGAGGTTACAGAGATAGGGCGGGTTGTAGGTGCTGGAGGAGGTTACAGAGATAGGGAGGTGTGTAGGGGCTGGAGGAGGTTACAGAGATAGGGCGGGTTGTAGGTGCTGGAGGAGGTTACAGAGATAGAGAGGGGTGTAGGGGCTGGAGGAGGTTACAGAGATAGGGCGGGTTGTAGGTGCTGGAGGAGGTTACAGAGATAGGGAGGGGTGTAGGGGCTGGAGGAGGTTACAGAGATAGGGAGGGGTGTAGGGCTGGAGGAGGTTACAGAGATAGGGAGGGGTGTAGGGTTTGGAGGAGGTTACAGAGATAGGGAGGTGTGTAGGGGCTGGAGGAGGTTACAGAGATAGGGCGGGTTTTAGGGGCTGGAGGAGGTTACAGGGATAGGGAGGGGTGTTGGGGCTGGAGGAGGTTATAGAGATAGGGAGGGTTGTAGGGTCTGGAGGAGTTGACAGAGATAGTGAGGTGTTTAGGGGCTTGAGGATATAACAGATACAGGGAGGGTTGTAGGGGCTAGAGGATGTTACAGAGATAGGGTGGGTTGTATGGGCTGGAGGAGGTTACAGAGATAGGGAGGGTTGTAGGGACTGGAGGAGGTTACAGAGATAGGGAGGGGTGTAGGGGATGGAGGAGGTTACAGAGATAGGGAGGGGTGTAGGGGGCTGGAGGAGGTTACAGAGATAGGGAGGGGTGTAGGGGATGGAGGAGGTTACAGAGATAGGGAGGGGTGTAGGGGATGGAGGAGGTTACAGATATAGGGCGGGTTGCATGGGCTGGAGTAGGTTACAGAGATATGGCGGGATATATGGACTGGAGGAGGTTACAGAGATATGGCGGGATATATGGACTGGAGGAGGTTACAGAGATAGGGAGGGGTGTAGGGGATGGAGGAGGTTACAGAGATAGGGAGGGGTGTAGGGGATGGAGGAGGTTACAGATATAGGGCGGGTTGCATGGGCTGGAGTAGGTTACAGAGATATGGCGGGATATATGGACTGGAGGAGGTTACAGAGATATGGCGGGATATATGGACTGGAGAAGGTTATAGAGATAGGGAGGGGTTTAGGGGCTGGAGGGGGTTAAAGAGATAGGGAGAGTTGTACGGACTGGAGGAAGTTACTGAAATGGGGAGTGTTGTAGGTTTTGGGTGCGTTTACAGGGACAGAGAGGGTTGTAGGTTCTGGAGGAGGTTACAGAGATAGGGAGGGTAGTAGGGGCTGGAGGAGGTTACAGAGATAGGGAGGCTCGTAGGGGCTGGAGGAGGTTACAGGGATAGAGAGGTTTGTAGGGGCTAGAGGAGGTTACAGAGATAGGGAGCGTTATAGGGGCTGGAGTAGGTTACAGAGATAGGGTGGGTTGTAGGGGCTGGAGGAGGTTACAGAGATAGGGAGGGTTGCATAGGCTGGAGGAGGTTACAGAGAAAAAGAGGGATGTAGGGGCTGTAGGAGGTTACAGAGATAGGGAGTGTTGTAGGGGCGGGAGGAGGTTACAGGGATAGTGAGGTGTTTCGGGGCTGGAGGATGTTACAGAGATGGGGAGGGTTGTAGGGGCTGTAGGAGGTTACAGAGATAGGGAGGGTTGTAGGGTCTGCAGCAGGTTACAGAGATAGTGAGTGTTGTAGGGGTTTGAGGGGGTTACAGAGTTATGGAGTGTTGTAGGATGTTACAGAGATAGGGAGGTTAGTAGGGGATTGGAGGAGGTTAGAGAGTTAGGGAAGGGTTGTAGGGGCTGGAGGAGGTTACAGAGATATGGAGGGTTGCAGGGGCAGGAGGAGGTGACTGAGATAGGGAGTGTTGTAGGGGCTGTAGGAGGTTACAGAGATAGGGAGGGTTGTAGTGGCTGGAGGAGGTTACAGAGTTAGGGAGGGGTGTATGGGCTGGAGGAAGTTATAAAGATAGGGAGGTGTTTAGGTGCTGGAGGATGTTACTTAGATAGAGAGGGTTGTAGGGGCTGGAGGATGTTTCAGAGATAGGGAGGGTTGTAAGGGCTGGAGGAGGTTACAGGAATAGAGAGGGTTGTAGGGGATAGAGGAGGTTACAGAGATAGGGAGTGTAGTAGGGGCTGGAGGAGGCTACAGTGATAGTGAGGGTTGTATTGGCTAGAGGAGGTTACAGAGATAGGGAGGGTTGTAGGGGCTGGAGGAGGTTATAGAGATAGTGAGTGTTGTAGGCGTTGGAGGGGGTTTCAGTGTTAGGGAGTGTTGTAGGATGTTACAGAGATAGGGAGGTTAGTAGGGGCTGGAGGAGGTTATAGAAATAGGGAGGGTTGTCGGAGCTGGAGGAGGTTATAGAGTTAGGGAGGGTTGTAGGGGATTGGAGGAGGTTACAGAGATAGGGAGGGTTGTAGGGGCTGGAAGAGGTTACAGTGATAGAGAGGGTTGTAGGGTTTGGAGCAGGTTACAGATATAGTGAGTTTTGTAGGGGTTGGAGGGGTTTACAGAGTTAGGGAGGTTAGTATGGCCTGGAGGAGGTTACAGAAATAGGGAGGGTTGTCGGAGCTGGAGGAGGTTACAGAGATAGGGAGGGTTGTAGGGGCTGGAGGAGGTTACAGAGTTAGGGAGGTGTGTAGGTGCTGGAGGAGGTTCCATAGAAAGGGAGGGTTGTAGGGGCGGGAGGATGTTACAGAGATAGGGAGGGTTGTTGGGGCTGGTGGTGGTTACAGAGATAGGGTGGGTTGTAGGGACTGGAGGAAGTTACTGTGATAGGGAGTGTTGTAGCTTCTGTGTGCATTTACAGGGACAGGGTGGGTTGTAGGGTCTCGAGGAGGTTACAGAGATAGGGAGGGTTGTAGGTTCTGGAGCATTTTACAGACAAAGTGAGTGTTGTAGGGGTTGGCGGGATTTACAGATTTTGGGAGTGTTGTAGGATGTTACAGAGATAGGGAGTGTAGTAGGGGCTGGAGGAGGTTACAGGAATAGAGAGGGTTGTAGGGGCTAGAGGAGGTTACAGAGATAGGGAGTGTAGTAGGGGCTGGAGGAGTTTACAGGGACAGGGAGGTTTGTAGGGTCTGGAGGAGGTTACAGAGATAGGGAGTGTAGTAGGGGTTGGAGGAGGTTACAGGAATAGAGAGGGTTGTAGGGGCTTGAGGAGGTTACAGAGATAGGGAGTGTAGTAGGGGCTGGAGGAGTTTACAGGAATAGAGAGGGTTGCACGGGCTGGAAGAGTTTACAGAGATAGGGAGTGTTGTAGGGTCTGGAGGAGTTTACAGGGACAGGGAGGTTTGTAGGGTCTGGAGGAGGTTACAGAGAGAGAGGGTTGTAGTGTCTGGAGCAGGTTACAGAGATAGGGAGGTTAGTATGTGCTGGAGGAGGTTATAGAAATAGGGAGGGTTGTCGGAGCTGGAGCATGTTAGAGAGATAGGGAGGGGTGTAGCTGCTGGAGGAGGTTACATAGATAGGGAGGGTTGTAGGGGCTGGAGGAGGTTACAGAGATAGGGAGGGGTGTAGATTCGGGAGGATGTTAAAGAGAAAGGGAGTTTTGTAGGGGATGGAGGAGATTACAGAGATAGGGAGGAGTGTAGGGGCTGGAGGAGGTTACAGAGATAGGGAGGGGTGTAGGGGCTGGAGGAGATTACAGAGATAGGGAGGAGTGTAGGGGCTGGAGGAGGTTACAGAGATAGGGAGCGGTGTAGGGGCTGGAGGAGTTTACAGGGATAGAGAGGTTTGTAGGGGCTGGAGGAGGTTACAGAGATAGGGAGGGTAGTAGGCGCTGCAGGAGGTTACACAGATAGAGAGGTTTGTAGGGGCAAGAGGAGGTTACAGAGATAGGGAGTGTTGTAGGGGCTGGAGGAGTTTACAGGGATAGAGAGGTTTGTAGGGGCTAGAGGAGGTTTCAGAGATAGGGAGGGTAGTAGGTGCTGGAGGAGGTTACACAGATAGAGAGGTTTGTAGGGGCAAGAGGAGGTTACAGAGATAGGGAGTGTTGTAGGGGCTTGAGTAGGTTATATAGATAGGGAGGATTGTAGGATCTGGAGGTAGTTACAGAGATAGGGAGGATTGTCGGGTTTGGGGGAGTTTACAGAGTTAGGGAAGGTTTAAAGGACTATAGGAAATTGCAGAGATAGGGATGTCCATAGGGGCTGGAGTGGTTACTGAAATAGTGAGTGTTGTAGGGGCTGGAGGGGATTACAGAGTTAGGGAATGTTGTAGGAGGTAAATGAGATAGGGAGGTTAGTATGGGCTAGGGGAGGTTATAGAAATAGGGAGGGTGTTTGCGCTGGAGGAGGTTACTGCTATAGGGAGTGTTATAGGGGCTGGAGGATGTAACACAGATAGGGAGGGTTTTAGGGGCTGGAGGAGGTTACATAGATTGGGAGGCTGTAGGGTCGGGAGGAGGTTACAGAGAAAGGGAGGGTGGTCGGAGCTGGAGGAATTAACAGAGATAGTGAGGGTTTTAACGAATGGAGGAGGTTACAGAGTTAGGGAGGGTTGTCGGGTCTGGAGGAGGTTACAGAGATAGGGAGGATTGTAGTGACTGGAGGAGGTTACAGAGATAGGGAGGGTTGTGGGGGCTGGAGGAGGTTACAGAGATAGGGAGGGGTCTAGGGGCTGGAGGATGTTAAGGAGATAGGGAGGGTTGAAGGGGCTGGAGGAGGTTACAGAGACAGGGAGGGTTTTAGGGGCTGGAGGATGTTACAGAGATAGGGAGGTGTTTAGGGGCTGGAGGACGTTACAGAGAAATTGAGGGTTGTAGGGGCTGGAGGAGGTAACATAGATTGGGAGGCTGTAGGGTCGGGAGGAGGTTACAGAGATAGGGAGGGGTGTAGGGGCTGGAGGAGGTTACAGAGATAGGGTGGGTTGTAGGGGCTGGTGGAGGTTACAGAGATAGGGAGGGATGTAGGAGCTGGAGGAGGTTACAGAGATAGTGAGGGTTTTAGGGGATGGAGGAGGTTACAGAGATAGGGAGAGTTGTAGGGTCTGCAGGAGGTAACAGAGATCGGGAAGGGTGTAGGGGCTGATGGAGATTACAGATATATGGAGTGTTGTAGGTGCGGAGGAGGTTACAGAGATAGGGAGGGTTGTGGGGGCTGGAGGAGGTTACAGAGTTAGGGAGGGTTGTAGGGACTGGAGGAGGTTACAGAGATAGGGAGGGTTGTGGGGGCTAGAGGAGGTTACAGAGATAGGGAGGGTTTTAGGGGCTGGAGGAGGTTACAGAGATAGGGAGGGTTTTAGGGGCTGGAGGAGGTTACTGAGATAGGGAGGGATGTAGGTGCTGGAGAAATTTACAGAGATAGGGAGGTGTTTAGGGGCTGGAGGACGTTACAGAGAAAGGGAGGGGTGTAGGGGCTGGAGGAGGTAACATAGATTGGGAGGCTGTAGGGTCAGGAGGAGGTTGCAGAGAATGGGTGGGTTGTAGCGGCTGGAGGAGGTGACAGAGATAGGGAGGGTTGTAGGAGCTGGAGGAGGTTACAGAGATAGTGAGGGTTTTAGGGGCTGGAGGAGGTTACAGAGATAGGGAGGGTTGTAGGAGCTGGAGGAGGTTACAGAGATAGTGAGGGTTTTAGGGGCTGCAGGAGGTTACAGAGATCGGGAGGGGTGTAGGGGCTGGAGGAGGTTACAGAGATAGTGAGTGTTGTAGGGGTTGGAGGGGGTTACAGAGTTAGGGAGTGTTGTAGGGGCTGGAGGAGGTAACATAGATTGGGAGGCTGTAGGGTCGGGAGGAGGTTACAGAGATAGGGAGGGGTGTAGGGGCTGGAGGAGGTTACAGAGATAGGGCGGGTTGTAGGGGCTGGAGGAGGTTACAGAGATAGGGAGGGTTGTAGGGTCTGGAGGAGGTTACAGAGATAGGGAATGTTTTAGGGGCTGGAGGAGGTTACAGAGATAGGGCGGGTTGTAGGGGCTGGAGGAGGTTACAGAGATAGGGAGGGGTGTAGGGGCTGGAGGAGGTTACAGAGATAGGGAGGGGTGTAGGTGCTGGAGGAGGTTACAGAGATAGGGAGGGTTGTAGGGGCTGGAGGAGGTTACAGAGATAGGGAGGGGTGTAGGGGCTGGAGGAGGTTACAGAGATAGGGAGGGGTGTATGGGCTGGAGGAGGTTACAGAGATAGGGAGGGTTGTAGGGGCTGGAGGAGGTTACAGAGATAGGGAGGTGTGTAGGGGCTGGAGGAGGTTACAGAGATAGGGCGGGTTGTAGGGGCTGGAGGAGGTTACAGAGATAGGGAGGGGTGTAGGGGCTGGAGGAGGTTACAGAGATAGGGCGGGTTGTAGGTGCTGGAGGAGGTTACAGAGATAGGGAGGTGTGTAGGGGCTGGAGGAGGTTACAGAGATAGGGCGGGTTGTAGGTGCTGGAGGAGGTTACAGAGATAGGGAGGGGTGTAGGGGCTGGAGGAGGTTACAGAGATAGGGCGGGTTGTAGGTGCTGGAGGAGGTTACAGAGATAGGGAGGGGTGTAGGGGCTGGAGGAGGTTACAGAGATAGGGAGGGGTGTAGGGCTGGAGGAGGTTACAGAGATAGGGAGGGGTGTAGGGTTTGGAGGAGGTTACAGAGATAGGGAGGTGTGTAGGGGCTGGAGGAGGTTACAGAGATAGGGCGGGTTTTAGGGGCTGGAGGAGGTTACAGGGATAGGGAGGGGTGTTGGGGCTGGAGGAGGTTATAGAGATAGGGAGGGTTGTAGGGTCTGGAGGAGTTGACAGAGATAGTGAGGTGTTTAGGGGCTTGAGGATATAACAGATACAGGGAGGGTTGTAGGGGCTAGAGGATGTTACAGAGATAGGGTGGGTTGTATGGGCTGGAGGAGGTTACAGAGATAGGGAGGGTTGTAGGGACTGGAGGAGGTTACAGAGATAGGGAGGGGTGTAGGGGATGGAGGAGGTTACAGAGATAGGGAGGGGTGTAGGGGGCTGGAGGAGGTTACAGAGATAGGGAGGGGTGTAGGGGATGGAGGAGGTTACAGAGATAGGGAGGGGTGTAGGGGATGGAGGAGGTTACAGATATAGGGCGGGTTGCATGGGCTGGAGTAGGTTACAGAGATATGGCGGGATATATGGACTGGAGGAGGTTACAGAGATATGGCGGGATATATGGACTGGAGGAGGTTACAGAGATAGGGAGGGGTGTAGGGGATGGAGGAGGTTACAGAGATAGGGAGGGGTGTAGGGGATGGAGGAGGTTACAGATATAGGGCGGGTTGCATGGGCTGGAGTAGGTTACAGAGATATGGCGGGATATATGGACTGGAGGAGGTTACAGAGATATGGCGGGATATATGGACTGGAGAAGGTTATAGAGATAGGGAGGGGTTTAGGGGCTGGAGGGGGTTAAAGAGATAGGGAGAGTTGTACGGACTGGAGGAAGTTACTGAAATGGGGAGTGTTGTAGGTTTTGGGTGCGTTTACAGGGACAGAGAGGGTTGTAGGTTCTGGAGGAGGTTACAGAGATAGGGAGGGTAGTAGGGGCTGGAGGAGGTTACAGAGATAGGGAGGCTCGTAGGGGCTGGAGGAGGTTACAGGGATAGAGAGGTTTGTAGGGGCTAGAGGAGGTTACAGAGATAGGGAGCGTTATAGGGGCTGGAGTAGGTTACAGAGATAGGGTGGGTTGTAGGGGCTGGAGGAGGTTACAGAGATAGGGAGGGTTGCATAGGCTGGAGGAGGTTACAGAGAAAAAGAGGGATGTAGGGGCTGTAGGAGGTTACAGAGATAGGGAGTGTTGTAGGGGCGGGAGGAGGTTACAGGGATAGTGAGGTGTTTCGGGGCTGGAGGATGTTACAGAGATGGGGAGGGTTGTAGGGGCTGTAGGAGGTTACAGAGATAGGGAGGGTTGTAGGGTCTGCAGCAGGTTACAGAGATAGTGAGTGTTGTAGGGGTTTGAGGGGGTTACAGAGTTATGGAGTGTTGTAGGATGTTACAGAGATAGGGAGGTTAGTAGGGGATTGGAGGAGGTTAGAGAGTTAGGGAAGGGTTGTAGGGGCTGGAGGAGGTTACAGAGATATGGAGGGTTGCAGGGGCAGGAGGAGGTGACTGAGATAGGGAGTGTTGTAGGGGCTGTAGGAGGTTACAGAGATAGGGAGGGTTGTAGTGGCTGGAGGAGGTTACAGAGTTAGGGAGGGGTGTATGGGCTGGAGGAAGTTATAAAGATAGGGAGGTGTTTAGGTGCTGGAGGATGTTACTTAGATAGAGAGGGTTGTAGGGGCTGGAGGATGTTTCAGAGATAGGGAGGGTTGTAAGGGCTGGAGGAGGTTACAGGAATAGAGAGGGTTGTAGGGGATAGAGGAGGTTACAGAGATAGGGAGTGTAGTAGGGGCTGGAGGAGGCTACAGTGATAGTGAGGGTTGTATTGGCTAGAGGAGGTTACAGAGATAGGGAGGGTTGTAGGGGCTGGAGGAGGTTATAGAGATAGTGAGTGTTGTAGGCGTTGGAGGGGGTTTCAGTGTTAGGGAGTGTTGTAGGATGTTACAGAGATAGGGAGGTTAGTAGGGGCTGGAGGAGGTTATAGAAATAGGGAGGGTTGTCGGAGCTGGAGGAGGTTATAGAGTTAGGGAGGGTTGTAGGGGATTGGAGGAGGTTACAGAGATAGGGAGGGTTGTAGGGGCTGGAAGAGGTTACAGTGATAGAGAGGGTTGTAGGGTTTGGAGCAGGTTACAGATATAGTGAGTTTTGTAGGGGTTGGAGGGGTTTACAGAGTTAGGGAGGTTAGTATGGCCTGGAGGAGGTTACAGAAATAGGGAGGGTTGTCGGAGCTGGAGGAGGTTACAGAGATAGGGAGGGTTGTAGGGGCTGGAGGAGGTTACAGAGTTAGGGAGGTGTGTAGGTGCTGGAGGAGGTTCCATAGAAAGGGAGGGTTGTAGGGGCGGGAGGATGTTACAGAGATAGGGAGGGTTGTTGGGGCTGGTGGTGGTTACAGAGATAGGGTGGGTTGTAGGGACTGGAGGAAGTTACTGTGATAGGGAGTGTTGTAGCTTCTGTGTGCATTTACAGGGACAGGGTGGGTTGTAGGGTCTCGAGGAGGTTACAGAGATAGGGAGGGTTGTAGGTTCTGGAGCATTTTACAGACAAAGTGAGTGTTGTAGGGGTTGGCGGGATTTACAGATTTTGGGAGTGTTGTAGGATGTTACAGAGATAGGGAGTGTAGTAGGGGCTGGAGGAGGTTACAGGAATAGAGAGGGTTGTAGGGGCTAGAGGAGGTTACAGAGATAGGGAGTGTAGTAGGGGCTGGAGGAGTTTACAGGGACAGGGAGGTTTGTAGGGTCTGGAGGAGGTTACAGAGATAGGGAGTGTAGTAGGGGTTGGAGGAGGTTACAGGAATAGAGAGGGTTGTAGGGGCTTGAGGAGGTTACAGAGATAGGGAGTGTAGTAGGGGCTGGAGGAGTTTACAGGAATAGAGAGGGTTGCACGGGCTGGAAGAGTTTACAGAGATAGGGAGTGTTGTAGGGTCTGGAGGAGTTTACAGGGACAGGGAGGTTTGTAGGGTCTGGAGGAGGTTACAGAGAGAGAGGGTTGTAGTGTCTGGAGCAGGTTACAGAGATAGGGAGGTTAGTATGTGCTGGAGGAGGTTATAGAAATAGGGAGGGTTGTCGGAGCTGGAGCATGTTAGAGAGATAGGGAGGGGTGTAGCTGCTGGAGGAGGTTACATAGATAGGGAGGGTTGTAGGGGCTGGAGGAGGTTACAGAGATAGGGAGGGGTGTAGATTCGGGAGGATGTTAAAGAGAAAGGGAGTTTTGTAGGGGATGGAGGAGATTACAGAGATAGGGAGGAGTGTAGGGGCTGGAGGAGGTTACAGAGATAGGGAGGGGTGTAGGGGCTGGAGGAGATTACAGAGATAGGGAGGAGTGTAGGGGCTGGAGGAGGTTACAGAGATAGGGAGCGGTGTAGGGGCTGGAGGAGTTTACAGGGATAGAGAGGTTTGTAGGGGCTGGAGGAGGTTACAGAGATAGGGAGGGTAGTAGGCGCTGCAGGAGGTTACACAGATAGAGAGGTTTGTAGGGGCAAGAGGAGGTTACAGAGATAGGGAGTGTTGTAGGGGCTGGAGGAGTTTACAGGGATAGAGAGGTTTGTAGGGGCTAGAGGAGGTTTCAGAGATAGGGAGGGTAGTAGGTGCTGGAGGAGGTTACACAGATAGAGAGGTTTGTAGGGGCAAGAGGAGGTTACAGAGATAGGGAGTGTTGTAGGGGCTTGAGTAGGTTATATAGATAGGGAGGATTGTAGGATCTGGAGGTAGTTACAGAGATAGGGAGGATTGTCGGGTTTGGGGGAGTTTACAGAGTTAGGGAAGGTTTAAAGGACTATAGGAAATTGCAGAGATAGGGATGTCCATAGGGGCTGGAGTGGTTACTGAAATAGTGAGTGTTGTAGGGGCTGGAGGGGATTACAGAGTTAGGGAATGTTGTAGGAGGTAAATGAGATAGGGAGGTTAGTATGGGCTAGGGGAGGTTATAGAAATAGGGAGGGTGTTTGCGCTGGAGGAGGTTACTGCTATAGGGAGTGTTATAGGGGCTGGAGGATGTAACACAGATAGGGAGGGTTTTAGGGGCTGGAGGAGGTTACATAGATTGGGAGGCTGTAGGGTCGGGAGGAGGTTACAGAGAAAGGGAGGGTGGTCGGAGCTGGAGGAATTAACAGAGATAGTGAGGGTTTTAACGAATGGAGGAGGTTACAGAGTTAGGGAGGGTTGTCGGGTCTGGAGGAGGTTACAGAGATAGGGAGGATTGTAGTGACTGGAGGAGGTTACAGAGATAGGGAGGGTTGTGGGGGCTGGAGGAGGTTACAGAGATAGGGAGGGGTCTAGGGGCTGGAGGATGTTAAGGAGATAGGGAGGGTTGAAGGGGCTGGAGGAGGTTACAGAGACAGGGAGGGTTTTAGGGGCTGGAGGATGTTACAGAGATAGGGAGGTGTTTAGGGGCTGGAGGACGTTACAGAGAAATTGAGGGTTGTAGGGGCTGGAGGAGGTAACATAGATTGGGAGGCTGTAGGGTCGGGAGGAGGTTACAGAGATAGGGAGGGGTGTAGGGGCTGGAGGAGGTTACAGAGATAGGGTGGGTTGTAGGGGCTGGTGGAGGTTACAGAGATAGGGAGGGATGTAGGAGCTGGAGGAGGTTACAGAGATAGTGAGGGTTTTAGGGGATGGAGGAGGTTACAGAGATAGGGAGAGTTGTAGGGTCTGCAGGAGGTAACAGAGATCGGGAAGGGTGTAGGGGCTGATGGAGATTACAGATATATGGAGTGTTGTAGGTGCGGAGGAGGTTACAGAGATAGGGAGGGTTGTGGGGGCTGGAGGAGGTTACAGAGTTAGGGAGGGTTGTAGGGACTGGAGGAGGTTACAGAGATAGGGAGGGTTGTGGGGGCTAGAGGAGGTTACAGAGATAGGGAGGGTTTTAGGGGCTGGAGGAGGTTACAGAGATAGGGAGGGTTTTAGGGGCTGGAGGAGGTTACTGAGATAGGGAGGGATGTAGGTGCTGGAGAAATTTACAGAGATAGGGAGGTGTTTAGGGGCTGGAGGACGTTACAGAGAAAGGGAGGGGTGTAGGGGCTGGAGGAGGTAACATAGATTGGGAGGCTGTAGGGTCAGGAGGAGGTTGCAGAGAATGGGTGGGTTGTAGCGGCTGGAGGAGGTGACAGAGATAGGGAGGGTTGTAGGAGCTGGAGGAGGTTACAGAGATAGTGAGGGTTTTAGGGGCTGGAGGAGGTTACAGAGATAGGGAGGGTTGTAGGAGCTGGAGGAGGTTACAGAGATAGTGAGGGTTTTAGGGGCTGCAGGAGGTTACAGAGATCGGGAGGGGTGTAGGGGCTGGAGGAGGTTACAGAGATAGTGAGTGTTGTAGGGGTTGGAGGGGGTTACAGAG
Source organism: Isurus oxyrinchus (assembly GCA_026770705.1). Taxonomy (NCBI): domain Eukaryota; kingdom Metazoa; phylum Chordata; class Chondrichthyes; order Lamniformes; family Lamnidae; genus Isurus; species Isurus oxyrinchus. Next base: position 47,526 of record JANJGN010000694.1, on the reverse strand, counting down.
TTAGGGAGTGTTGTAGGGGCTGGAGGAGGTAACATAGATTGGGAGGCTGTAGGGTCGGGAGGAGGTTACAGAGATAGGGAGGGGTGTAGGGGCTGGAGGAGGTTACAGAGATAGGGCGGGTTGTAGGGGCTGGAGGAGGTTACAGAGATAGGGAGGGTTGTAGGGTCTGGAGGAGGTTACAGAGATAGGGAATGTTTTAGGGGCTGGAGGAGGTTACAGAGATAGGGCGGGTTGTAGGGGCTGGAGGAGGTTACAGAGATAGGGAGGGGTGTAGGGGCTGGAGGAGGTTACAGAGATAGGGAGGGGTGTAGGTGCTGGAGGAGGTTACAGAGATAGGGAGGGTTGTAGGGGCTGGAGGAGGTTACAGAGATAGGGAGGGGTGTAGGGGCTGGAGGAGGTTACAGAGATAGGGAGGGGTGTATGGGCTGGAGGAGGTTACAGAGATAGGGAGGGTTGTAGGGGCTGGAGGAGGTTACAGAGATAGGGAGGTGTGTAGGGGCTGGAGGAGGTTACAGAGATAGGGCGGGTTGTAGGGGCTGGAGGAGGTTACAGAGATAGGGAGGGGTGTAGGGGCTGGAGGAGGTTACAGAGATAGGGCGGGTTGTAGGTGCTGGAGGAGGTTACAGAGATAGGGAGGTGTGTAGGGGCTGGAGGAGGTTACAGAGATAGGGCGGGTTGTAGGTGCTGGAGGAGGTTACAGAGATAGGGAGGGGTGTAGGGGCTGGAGGAGGTTACAGAGATAGGGCGGGTTGTAGGTGCTGGAGGAGGTTACAGAGATAGGGAGGGGTGTAGGGGCTGGAGGAGGTTACAGAGATAGGGAGGGGTGTAGGGCTGGAGGAGGTTACAGAGATAGGGAGGGGTGTAGGGTTTGGAGGAGGTTACAGAGATAGGGAGGTGTGTAGGGGCTGGAGGAGGTTACAGAGATAGGGCGGGTTTTAGGGGCTGGAGGAGGTTACAGGGATAGGGAGGGGTGTTGGGGCTGGAGGAGGTTATAGAGATAGGGAGGGTTGTAGGGTCTGGAGGAGTTGACAGAGATAGTGAGGTGTTTAGGGGCTTGAGGATATAACAGATACAGGGAGGGTTGTAGGGGCTAGAGGATGTTACAGAGATAGGGTGGGTTGTATGGGCTGGAGGAGGTTACAGAGATAGGGAGGGTTGTAGGGACTGGAGGAGGTTACAGAGATAGGGAGGGGTGTAGGGGATGGAGGAGGTTACAGAGATAGGGAGGGGTGTAGGGGGCTGGAGGAGGTTACAGAGATAGGGAGGGGTGTAGGGGATGGAGGAGGTTACAGAGATAGGGAGGGGTGTAGGGGATGGAGGAGGTTACAGATATAGGGCGGGTTGCATGGGCTGGAGTAGGTTACAGAGATATGGCGGGATATATGGACTGGAGGAGGTTACAGAGATATGGCGGGATATATGGACTGGAGGAGGTTACAGAGATAGGGAGGGGTGTAGGGGATGGAGGAGGTTACAGAGATAGGGAGGGGTGTAGGGGATGGAGGAGGTTACAGATATAGGGCGGGTTGCATGGGCTGGAGTAGGTTACAGAGATATGGCGGGATATATGGACTGGAGGAGGTTACAGAGATATGGCGGGATATATGGACTGGAGAAGGTTATAGAGATAGGGAGGGGTTTAGGGGCTGGAGGGGGTTAAAGAGATAGGGAGAGTTGTACGGACTGGAGGAAGTTACTGAAATGGGGAGTGTTGTAGGTTTTGGGTGCGTTTACAGGGACAGAGAGGGTTGTAGGTTCTGGAGGAGGTTACAGAGATAGGGAGGGTAGTAGGGGCTGGAGGAGGTTACAGAGATAGGGAGGCTCGTAGGGGCTGGAGGAGGTTACAGGGATAGAGAGGTTTGTAGGGGCTAGAGGAGGTTACAGAGATAGGGAGCGTTATAGGGGCTGGAGTAGGTTACAGAGATAGGGTGGGTTGTAGGGGCTGGAGGAGGTTACAGAGATAGGGAGGGTTGCATAGGCTGGAGGAGGTTACAGAGAAAAAGAGGGATGTAGGGGCTGTAGGAGGTTACAGAGATAGGGAGTGTTGTAGGGGCGGGAGGAGGTTACAGGGATAGTGAGGTGTTTCGGGGCTGGAGGATGTTACAGAGATGGGGAGGGTTGTAGGGGCTGTAGGAGGTTACAGAGATAGGGAGGGTTGTAGGGTCTGCAGCAGGTTACAGAGATAGTGAGTGTTGTAGGGGTTTGAGGGGGTTACAGAGTTATGGAGTGTTGTAGGATGTTACAGAGATAGGGAGGTTAGTAGGGGATTGGAGGAGGTTAGAGAGTTAGGGAAGGGTTGTAGGGGCTGGAGGAGGTTACAGAGATATGGAGGGTTGCAGGGGCAGGAGGAGGTGACTGAGATAGGGAGTGTTGTAGGGGCTGTAGGAGGTTACAGAGATAGGGAGGGTTGTAGTGGCTGGAGGAGGTTACAGAGTTAGGGAGGGGTGTATGGGCTGGAGGAAGTTATAAAGATAGGGAGGTGTTTAGGTGCTGGAGGATGTTACTTAGATAGAGAGGGTTGTAGGGGCTGGAGGATGTTTCAGAGATAGGGAGGGTTGTAAGGGCTGGAGGAGGTTACAGGAATAGAGAGGGTTGTAGGGGATAGAGGAGGTTACAGAGATAGGGAGTGTAGTAGGGGCTGGAGGAGGCTACAGTGATAGTGAGGGTTGTATTGGCTAGAGGAGGTTACAGAGATAGGGAGGGTTGTAGGGGCTGGAGGAGGTTATAGAGATAGTGAGTGTTGTAGGCGTTGGAGGGGGTTTCAGTGTTAGGGAGTGTTGTAGGATGTTACAGAGATAGGGAGGTTAGTAGGGGCTGGAGGAGGTTATAGAAATAGGGAGGGTTGTCGGAGCTGGAGGAGGTTATAGAGTTAGGGAGGGTTGTAGGGGATTGGAGGAGGTTACAGAGATAGGGAGGGTTGTAGGGGCTGGAAGAGGTTACAGTGATAGAGAGGGTTGTAGGGTTTGGAGCAGGTTACAGATATAGTGAGTTTTGTAGGGGTTGGAGGGGTTTACAGAGTTAGGGAGGTTAGTATGGCCTGGAGGAGGTTACAGAAATAGGGAGGGTTGTCGGAGCTGGAGGAGGTTACAGAGATAGGGAGGGTTGTAGGGGCTGGAGGAGGTTACAGAGTTAGGGAGGTGTGTAGGTGCTGGAGGAGGTTCCATAGAAAGGGAGGGTTGTAGGGGCGGGAGGATGTTACAGAGATAGGGAGGGTTGTTGGGGCTGGTGGTGGTTACAGAGATAGGGTGGGTTGTAGGGACTGGAGGAAGTTACTGTGATAGGGAGTGTTGTAGCTTCTGTGTGCATTTACAGGGACAGGGTGGGTTGTAGGGTCTCGAGGAGGTTACAGAGATAGGGAGGGTTGTAGGTTCTGGAGCATTTTACAGACAAAGTGAGTGTTGTAGGGGTTGGCGGGATTTACAGATTTTGGGAGTGTTGTAGGATGTTACAGAGATAGGGAGTGTAGTAGGGGCTGGAGGAGGTTACAGGAATAGAGAGGGTTGTAGGGGCTAGAGGAGGTTACAGAGATAGGGAGTGTAGTAGGGGCTGGAGGAGTTTACAGGAATAGAGAGGGTTGTAGGGGCTAGAGGAGGTTACAGAGATAGGGAGTGTTGTAGGGTCTGGAGGAGTTTACAGGGACAGGGAGGTTTGTAGGGTCTGGAGGAGGTTACAGAGATAGGGAGTGTAGTAGGGGTTGGAGGAGGTTACAGGAATAGAGAGGGTTGTAGGGGCTTGAGGAGGTTACAGAGATAGGGAGTGTAGTAGGGGCTGGAGGAGTTTACAGGAATAGAGAGGGTTGCACGGGCTGGAAGAGTTTACAGAGATAGGGAGTGTTGTAGGGTCTGGAGGAGTTTACAGGGACAGGGAGGTTTGTAGGGTCTGGAGGAGGTTACAGAGATAGAGAGGGTTGTAGTGTCTGGAGCAGGTTACAGAGATAGGGAGGTTAGTATGTGCTGGAGGAGGTTATAGAAATAGGGAGGGTTGTCGGAGCTGGAGCATGTTAGAGAGATAGGGAGGGGTGTAGCTGCTGGAGGAGGTTACATAGATAGGGAGGGTTGTAGGGGCTGGAGGAGGTTACAGAGATAGGGAGGGGTGTAGATTCGGGAGGATGTTAAAGAGAAAGGGAGTTTTGTAGGGGATGGAGGAGATTACAGAGATAGGGAGGAGTGTAGGGGCTGGAGGAGGTTACAGAGATAGGGAGGGGTGTAGGGGCTGGAGGAGATTACAGAGATAGGGAGGAGTGTAGGGGCTGGAGGAGGTTACAGAGATAGGGAGCGGTGTAGGGGCTGGAGGAGTTTACAGGGATAGAGAGGTTTGTAGGGGCTGGAGGAGGTTACAGAGATAGGGAGGGTAGTAGGCGCTGCAGGAGGTTACACAGATAGAGAGGTTTGTAGGGGCAAGAGGAGGTTACAGAGATAGGGAGTGTTGTAGGGGCTGGAGGAGTTTACAGGGATAGAGAGGTTTGTAGGGGCTAGAGGAGGTTTCAGAGATAGGGAGGGTAGTAGGTGCTGGAGGAGGTTACACAGATAGAGAGGTTTGTAGGGGCAAGAGGAGGTTACAGAGATAGGGAGTGTTGTAGGGGCTTGAGTAGGTTATATAGATAGGGAGGATTGTAGGATCTGGAGGTAGTTACAGAGATAGGGAGGATTGTCGGGTTTGGGGGAGTTTACAGAGTTAGGGAAGGTTTAAAGGACTATAGGAAATTGCAGAGATAGGGATGTCCATAGGGGCTGGAGTGGTTACTGAAATAGTGAGTGTTGTAGGGGCTGGAGGGGATTACAGAGTTAGGGAATGTTGTAGGAGGTAAATGAGATAGGGAGGTTAGTATGGGCTAGGGGAGGTTATAGAAATAGGGAGGGTGTTTGCGCTGGAGGAGGTTACTGCTATAGGGAGTGTTATAGGGGCTGGAGGATGTAACACAGATAGGGAGGGTTTTAGGGGCTGGAGGAGGTTACATAGATTGGGAGGCTGTAGGGTCGGGAGGAGGTTACAGAGAAAGGGAGGGTGGTCGGAGCTGGAGGAATTAACAGAGATAGTGAGGGTTTTAACGAATGGAGGAGGTTACAGAGTTAGGGAGGGTTGTCGGGTCTGGAGGAGGTTACAGAGATAGGGAGGATTGTAGTGACTGGAGGAGGTTACAGAGATAGGGAGGGTTGTGGGGGCTGGAGGAGGTTACAGAGATAGGGAGGGGTCTAGGGGCTGGAGGATGTTAAGGAGATAGGGAGGGTTGAAGGGGCTGGAGGAGGTTACAGAGACAGGGAGGGTTTTAGGGGCTGGAGGATGTTACAGAGATAGGGAGGTGTTTAGGGGCTGGAGGACGTTACAGAGAAATTGAGGGTTGTAGGGGCTGGAGGAGGTAACATAGATTGGGAGGCTGTAGGGTCGGGAGGAGGTTACAGAGATAGGGAGGGGTGTAGGGGCTGGAGGAGGTTACAGAGATAGGGTGGGTTGTAGGGGCTGGTGGAGGTTACAGAGATAGGGAGGGATGTAGGAGCTGGAGGAGGTTACAGAGATAGTGAGGGTTTTAGGGGATGGAGGAGGTTACAGAGATAGGGAGAGTTGTAGGGTCTGCAGGAGGTAACAGAGATCGGGAAGGGTGTAGGGGCTGATGGAGATTACAGATATATGGAGTGTTGTAGGTGCGGAGGAGGTTACAGAGATAGGGAGGGTTGTGGGGGCTGGAGGAGGTTACAGAGTTAGGGAGGGTTGTAGGGACTGGAGGAGGTTACAGAGATAGGGAGGGTTGTGGGGGCTAGAGGAGGTTACAGAGATAGGGAGGGTTTTAGGGGCTGGAGGAGGTTACAGAGATAGGGAGGGTTTTAGGGGCTGGAGGAGGTTACTGAGATAGGGAGGGATGTAGGTGCTGGAGAAATTTACAGAGATAGGGAGGTGTTTAGGGGCTGGAGGACGTTACAGAGAAAGGGAGGGGTGTAGGGGCTGGAGGAGGTAACATAGATTGGGAGGCTGTAGGGTCAGGAGGAGGTTGCAGAGAATGGGTGGGTTGTAGCGGCTGGAGGAGGTGACAGAGATAGGGAGGGTTGTAGGAGCTGGAGGAGGTTACAGAGATAGTGAGGGTTTTAGGGGCTGGAGGAGGTTACAGAGATAGGGAGGGTTGTAGGAGCTGGAGGAGGTTACAGAGATAGTGAGGGTTTTAGGGGCTGCAGGAGGTTACAGAGATCGGGAGGGGTGTAGGGGCTGGAGGAGGTTACAGAGATAGTGAGTGTTGTAGGGGTTGGAGGGGGTTACAGAGTTAGGGAGTGTTGTAGGGGCTGGAGGAGGTAACATAGATTGGGAGGCTGTAGGGTCGGGAGGAGGTTACAGAGATAGGGAGGGGTGTAGGGGCTGGAGGAGGTTACAGAGATAGGGAGGTTAGGAGGTTATAGAAATAGGGAGGGTTGCCTGGGCTGGAGAATATTACTGAGATAGGGAGGGTTGTAGGGGCTGGAGGAGGTTACAGTGATAGGGAGGGTGTAGGGGCTGGAGGAGGTTACAGAGATAGGGAGGGTGTAGGGGCTGGAGGAGGTTACAGAGATAGGGAGGGTGTAGTGGCTGGAGGAGGTTACAGATAAAGGGAGGGTTGTAGGGGTTGGCGAAGGTTACAGAGATAGGGAGGGGTGTAGGGTTTGGAGGAGGTTACAGAGATAGGGAGGGGTGTAGGGGCGGGAGGAAGTTACAGAGATAGGGAGGGTTGTAGGGGCTGGAGGAGGTTACAGAGATAGGGAGGGTTGTAGGGGCTAGAGGAGTTTAGAGACATAGGGAGGGGTGTAGGGGCTGGAGGAGGTAACGGAGCTAGGGGAGTGGTAGCTGTTGGAGGTGTTTACCGAGATAGGCAGGGCCCGAGGGGCTGGACGATTTTGCAGACATAGGGAGCGTTGTAGGAGGTTACAGTGTTAGGGAGGTTAGTAGGGGCTGGAGCGGGTTACAGAGATAGGGAGGTTAGTAGGGGCTGGAGGAGGTTACAGAGATAGGGAGGGTTGAAAGGACTATAGGAGGTTGCTGAGATAGGGATGTCCATAGAGGCTGGAGGAGGTTACAGTGATAGTGAGTGTTGAAGGGGCTGGAGGGGGTTACAGAGTTAGGGAGTGTTGTAGGAGGTAACAGAGATAGGGAGGTTAGTAGGGGCTGGAGGAGGTTATAGAAATAGGGAGGGTGTTTGGTCTGGAGGAGGTTACTGAGATAGGGAGTGTTGTAGGGGCTGGAGGAGATTACAGAGATATGGAGGGTTGTAGGGGCTGGAGGAAGTTACAGAGATAGGGAGGTGTTTAGCAGCTGGAGGATGTTACAGAGATAGGGAGGGGTGTAGGGGCTGGAGGAGTTTAGAGAGATAGGGAGGGTTGTAGGGACTGGAGGAGTTTACAGAGAAACTGAGGGTTGTAGGGTCTGGAGGAGGTTACAGAGATAGGGAGGATTGTAGGGTCTGGAGGAGGTTACAGAGAAACTGAGGGTTGTAGGGTCTGGAGGAGGTTACAGAGAAACTGAGGGTTGTAGGGGCAGGAGGGTGTTACAGAGATAGGGAGGGTTGTAGGGGCTGGAGGAGGTTACAGAGATAGGAAGGATGTATTATCTGGAGGAGTTTACAGAGATAGGGAGGTTTTTAGGGGCTGGAGGAGTTTACAGAGATAGGGAGGATTGTAGTGGCTGCAGGAGTTTACAGAGAAACTGAGTGTTGTAGGGGCTGGAGGAGGTTACAGAGATAGGGAGGGTTGTCAGGGCTAGAGGAGGTTACAGAGATAGGGAGGGATGTAGGGGCTGGAGGAGGTTACAGAGATAGGGAGGGTTGTCAGGGCTAGAGGAGGTTACAGAGATAGGGAGGTTTGTAGGGGCTGGAGGAGGTTATAGAGATAGGGAGGGTTGTAGGGGCTGGAGCGGGTTACAGAGATAGGGAGCTTTGTAGGGGCTGGGGGAGTTTACAGAGATAGGGAGGGTTGAAAGGACTATAGGAGGTTGCTGAGATAGGGATGTCCATAGAGGCTGGAGGAGGTTACAGTGATAGTGAGTGTTGAAGGGGCTGGAGGGGGTTACAGAGTTAGGGAGTGTTGTAGGAGGTAACAGAGATAGGGAGGTTAGTAGGGGCTGGAGGAGGTTATAGAAATAGGGAGGGTGTTTGGTCTGGAGGAGGTTACTGAGATAGGGAGTGTTGTAGGGGCTGGAGGAGGTTACAGAGAAACTGAGGGTTGTAGGGCCTGGAGGAGGTTACAGAGATAGGGAGGGTTGTCGGGGCTAGAGGAGGTTACAGAGATAGGGAGGAATGTAGGGGCTGGAGGAGGTTACACAGATAGGGAGGGTTGTAGGGTCTGGAGGAGGTTACAGAGATAGGGAGGGTTGTAGGGGCTGGAGGAGGTAACGGAGCTAGGGGAGTGGTAGGTGCTGGAGGTGATTACCGAGATAGGCAGGGCCCGAGGGGCTGGACGATTTTGCAGACATAGGGAGTGTTGTAGGAGGTTACAGTGATAGTGATTGTTGAAGGGGCTGGAGGGGTTTACAGAGTTAGGGAGTGTTGTAGGAGGTAACAGAGAAAGGGAGGTTAGTAGGTGCTGGAGGAGGTTATAGAAATAGGGAGGGTGTTTGGTCTGGAGGAGCTTACTGAGATAGGGAGTGTTGTAGGGGCTGGAGGAGGTTACAGAGATAGGGAGTGTTGTAGGGGCTGGAGGAGGTTACAGAGATAGGGAGGGGTGTAGGGACTGGAGGAGGTTACAGAGATAGGGAGGGGTGTAGGGGCTGGAGGATGTTACAGAGATAGGGAGGTGTTTAGGGGCTGGAGGAGGTTACAGAGATAGGGAGGGTTGTAGGAGCTGAAGGAAGTTACAGAGATAGGGAGGGGTGTAGGGGCTGGAGGAGGTTACAGAGATAGGGAGGGTTGTAGGGTCTGGAGGACGTTACAGAGATAGGGAGGGTTGTAGGAGCTGAAGGAAGTTACAGAGATAGGGAGGTGTTTAGGGGCTGGAGGACGTTACAGAGAAAGGGAGGGTTGTAGGGGCTGGAGGTTTAACATAGATTGGGCGGCTGTAGGGTCGGGCGGAGGTTACAGAGAATGGGTGGGTTGGAGGGACTGGAGGATCTTACATAGATAGGGAGGGGTGTAGGGGCTGGAGGAGGTTAAAGCAATAGAGAGAGTTGTAGGGACTGGAGGAGGTTACAGAGATTGGGAGGGGTGTAGGGGCTGGAGGAGGTTACAGAGATAGGGAGGGGTGTAAGGCCTGGAGGAGGTTACAGAGATTGGGAGGGGTGGAGGGGCTGGAGGAGGTTACAGAGATAGGGAGGGGTGTAGGGGCTGGAGGAGGTTACAGAGATAGGGAGGGTTGTTGGGTCTGGAGGAGGTTACAGAGATAGTGATTGTTGTAGGGGTTGGAGGGGGTTACAGAGTTAGGGAGTGTTGTAGGAGGTTACAGAGATAGGGAGGTTAGTAGGGGCTGGAGGAGGTTATAGAAATAGGGAGGTGTGCAGGGGCTGTAGGACGTTACAAAGATAGGGAGGGTTGCAGGGGTTGGCGAAGGTTACAGAGATAGGGAGGGGTGTAGGGGCTGGAGGAGGTTACAGAGATAGGGAGGTGTGTAGGGGCTGGAGGAGGTTACAGAGATAGGGAGGTGTTTCGGGACTGGAGAATGTTACAGGTTTAGGGAGGGTTGTAGGGGCTGGAGGAGGTTACAGAGATAGGGAGGGGTGTAGGGGCTGGAGGAGGTTACAGAGATAGGGAGGATTGTAGGGTCTGGAGGAGCTTACAGAGAAACTGTGGGTTGTAGGGGCTGGAGGAGGTTACAGAGATAGGGAGGGGTGTAGGGGCTGGAGGGTGTTACAGAGATAGGGAGGGTTGTAGGTGTTGGAGGAGGTTACAGAGATATGGAGGTTTGTAGGGGCTGGAGGGTGTTACAGAGATAGGGAGTGTTGTTGGGGCCTGAGGAGGTTACAGAGATAGGGAGGGTGTATTGTCTGGAGGAGGTTACAGAGAAACTGAGGTTTGTATGTGCTGGAGGGTTTTACAGAGATAGGGAGGGTTGTAGGGTCTGGAGGAGGTTAGAGAGATCGGGAGGATTGTAGGGGCTGGAGGAGGTTAGAGCGATTGGGAGGGTTGTAGGGGCTGGAGGAGGTTACAGAGATAGGGAGGGTTGTAGGGTCTGGAGGAGGTTACAGAGATAGGGAGGGGTGTAAGGGCTGGAGGAGGTTACAGAGATAGGGAGGGTTGTAGGGTCTGGAGGAGGTTAGAGAGATCGGGAGGATTGTAGGGGCTGGAGGAGGTTAGAGCGATTGGGAGGGTTGTAGGGGCTGGAGGAGGTTACAGAGATAGGGAGGGTTGTAGGGTCTGGAGGAGGTTACAGAGATAGGGAGGATGTATTGTCTGGAGGAGTTTACAGAGAAACTGAGGGTTGTATGTGCTGGAGGAGGTTACAGAGATAGGGAGTGTTGTCGGGGCTGGAGGAGGTTACAAAGATAGGGAGGATTGTAGAGGCTGGCGGGGTTTACAGAGAAACTGAGGGTTGTAGGGGCTGGAGGAGGTTACAGAGATAGGGAGGGTTGTAGGGTCTGGAGGAGGTTAGAGAGATCGGGAGGATTGTAGGGGCTGGAGGAGGTTAGAGCGATTGGGAGGGTTGTAGGGGCTGGAGGAGGTTACAGAGATAGGGAGGGTTGTAGGGTCTGGAGGAGGTTACAGAGATAGGGAGGATGTATTGTCTGGAGGAGTTTACAGAGAAACTGAGGGTTGTATGTGCTGGAGGAGGTTACAGAGATAGGGAGTGTTGTCGGGGCTGGAGGAGGTTACAAAGATAGGGAGGATTGTAGAGGCTGGCGGGGTTTACAGAGAAACTGAGGGTTGTAGGGGCTGGAGGAGGTTACAGAGATAGGGAGGGTTGTAGGGTCTGGAGGAGGTTACAGAGATAGGGAGGGTTGGAGGGGCTGGAGGAGGTAACGGAGCTCAGGGGGTGGTAGGTGCTGGAGGTGATTACCGAGATAGGCAGGGCCTGAGGGGCCTGACGAATTTGCAGACATAGGGAGTGTTGTAGGAGGTTACAGTGTTATGGAGGGTAGTAGGGGCTGGAGCGGGTTACAGAGATAGGGAGCTTTGTAGGGGCTGGGGGAGTTTACAGAGTTAGGGAGGGTTGAAAGGACTATAGGAGGTTGCTGAGATAGGGATGTCCATAGAGGCTGGAGGAGGTTACAGTGATAGTGAGTGTTGTAGGGGCTGGAGAGGTTTACAGAGTTAGGGAGTGTTGTAGGAGGTAACAGAGATAGGGAGGTTAGTAGGGGCTGGAGGAAGTTATAGAAATAGGGAGGGTGTTTGGTCTGGAGGAGGATACTGAGATAGGGAGTGTTGTAGGGGCTGGAGGAGGTTACAGAGATAGGGAGGTTTGTAGGGGCTGGAGGAGGTTACAGAGATAGGGAAGTTTGTAGGGGCTGGAGGGTGTTACAGAGATAGGGAGGTTTGTAGGGGTTGGAGGAGGTTACAGTGGTAGGGAGGTTTGTAGGGGCTGGAGGGTGTTACAGAGATAGGGAGTGTTGTAGGGGCTGGAGGAGGTTACAGAGATAGGGAGGGTGTATTGTCTGGAGGAGGTTGCAGAGAAACTGAGGTTTGTATGTGCTGGAGGCGGTTACAGAGATAGGGAGTGTTGTCGGGGCTGGAGGAGGTTACAGAGATAGGGAGGATTGTAGGGACTGGAGGAGTTTACAGAGAAACTGAGGGTTGTAGGGGCTGGAGGAGGTTACAGAGATAGGGAGGGTTGTAGGGGCTAGAGGAGTTTAGAGAGATAGGGAGGGATGTAGGGGCTGGAGGAGGTTACACAGATAGGGAGGGTTGTAGGGTCTGGAGGAGGTTACAGAGATAGGGAGGCTTTTAGGTGCTGGAGGAGATTGCAGAGACAGGGAGGGTTGTAGGGGCTGGAAGATGTTCCAGAGGTAGGGAGGGTTGTAGGGGTTGGAGGAGTTTACAGTGATAGGGAGTGTTGTAGTGTCTGGAGGTGGGTACAGAGATAGCGAGTGGTGTAGGGGCTGGAGGAGGTTACAGAGATAGGGAGGGTTGTAGGGGCTGGAGGAAGTTACAGAGATAGGGACTTTTGTAGGGGCTGGAGGAGTTTACAGAGATAGGGAGGGTTGTAGGGGATGGAGATGTTTAAAGAGATAGAGACCTTTGCAGGGGCTGGAGGAGGTTACAGAGATAGGGAGGGTTGTAGGGGCTGGAGGAGGTTACAGGGATGGGGAGGGTTGTAGGATCTGGATGAGGTGACAGATCTGGGAGGTTTGTAGGCCCTGGAGGATGTTACAAAGATAGGGAGGGTTGTAGGGAACTGGTGGAGGTTACAGGGATAGGGAGGGTTTTAGGGACTGGAGGACGTTATAGAGATAGGGAGGGGTGTTGTGTCTGGAGGAGGTTACAGAGATAGGGAGGGTTGTAGGTGCTGGAGGAGGTTACAGAGATAGGGAGGGTTGTAGGGGCTGGAAGAGGTTACAGTGATAGGAAGGGTTGTAGCGGATAGAGATGTTTACAGAGAGAGAGAGCTTTGCAGGGGCTGGAAGAGGTTACAGAGACAGGGAGGGTTGTAGGGGCTAGAGGAGGTTACAGAGATAGGGAGGGTTGTAGGGACTGGAGGAGGTTACAGAGATAGGGAGGGGTGTAGGGGTTGGAGGAGGTTACAGAGATAGGGAGGTGTGTAGGGGCTGGAGGTGTTTACAGAGATAAGGAGGGGTGTAGGGGCTAGAGGAGGTTACAGAGATAGGGAGGGTTGTAGGGTCTGGAGGGGGTGACAGATCTGGGAGGGTTGTAGGCCATGGAGGATTTTACAAAGATAGGGAGGGTTGTAGGGAACTGGTGGAGGTTACAGAGATAGGGAGGGGTTTAGGGACGGGAGGACGTTATAGAGATAGGGAGGGTTGTTGTGTCTGGAGGAGGTTACAGAGATAGGGAGCGGTGTAGGGGCTGGAGGAGGTTACAGAGATATGGAGGGTTGTAGGGCTGGAGGAGGTTACAGAGATAGGGAGGGTTGTTGTGTCTGGAGGAGGTTACAGAGATAGGGAGCGGTGTAGGGGCTGGAGGAGGTTACAGAGATAGGGAGGGTTGTAGGGCAGGAGGAGGTTACAGAGATAGGGAGGGCTGTAGGGGCTGGAGGAGGTTACAGAGATAGGGAGCGGTGTAGGGGCTGGAGGAGGTTACAGAGATAGGGAGTGTTGTAGGGCTGGAGGAGGTTACAGAGATAGGGAGGGGTGTAGGGGCTGGAGGAGGTTACAGAGATAGGGAGCGGTGTAGGGGCTGGAGGAGGTTACAGAGATAGGGAGGGGTGTAGGGGCTGGAGGAGGTTACAGAGTTAGGGAGGGGTATAGGGGTTGGAGGAGGTTACAGAGATAGGGAGGGGTGTAGGGGCTGGAGGAGGTTACAGAGATAGGGAGGGTTGTAGGGAGTGGAGGAGGTTACAGAGATAGGGAGGGGTGTAGGGGCTGGAGGAGGTTACAGAGATAGGGAGGGTTGTGGGGGCTAGAGGAGGTTACAGAGATAGGGAGGGTTTTAGGGGCTGGAGGAGGTTACAGAGATAGGAAGTGTTTTAGGGGCTGGAGGAGGTTACTGAGATAGGGAGGGATGTAGGTGCTGGAGAAATTTACAGAGATAGGGAGGTGTTTAGGGGCTGGAGGACGTTACAGAGAAAGGGAGGGGTGTAGGGGCTGGAGGAGGTAACATAGATTGGGAGGCTGTAGGGTCAGGAGGAGGTTGCAGAGAATGGGTGGGTTGTAGCGGCTGGAGGAGGTGACAGAGATAGGGAGGGTTGTAGGAGCTGGAGGAGGTTACAGAGATAGTGAGGGTTTTAGGGGCTGGAGGAGGTTACAGAGATAGGGAGCGGTGTAGGAGCTGGAGGAGGTTACAGAGATAGTGAGGGTTTTAGGGGCTGTAGGAGGTTACAGAGATCGGGAGGGGTGTAGGGGCTGGAGGAGGTTACAGAGATAGGGCGGGTTGTAGGGACTGGAGGAGGTTACAGAGATAGGGTGGATTGTAGGAGCTGGAGGTAGTTACAGAGATAGGGCGGGTTGCAGGGGCTGGAGTAGGTTACAGAGATATGGTGGGATATACTGGCTGGAGGAGGTTTCAGAGATAGGGAGAGTTGTAGGGACTGGAGGAGGTTAAAGAGATAGGGAGGCTTGTAGGGACTGGAGGAGGTTACAGAGATAGGGAGTGTTGTAGGTTCTGAGTGCGTTTACAGGGACAGGGAGGATTGTAGGGTCTGGAGGAGGTTACAGAGATAGGGAGGGGTGTAGGGTCTGGAGGAGGTTACAGAGATAGGGAGCGTTATAGGGACTGGCGGAGGTTACAGAGATAGGGAGGGTTGTAGGGTCTGGAGCATGTTACAGAGATAGTGAGTGTTGTAGGTGTTGGAGGAGTTACAGAGTTAGGGAGTGTTGTAGGATGTTACACACATAGGGAGGTTAGTAGGGGCTGGAGGAGGTTATAGAAATAGGGAGGGTTGTCTGAGCTGGAGGAAGTTACAGCGAAAGGGAGGGTTGTAGGGGATTGGAGGAGGTTACAGAGATAGGGAAGGGTTGTAGGGGCTGGAGGAGGTTACAGAGATAGGGAGGGTTGTAGGGGCTGGAGGATGTTTTAGGGATAGAGAGGGTTGTAGGGGCTAGAGGAGGTAACAGAGATAGGGAGTGTTGTAGGGGTTGGAGGGGGTTACAGCGTTAGGGAGTGTTGTAGGATGTTACAGACATAGGGAGGTTAGTAGGGGCTGGAGGAGCTTATAGAAATAGGGAGGCTTGTCTCAGCTGGAGGAGGTTACAGAGATAAGGAGGGATGTAGGGGCTTTCGGACGTTACAGAGATAGGGAGGGTTGTAGGTGCGGGAGGAGTTTACACGGATAGTGAGGTGTTTCGGGTCTGGAGGATGTTACAGAGATAGGGAGGGTTGTAGGGGCAGGAGCAGGTTACAGAGATAGTGAGTGTTGTATGGGTTGGAGGGTTTACAGAGTTAGGGAGTGTTGTAGGATGTTACAGAGATAGGGAGGTTAGTAGCGGATTGGAGGAGGTTAGAGAGTTAGGGATGGGTTGTAGCGGCTGGAGGAGGTTACAGAGATAGGGAGGGGTGTAGGGGCTGGAGGAGGTTACAGAGATATGGAGGGTTGTAGGGGCGGGAGAAGCCAACTGAGATAGGGAGGGTTGTAGTGGCTGTAGGAGGTTACAGAGATAGGGAGGGTTGTAGGGGCTGGAGGAGGTTACAGAGATAGGGAGGGTTGTAGTGGCTGGAGGAGGTTACAGAGATAGGGAGTGTTGTAGGGGCTGGAGGAGGTTACAGAGATAGGGAGGGGTGTAGGGACTGGAGGAGGTTACAGAGATAGGGAGGGGTGTAGGGGCTGGAGGATGTTACAGAGATAGGGAGGTGTTTAGGGGCTGGAGGAGGTTACAGAGATAGGGAGGTGTTTAGGTACTGCAGGATGTTACTTCGATAGAGAGGGTTGTAGGGGCTGGATGATTTTACAGAGATAGGGAGGCTGTAGATTCGGGAGGATGTTAAAGAGAAAGAGAGGTTGTAGTGGCTGGAGGTGGTTACAGAGATTGGGAGGTTTCTATTGGCAGGAGGAGGTAACAGAGATAGGGAGGGTAGTAGGGGCTGGAGGAGGTTACAGAGATAGTGAGGGTCGTAGGGGCTGGAGGAGGTTACAGAGATAGGGAGGCTCGTAGGGGCTGGAGGAGGTTACAGAGATAGGGAGGGTTGTAGGGGCTGGAGGAGGTTACAGGGATAGAGAGGGTTGTAGGGACTAGAGGAGGTTACAGAGATTGGGAGTGTTGTAGGGGCTGGAGTAGGCTACAGAGTTAGGGAGGGGTGTAGGGGCTGGAGGAGGTTACAGAGATAGGGTGGTTTGTAGGGGCTGGAGGAGGTTACAGAGAGAGGGCGGGTTGCAGGTGCTGGAGTAGGTTACAGAGATATGGTGGGATATAGGGGCTGGAGGAGGTTACAGAGATAGGGAGGGTTGTAGGGACTGGAGGAAGTTACTGAGATAGGGAGGGTTGTAGGGGATAGAGGAGGTTACAGAGAAAGGGAGAGTTGTAGGGACTGGATGATGTTACAGAGATAGGGAGTGTTGTAGGTTCTGGATGCGAGGAGGTAACGGAGCTAGGGGAGTGGTAGCTGTTGGAGGTGATTACCGAGATAGGCAGGGCCCGAGGGGCTGGACGATTTTGCAGACATAGGGAGCGTTGTAGGAGGTTACAGTGTTAGGGAGGTTAGTAGGGGCTGGAGCGGGTTACAGAGATAGGGAGGTTAGTAGGGGCTGGAGGAGGTTACAGAGATAGGGAGGGTTGAAAGGACTATAGGAGGTTGCTGAGATAGGGATGTCCATAGAGGCCGGAGGAGGTTACAGTGATAGTGAGTGTTGAAGGGGCTGGAGGGGGTTACAGAGTTAGGGAGTGTTGTAGGAGGTAACAGAGATAGGGAGGTTAGTAGGGGCTGGAGGAGGTTATAGAAATAGGGAGGGTGTTTGGTCTGGAGGAGGTTACTGAGATAGGGAGTGTTGTAGGGGCTGGAGGAGATTACAGAGATATGGAGGGTTGTAGGGGCTGGAGGAAGTTACAGAGATAGGGAGGTGTTTAGCGGCTGGAGGATGTTACAGAGATAGGGAGGGGTGTAGGGGCTGGAGGAGTTGAGAGAGATAGGGAGGGTTGTAGGGGCTGGAGGAGTTTACAGAGAAACTGAGGGTTGTAGGGTCTGGAGGAGGTTACAGAGATAGGGAGGATTGTAGGGTCTGGAGGAAGTTACAGAGAAACTGAGGGTTGTAGGGTCTGGAGGAGGTTACAGAGAAACTGAGGGTTGTAGGGGCAGGAGGGTGTTACAGAGATAGGGAGGGTTGTAGGGGCTGGAGGAGGTTACAGAGATAGGAAGGATGTATTATCTGGAGGAGGTTACAGAGATAGGGAGGTTTTTAGGGGCTGGAGGAGTTTACAGAGATAGGGAGGATTGTAGTGGCTGCAGGAGTTTACAGAGAAACTGAGTGTTGTAGGGGCTGGAGGAGGTTACAGAGATAGGGAGGGTTGTCAGGGCTAGAGGAGGTTACAGAGATAGGGAGGGATGTAGGGGCTGGAGGAGGTTACAGAGATAGGGAGGGTTGTCAGGGCTAGAGGAGGTTACAGAGATAGGGAGGTTTGTAGGGGCTGGAGGAGGTTACAGAGATAGGGAGGGTTGTAGGGGCTGGAGCGGGTTACAGAGATAGGGAGCTTTGTAGGGGCTGGGGGAGTTTACAGAGATAGGGAGGGTTGAAAGGACTATAGGAGGTTGCTGAGATAGGGATGTCCATAGAGGCTGGAGGAGGTTACAGTGATAGTGAGTGTTGAAGGGGCTGGATGGGGTTACAGAGTTAGGGAGTGTTGTAGGAGGTAACAGAGATAGGGAGGTTAGTAGGTGCTGGAGGAGGTTATAGAAATAGGGAGGGTGATTGGTCTGGAGGAGGTTACTGAGATAGGGAGTGTTGTAGGGGCTGGAGGAGGTTACAGAGAAACTGAGGGTTGTAGGGTCTGGAGGAGGTTACAGAGATAGGGAGGGTTGTAGGGGCTGGAGGAGGTAACGGAGCTAGGGGAGTGGTAGGTGCTGGAGGTGATTACCGAGATAGGCAGGGCCCGAGGGGCTGGACGATTTTGCAGACATAGGGAGTGTTGTAGGAGGTTACAGTGATAGTGATTGTTGAAGGGGCTGGAGGGGTTTACAGAGTTAGGGAGTGTTGTAGGAGGTAACAGAGAAAGGGAGGTTAGTAGGTGCTGGAGGAGGTTATAGAAATAGGGAGGGTGTTTGGTCTGGAGGAGGTTACTGAGATAGGGAGTGTTGTAGGGGCTGGAGGAGGTTACAGAGATAGGGAGTGTTGTAGGGGCTGGAGGAGGTTACAGAGATAGGGAGGGGTGTAGGGACTGGAGGAGGTTACAGAGATAGGGAGGGTTGTAGGGGCTGTAGGAGGTTACAGAGATAGGGAGGTGTTTAGGGGCTGGAGGACGTTACAGAGATAGGGAGGGTTGTAGGAGCTGAAGGAAGTTACAGAGATAGGGAGGTGTTTAGGGGCTGGAGGACGTTACAGAGAAAGGGAGGGTTGTAGGGGCTGGAGGTTTAACATAGATTGGGCGGCTGTAGGGTCGGGCGGAGGTTACAGAGAATGGGTGGGTTGGAGGGACTGGAGGATCTTACATAGATAGGGAGGGGTGTAGGGGCTGGAGGAGGTTAAAGCAATAGAGAGAGTTGTAGGGACTGGAGGAGGTTACAGAGATTGGGAGGGGTGTAGGGGCTGGAGGAGGTTACAGAGATAGGGAGGGGTGTAAGGCCTGGAGGAGGTTACAGAGATTGGGAGGGGTGGAGGGGCTGGAGGAGGTTACAGAGATAGGGAGGGGTGTAGGGGCTGGAGGAGGTTACAGAGATAGGGAGGGTTGTTGGGTCTGGAGGAGGTTACAGAGATAGTGATTGTTGTAGGGGTTGGAGGGGGTTACAGAGTTAGGGAGTGTTGTAGGAGGTTACAGAGATAGGGAGGTTAGTAGGGGCTGGAGGAGGTTATAGAAATAGGGAGGTGTGCAGGGGCTGTAGGACGTTACAAAGATAGGGAGGGTTGCAGGGGTTGGCGAAGGTTACAGAGATAGGGAGGGGTGTAGGGGCTGGAGGAGGTTACAGAGATAGGGAGGTGTGTAGGGGCTGGAGGAGGTTACAGAGATAGGGAGGTGTTTCGGGACTGGAGAATGTTACAGGTTTAGGGAGGGTTGTAGGGGCTGGAGGAGGTTACAGAGATAGGGAGGGGTGTCGGGGCTGGAGCAGGTTACAGTGATAGCGAGAGTTGTAGGGGCTGGAGGAGGTTACAGAGATAGGGAGGATTGTAGGGTCTGGAGGAGCTTACAGAGAAACTGAGGGTTGTAGGGGCTGGAGGAGGTTACAGAGATAGGGAGGGGTGTAGGGGCTGGAGGGTGTTACAGAGATAGGGAGGGTTGTAGGTGTTGGAGGAGGTTACAAAGATATGGAGGTTTGTAGGGGCTGGAGGGTGTTACAGAGATAGGGAGTGTTGTTGGGGCCTGAGGAGGTTACAGAGATAGGGAGGGTGTATTGTCTGGAGGAGGTTACAGAGAAACTGAGGTTTGTATGTGCTGGAGGGTTTTACAGAGATAGGGAGGGTTGTAGGGTCTGGAGGAGGTTAGAGAGATCGGGAGGATTGTAGGGGCTGGAGGAGGTTAGAGCGATTGGGAGGGTTGTAGGGGCTGGAGGAGGTTACAGAGATAGGGAGGGTTGTAGGGTCTGGAGGAGGTTACAGAGATAGGGAGGGGTGTAAGGGCTGGAGGAGGTTACAGAGATAGGGAGGGTTGTAGGGTCTGGAGGAGGTTAGAGAGATCGGGAGGATTGTAGGGGCTGGAGGAGGTTAGAGCGATTGGGAGGGTTGTAGGGGCTGGAGGAGGTTACAGAGATAGGGAGGGTTGTAGGGTCTGGAGGAGGTTACAGAGATAGGGAGGATGTATTGTCTGGAGGAGTTTACAGAGAAACTGAGGGTTGTATGTGCTGGAGGAGGTTACAGAGATAGGGAGTGTTGTCGGGGCTGGAGGAGGTTACAAAGATAGGGAGGATTGTAGAGGCTGGCGGGGTTTACAGAGAAACTGAGGGTTGTAGGGGCTGGAGGAGGTTACAGAGATAGGGAGGGTTGTAGGGTCTGGAGGAGGTTAGAGAGATCGGGAGGATTGTAGGGGCTGGAGGAGGTTAGAGCGATTGGGAGGGTTGTAGGGGCTGGAGGAGGTTACAGAGATAGGGAGGGTTGTAGGGTCTGGAGGAGGTTACAGAGATAGGGAGGGGTGTAAGGGCTGGAGGAGGTTACAGAGATAGGGAGGGTTGTAGGGTCTGGAGGAGGTTAGAGAGATCGGGAGGATTGTAGGGGCTGGAGGAGGTTAGAGCGATTGGGAGGGTTGTAGGGGCTGGAGGAGGTTACAGAGATAGGGAGGGTTGTAGGGTCTGGAGGAGGTTACAGAGATAGGGAGGATGTATTGTCTGGAGGAGTTTACAGAGAAACTGAGGGTTGTATGTGCTGGAGGAGGTTACAGAGATAGGGAGTGTTGTCGGGGCTGGAGGAGGTTACAAAGATAGGGAGGATTGTAGAGGCTGGCGGGGTTTACAGAGAAACTGAGGGTTGTAGGGGCTGGAGGAGGTTACAGAGATAGGGAGGGTTGTAGGGTCTGGAGGAGGTTACAGAGATAGGGAGGGTTGGAGGGGCTGGAGGAGGTAACGGAGCTCAGGGGGTGGTAGGTGCTGGAGGTGATTACCGAGATAGGCAGGGCCTGAGGGGCCTGACAAATTTGCAGACATAGGGAGTGTTGTAGGAGGTTACAGTGTTATGGAGGGTAGTAGGGGCTGGAGCGGGTTACAGAGATAGGGAGCTTTGTAGGGGCTGGGGGAGTTTACAGAGTTAGGGAGGGTTGAAAGGACTATAGGAGGTTGCTGAGATAGGGATGTCCATAGAGGCTGGAGGAGGTTACAGTGATAGTGAGTGTTGTAGGGGCTGGAGAGGTTTACAGAGTTAGGGAGTGTTGTAGGAGGTAACAGAGATAGGGAGGTTAGTAGGGGCTGGAGGAAGTTATAGAAATAGGGAGGGTGTTTGGTCTGGAGGAGGATACTGAGATAGGGAGTGTTGTAGGGGCTGGAGGAGGTTACAGAGATAGGGAGGTTTGTAGGGGCTGGAGGAGGTTACAGAGATAGGGAGGTTTGTAGGGGCTGGAGGGTGTTACAGAGATAGGGAGGTTTGTAGGGGTTGGAGGAGGTTACAGTGGTAGGGAGGTTTGTAGGGGCTGGAGGGTGTTATAGAGATAGGGAGTGTTGTAGGGGCTGGAGGAGGTTACAGAGATAGGGAGGGTGTATTGTCTGGAGGAGGTTGCAGAGAAACTGAGGTTTGTATGTGCTGGAGGCGGTTACAGAGATAGGGAGTGTTGTCAGGGCTGGAGGAGGTTACAGAGATAGGGAGGATTGTAGGGACTGGAGGAGTTTACAGAGAAACTGAGGGTTGTAGGGGCTGGAGGAGGTTACAGAGATAGGGAGGGTTGTAGGGGCTAGAGGAGTTTAGAGAGATAGGGAGGGATGTAGGGGCTGGAGGAGGTTACACAGATAGGGAGGGTTGTAGGGTCTGGAGGAGGTTACAGAGATAGGGAGGCTTTTAGGTGCTGGAGGAGATTGCAGAGACAGGGAGGGTTGTAGGGGCTGGAAGATGTTCCAGAGGTAGGGAGGGTTGTAGGGGTTGGAGGAGTTTACAGTGATAGGGAGTGTTGTAGTGTCTGGAGGTGGGTACAGAGATAGCGAGTGGTGTAGGGGCTGGAGGAGGTTACAGAGATAGGGAGGGTTGTAGGGGCTGGAGGAAGTTACAGAGATAGGGACTTTTGTAGGGGCTGGAGGAGTTTACAGAGATAGGGAGGGTTGTAGGGGATGCAGATGTTTAAAGAGATAGAGACCTTTGCATGGGCTGGAGGAGGTTACAGAGATAGGGAGGGTTGTAGGGGCTGGAGGAGGTTACAGGGATGGGGAGGGTTGTAGGATCTGGATGAGGTGACAGATCTGGGAGGTTTGTAGGCCCTGGAGGATGTTACAAAGATAGGGAGGGTTGTAGGGAACTGGTGGAGGTTACAGGGATAGGGAGGGTTTTAGGGACTGGAGGACGTTATAGAGATAGGGAGGGGTGTTGTGTCTGGAGGAGGTTACAGAGATAGGGAGGGTTGTAGGTGCTGGAGGAGGTTACAGAGATAGGGAGGGTTGTAGGGGCTGGAAGAGGTTACAGTGATAGGAAGGGTTGTAGCGGATAGAGATGTTTACAGAGAGAGAGAGCTTTGCAGGGGCTGGAAGAGGTTACAGAGACAGGGAGGGTTGTAGGGGCTAGAGGAGGTTACAGAGATAGGGAGGGTTGTAGGGACTGGAGGAGGTTACAGAGATAGGGAGGGGTGTAGGGGTTGGAGGAGGTTACAGAGATAGGGAGGTGCGTAGGGGCTGGAGGGGTTTACAGAGATAGGGAGGGGTGTAGGGGCTAGAGGAGGTTACAGAGATAGGGAGGGTTGTAGGGTCTGGAGGGGGTGACAGATCTGGGAGGGTTGTAGGCCATGGAGGATTTTACAAAGATAGGGAGGGTTGTAGGGAACTGGTGGAGGTTACAGAGATAGGGAGGGGTTTAGGGACGGGAGGACGTTATAGAGATAGGGAGGGTTGTTGTGTCTGGAGGAGGTTACAGAGATAGGGAGCGGTGTAGGGGCTGGAGGAGGTTACAGAGATATGGAGGGTTGTAGGGCTGGAGAAGGTTACAGAGATAGGGAGGGTTGTTGTGTCTGGAGGAGGTTACAGAGATAGGGAGCGGTGTAGGGGCTGGAGGAGGTTACAGAGATAGGGAGGGTTGTAGGGCTGGAGGAGGTTACAGAGATAGGGAGGGGTGTAGGGGCTGGAGGAGGTTACAGAGATAGGGAGCGGTGTAGGGGCTGGAGGAGGTTACAGAGATAGGGAGTGTTGTAGGGCTGGAGGAGGTTACAGAGATAGGGAGGGGTGTAGGGGCTGGAGGAGGTTACAGAGATAGGGAGCGGTGTAGGGGCTGGAGGAGGTTACAGAGATAGGGAGGGGTGTAGGGGCTGGAGGAGGTTACAGAGTTAGGGAGGGGTATAGGGGTTGGAGGAGGTTACAGAGAAAAGGAGGGGTGTAGGGGCTGGAGGAGGTTACAGAGATAGGGAGGGTTGTAGGGAGTGGAGGAGGTTACAGAGATAGGGAGGGGTGTAGGGGCTGGAGGAGGTTACAGAGATAGGGAGGGTGTAGGGGTGGAGGAGGTTACAGAGATAGGGAGGGTTGTAGGGGCTGGAGGAGGTTACAGAGATAGGGAGGGGTGTAGGGGCTGGAGGAGGTTACAGAGATAGGGAGGGTGTAGGGGCTGGAGGAGGTTACAGAGATAGGGAGGGGTGTAGGGGCTGGAGGAGGTTACAGAGATAGGGAGGGTGTAGGGGTGGAAGAGGTTACAGAGATAGGGAGGGTTAACGAACACCGCGTCTCCTGGTCGATGTTTCCGAGGGAGCAGCTGGAGGATGAGGGATAGGGAGGGGAGTGGGGAGGGAGGCCGGGGATCGATCCTCGGTGTGGTGGTGGGTTGTGGGGAACACAGGAGGTTAGGGTGGGGGAGCTGGAGTTGACGGCCCCTCCCATGGTTCTCTGGCCGCGTTCAGAGAGATAAGAACAAAAGTGGGTGAGTCCCTGGAATCTGACTGGAGGAAGTTGTGGTTGTGACCAGAAACTGAACTGGGACCAGCCATATAAATACTGTGGCTACAAGAGCAGGTCAGAGGCTGGGAATCCTGCGGAGAGTAACTCACCTCCTGACTCCCCAAAGCCTGTCCACCATCTACAAGGCACAAGTCAGGAGTGTGATGGGATACTCCCCACTTGCCTGGATGAGTTGCAGCTCCCACAACACTCAAGAAGCTCGACACCGTCCAGGACAAAGCAGCCTCGCTCGATCGGCGCCCACCCATCCACAAACATTCACTCCCTCCACCACCGACGCACAGTAGCAGCAGCGTGTGTACCATCTACAAGATGCACTGCAGCAACTCACCAAGGCTCCTTCGACAGCACCGCCCAAACCCACCACCTCCCAACCACCTTCACAAGGACATTGATTAACGGAATAAAAAAGAGTACCTAGAGCTCTTACAAAGAGAAACTGCTGGGACACTGAGCTGACAGGGAGCACGGAGACGCACACAGTGCTGCTTTCTGTAAATAACCCTAGACTCAAGAAAAGGATTTGTGTCTAGTTTCGCACATCACCGCCTGGCTTGGGGTCTGTTTTACGATGGTCCTCTTGCTACCCACCTCATGACCCCAGTCCCATCGTCTCAGAGCTCCCCTTGTGCGTTTATGCTTCCATACTCCGAGGGGCCGCCGCCTCAGGCTAAACACCAAGAGGGAGAGTTGGCTCAGCAGGGGCAAACACTCAGTCCAACGCTCGCAGCTCCCAGCGGAGACCGGTCCTCCAGGTATCAGTGAGGGCAATGGGGAGACAGGGGCAGGATGCAGTGAGTCGTTGGCCACGAGTGGGGAACAGCACGTCATCGTGTCCCCCTCGCCCACCTTCTCCCCAGAACCCTGCCCAGATCCTCCCCAGATAATATTCCAATTCTCTTTTGAGAGCCTCGACTGACCCTGTCTCCCCCAGACTCTCAGACAGTGCGTTCCAGATCCTAACCACTCGATTGACCCTGTCTCCCCCAGACTCTCAGACAGTGCGTTCCAGATCCTAACCACTCGATTGACCCTGTCTCCCCCAGACTCTCAGACAGCGCATTCCAGATCCTAACCACTCGATTGACCCTGTCTCCCCCACACTCTCAGACAGCGCATTCCAGATCCTAACCACTCGATTGACCCTGTCTCCCCCACACTCTCAGACAGTGCGTTCCAGATCCTAACCACTCGATTGACCCTGTCTCCCCCACACTCTCAGGCCGTGCGTTCCAGATCCTAACCACTCGATTGACCCTGTCTCCCCCACACTGTCAGACAGTGCATTCCAGATCCTAACCACTCGATTGACCCTGTCTCCCCCACACTCTCAGACAGTGCATTCCAGATCCTAACCACTCGATTGACCCTGTCTCCCCCACACTCTCAGTGTGTTCCAGATCCTAACCACTCGATGGACCCTGTCTCCCCCACACTCTCAGACAGTGCGTTCCACATCTTAACCACTCGATTGACCCTGTCTCCCCCACACTCTCAGACAGTGCGTTCCACATCCTAACCACTTGATTGACCCTGTCTCCCCCACACTCTCAGTGTGTTCCAGATCCTAACCACTCGATTGACCCTGTCTCCCCCACGCTCTCAGACAGTGCGTTCCAGATCCTAACCACTCGATTGACCCTGTCTCCCCCACACTCACAGACAGTGCGTTCCAGATCCTAACCACTCGATTGACCCTGTCTCCCCCAGACTCTCAGACAGTGCGTTCCAGATCCTAACCACTCAATTGACCCTGTCTCCACCACACTCAGACAGTGCGTTCCAGATCCTAACCACTCGATTGACCCTGTCTCCCCCACACTCTCAGACAGTGCGTTCCACATCCTAACCACTTGATTGACCCTGTCTCCCCAACACTCTCAGTGTGTTCCAGATCCTAACCACTCGATTGACCCTGTCTCCCCCACACTCTCAGACAGTGCGTTCCAGATCCTAACCACTCGATTGACCCTGTCTCCCCCAGACTCTCAGACAGTGCGTTCCAGATCCTAACCACTCAATTGACTCTGTCTCCCCCAGACTCTCAGACAGTGCGTTCCAGATTCTAACCACTCAATTGACCCAGTCTCCCCCACACTCTCAGACAGTGCGTTCCAGATCCTATCCACTCGATTGACCCTGTCTCCCCCACACTCTCAGACAGTGCGTTCCAGATCCTAACCACTCGATTGACCCTGTCTCCCCCACACTCTCAGACAGTGCGTTCCAGATCCTAACCACTCGATTGACCCTGTCTCCACCACACTCTCAGACAGTGCGTTCCAGATCCTAACCACTCGATTGACCCTGTCTCCCCCAGACTCTCAGACAGTGCGTTCCAGATCCTAACCACTCGATTGACCCTGTCTCCACCACACTCTCAGACAGTGCGTTCCAGATCCTAACCACTCGATTGACCCTGTCTCCCCCACACTCTCAGACGGTGTGTTCCAGACCCTAACCACTCGATTGACCCTGTCTCCCCCACACTCTCAGACAGTGCGTTCCAGACCCTAACCACTCGATTGACCCTGTCTCCCCCACACTCTCAGACAGTGTGTTCCAGATCCTAACCACTCGATTGACCCTGTCTCCCCCACACTCTCAGACAGTGCGTTCCAGATCCTAACCACTCGATTGACCCTGTCTCCCCCACACTCTCAGACGGTGTGTTCCAGACCCTAACCACTCGATTGACCCTGTCTCCCCCACACTCTCAGACAGTGCGTTCCAGACCCTAACCACTCGATTGACCCTGTCTCCCCCACACTCTCAGACAGTGTGTTCCAGATCCTAACCACTCGATTGACCCTGTCTCCCCCACACTCTCAGACAGTGCGTTCCAGACCCTAACCACTCGATTGACCCTGTCTCCCCCACACTCTCAGACAGTGCGTTCCAGATCCTAACCACTCGATTGACCCTGTCTCCCCCACAATCTCAGTGTGTTCCAGATCCTAACCACTCGATTGACCCTGTCTCCCCCACACTCTCAGACGGTGTGTTCCAGACCCTAACCACTCGATTGACCCTGTCTCCCCCACACTCTCAGACAGTGCGTTCCAGACCCTAACCACTCGATTGACCCTGTCTCCTCCACACTCTCAGACAGTGCGTTCCAGATCCTAACCACTCGATTGACCCTGTCTCCCCCACACTCTCAGACAGTGCGTTCCAGATCCTAACCACTCGATTGACCCTGTCTCCCCCACACTCTCAGACAGTGCGTTCCAGATCCTAACCACTCGATTGACCCTGTCTCCCCCACACTCTCAGACAGTGCGTTCCAGATCCTAACCACTCGATTGACCCTGTCTCCCCCACACTCTCAGACAGTGCGTTCCAGACCCTAACCACTCGATTGACCCTGTCTCCCCCACACTCTCAGACAGTGCGTTCCAGACCCTAACCACTCGATTGACCCTGTCTCCCCCACACTCTCAGACAGTGCGTTCCAGATCCTAACCACTCGAGTGACCCTGTCTCCCCCACACTCTCAGACGGTGCATTCCAGATCTTAACCACTCGCTGTGTGAAAAGGTTTCTCCTCATGTCTCCGTTGCTCCTTTCACCAATCACCTTCAATCTGTGTCCCCCTGGTTCTCGATCCTTCCGCCGATGGGAACAGTTTCTCCCGATCGACTCTGTCCAGACCCCTCACGATTTTGAACTCCTCGATCAAATCTCCTCTCGACCTTCTCTTCTCCGAGGAGAACAGTCCCGCCTCCTCCAATCTCTCCACGTCACTGAGGTTCCTCATCCCTGGAACCATTCTCGTGAACCTTTTCCGCGCTCTCTCTCTCTTTCTAAAACCTTCACATCCTTCCTAAAGTGCGGAGCCCAGGACTGGACACAGTACTCCAGTTGAGGCTGAACCAGGGTTTTATAAACGTTTAACATTTTACAGGAAAATGTAATTAAGCAGTTTTAAAGGAGCTGGAGACTTCTTGACCCCAGCGGACTGTTTACAAAAGGAGAGGGGGGGGGTCACGTGCTGGTTTATGGCTCTGGGGAAAGACCACGTCTGGAAAACTGCATTTAAAAAGCTGGCTTTGGTTTTGCTTTTGGAGGAGAGAACGAAGGACCAACTGCTTGAGTAAAGAAGACAGCAGCTCTTTCCAGTCCAGAGCCAGTCCGCAGCCGGAAGTGAATCGAAGCTGTTTCACGGTTGCTCTATGTGCTAGAATTGTGTGTCTGGGATGCCGCCTGGAAATCAATGCAGGAATCATCCACTGTTTCCCAGACCAACGCTGAGAGACCAACTGTATAACCTGGACACCATTGCAAGGACTTTACCAGCCTCCCTTTTCCCTTGAATCTTTGACTTTTAAT
>JANJGN010000694.1:0-17500 GCA_026770705.1 Isurus oxyrinchus | reverse complement strand
AGGAGTGGGGGGCTGAATGGGGCCTCCTCCTGTTCCTGTGTAACAGGCTCGAGGAGGGGGCTGAATGGGCCTGTTCCTGTCCCTGTGTAACAGGCTCGAGGAGTGGGGGGCTGAATGGGGCCTCCTCCTGTTCCTGTGTAACAGGCTCGAGGGGCTGAATGGGGCCTCCTCCTGTTCCTGTGTAACAGGCTCGAGGAGGGGGGGCTGAATGGGGCCTCCTCCTGTTCCTGTGTAACAGGCTCGAGGAGGGGGGGCTGAATGGGGCCTCCTCCTGTCCCTGTGTAACAGGCTCGAGGGGCTGAATGGGGCCTCCTCCTGTCCCTGTGTAACAGGCTCGAGGAGGGGGGGCTGAATGGGGCCTCCTCCTGTTCCTGTGTAACAGACTCGAGGAGGGGGGCTGAATGGGGCCTCCTCCTGTTCCTGTGTAACAGGCTCGAGGAGGGGGGGCTGAATGGGGCCTCCTCCTGTCCCTGTGTAACAGGCTCGAGGAGGGGGGGCTGAATGGGGCCTCCTCCTGTCCCTGTGTAACAGGCTCGAGGAGGGGGGGCTGAATGGGGCCTCCTCCTGTCCCTGTGTAACAGGCTCGAGGGGCTGAATGGGGCCTCCTCCTGTCCCTGTGTAACAGGCTCGAGGAGGGGGCTGAATGGGGCCTCCTCCTGTCCCTGTGTAACAGGCTCGAGGAGGGGGCTGAATGGGGCCTCCTCCTGTTCCTGTGTAACAGGCTCGAGGAGGGGGGCTGAATGGGGCCTCCTCCTGTTCCTATGTTTCTAACCAGTCCCCTTACTCATCTAATCCATGGAAGGTTAGGGACTGTGTCTAAACATAGTCTTTCTTAAATTATTTCTTGGTGCAAGTTAGGGACCGTCCTTGAATCTGTATTTTCACCTATCAGCTTCTTTCCAGCTGGACTGTTCCTCATTACTCTCCTCAAGCAGCCCCCTTCCTATTTTCCTGACACAGAGTTAGGGACCATCCCTAAACCCGGCTCTCAAATTTCCTGTCCCATTTCAATAATGGAAAGTTAGGGACCGTTCATAAGCGCAGACTCTACCAAACATCTCCCCTGCCGTCTAACTGGAGGAACATTAGGGACCGTCCCTAAACACGAGCTCAACCAATGCAACTCCCCTGCCAGTCTAACTGCAGGAACATTAGGCACTGTCCATAAACATAGACTCTACCAAATCTACTCCCCTGCCCATCTGACTGCAGGAACATTAGGGACTGTCCCTAAACATTGACTCTCACATATCAACTCCCCTGCGCATCTAACGGCAGGAACATTAGGGACCGTCTATAAGTGCAGACTCTACTAAATCAACTCCCCTGCCCGTCTAATTGCAGGAACATTAGGGACCGTCCCTAAACACAGACTCTACAAATCAACTCCCCTACCCATCTAACTGTAGGAACATTAGGGACCGTCCCTAAACACAGGTTCTACCAAATCAACTCCCCTGCCAGTCTAACTGCAGGAACATTAGGGACCGTCCTTAAACACAGACTCTAACAAAACAACTCCCCTGCCCATCTAACTGCAGGAACATTAGGGACCGTCTATAAGCGCAGACTCTACTAAATCAACTCCCCTGCTAGTCTAACTGCAGGAACATTAGGCACTGTCCATAAACACAGACTCTACCAAATCTACTCCCCTGCCCATCTAACTGCAGGAACATTAGGGACCGTCCCTAAACACAGATTCTAACAAAACAACTCCCCTGCCCATCTAACTGCAGGAACATTAGGAACCGTCCCTAAACACAGACTCTAACAAATCAACACCCCTGCCCATCTAACTGGAGGAACATTAGGGACCGTCCCTAAACACCAGGCTCTAACAAATCAACTCCCCAAACCCATCTAACTGCAGGAACATTAGGGACCGTCCCTAAACACAGATTCTAACAAAACAACTCCCCTGCCCATCTAACTGCAGGAACATTAGGGACCGTCCCTAAACACAGACTCTAACAAATCAACACCCCTGCCCATCTAACTGGAGGAACATTAGGGACCGTCCCTAAACACCAGGCTCTAACAAATCAACTCCCCGAACCCATCTAACTGCAGGAACATTAGGGACCGACCCTAAACACAGGCTCAACCAAATCAACTCCACTGCCTGTCTAACGGCAGGAACATTAGGGATCGTCTTTAAGCGCAGACTCTACTAAATCAACTCCCCT
Source organism: Isurus oxyrinchus (assembly GCA_026770705.1). NCBI lineage: Eukaryota > Metazoa > Chordata > Chondrichthyes > Lamniformes > Lamnidae > Isurus > Isurus oxyrinchus. Next base: position 15,311 of record JANJGN010000694.1, on the reverse strand, counting down.
GCCCGTCTAACGGGAGGAACATTAGGGACCGTCCCTAAACACAGGCTCTAACAAATGAACTCCCCTGCGCATCTAACTGCAGGAACATTAGGGACCGTCCCTAAACACAGGCTCTACCAAATCAACTCCCCTGCCCGTCTTACTGGAGGAACATTGGGGACCGTCCCTAAACACAGGCTCTAACAAATTAACTCCCCTGCCCATCTAACTGGAGGAACATTAGGGACCATCCCTAAACACAGGCTCAAACAAATCAACCCCCCAGCGCATCTAACTGCAGAAACTTTAGGGACCGTCCCTAAACACAGACTCTAACAAATCAACTCCGCTGCGCATCTAACTGCTGGAACATTAGGCACCGTCCCTAAACACAGATTCTAACAAATCAAAACCCCTGCCCGTCTAACTGCAGGAACATTAGGGACCGTCCCTCAACCCAGACTCTAACATATCAACTCCCCTGCGCATCTAACTGCAGGAACATTAGGGACCGTCCCTAAACACAGACTCTAACAAATCAACTCACCTGCCTGTCTAACTGCAGGAACATTAGGGACCGTCCCTAAACACAGACTCTAACAAATCAACTCACCTGCCGGTCCAACTGCAGGAATATTAGGGACCGTCCCTAATCACAGACTTTAACAAATCAACTCCCCTGCCCGTCTTACTGCAGGAACATTAGGGACTGTCCCTAAATACAGACCCTAACAAATCAACTCCTCTGCCCGTCTAACTGGAGGAAAATTAGGGACTGTCCCTAAACACAGGCTCAAGCAAATCAACTCCCCTGTGCATCTAACTGCAGGAACATTAGGGACTGTCTCTAAACACAGAATCAACCAAATCAACTCCACTGCCCGTCTAACTGCAGGAACATTAGGGACCGTCCCTAAACAGAGGCTCTAACAAATCAACTCCCCTGCGCATCCAACTGCAGGAACATTAGGGACCGTCCCTAAACACAGACTTTAACAAATCGACTCCCCTGCCCATCTAATTTGAGGAAAGTTAGGGACTGTCCCTAAACACAGGCTCTAACAAATAAACTCCACTGCGCAACTAACTGCAGCAAGGTTAGGGACCGTCCCCAAACACTCCCTCACCTCAAGTAGCTCCACCCTGGCCTCTCCGGGTGGGGGCTGGGGTGGGGGGGGGGCGGTGGTGGGGGGTGCAGAATCAGGGAGAGTCAGGTGCTGCCCTCGCAGCCGGCTGCGAGAGATGACGATCGGACAAAGGTTCCATTCAATTTCCTTTTATTGGGCGTTATACAACCGAAGGGAAAGCATCGGGCGTTGGGAGGAGGGGGGAGGGTGGGGGTGTTGCAGTTGGGTGGCGAAAACAGCCAGCAGGTACACGGGCCATCGCGAGGGCAATCTGGGAGGATGCTGGAGAGCGCTCAATGCACAGGAAGATTCCATAGAAGAGATGGAGGGGGGGGTGGGGGTGAGGGAGGTGGGTGAGAGGTGATGGACCAGAAAGGCACCGTGGGACGGGTTGACCCACTCAGGGCGGGGCCAGCGCTGAGGTCGATGGGCAGAGCGGCCTCTCCCCTGCCCCAAGGCGGGGGGTGGTGGGGGGTGGGAGGCAGCTGGACCCCGATTGCGATCGGTCACTGGGACGGGTCCATGACGCGTCCCATGAAGAGAGGGAAAGCCAAGTCGTCGTTCCAGACCAGCAGGAGGAAGGGACGCTGCACCTCGAAGACCAGGACATTGCGGGCCACGGACAGGGTGGTGACAGCAGCAGCTTCCACACCTTCCTCGCTGAGGGTCAGCACCGCCTGGTGCTCGGCGCCGGAGATCTCCATCCTCTGGTGGGCCGTGAGTCCGCAAAGGTTAGGCTGTACCAGCGTCTCCTCCAGGCCTGGAGAGAGAGGGAGAGAGAGAGGGAGACAGGGAGGGAGGGAGACAGAGACAGACAGAGCGAGGAAGAGAGAGACGAGAGAGACAATGTCACTGCGGCCGGAGTTCATGGACGGCACAGAAAGAAGCCTCTTCGGGGTCTCGGGCACAAACCTACTCTCTTTCGAAAAGCAACTCGCTTGGTCACAGCTCCAAAGTCCACCCGCCTCTGATCTCAACCTCCACGACAATCCTTCACTCACGCACAAACTCTCAACGGACCCTGTCTCCCCCACATTCTCAGACAGTGCGTTCCGAATCCTAACCACTCGACTGACCCTGTCACCCCACATTCTCAGACAATGCGTTCCAGATCCTAACCACTCGATTGACCCTGTCTCCCCCACACTCTCAGACAGTGCGTTCCAGACCCTAACCACTCGATTGACCCTGTCTCCACCACACTCTCAGACAGTGCGTTCCAGATCCTAACCACTCGATTGACCCTGTCTCCCCCACACTCTCAGACAGTGCGTTCCAGATCCTAACCACTCGATTGACCCTGTCTCCCCCACACTCTCAGACAGTGCGTTCCAGATCCTAACCACTCGATTGACCCTGTCTCCCCCACACTCTCAGACAGTGCGTTCCAGATCCTAACCACTCGATTGACCCTGTCTCCCCCACACTCTCAGACAGTGCGTTCCAGATCATAACCACTCGATTGACCCTGTCTGCCCCACACTCTCAGACAGTGTGTTCCAGACCCTAACCACTCGATTGACCCTGTCTCCTCCACACTCTCAGACAGTGCGTTCCAGATCCTACCCACTCGATTGACCCTGTCTCCACCACACTCACAGACAGGGCGTTCCGGATCCTAACCACTCGATTGACCCTGTCACCCCCACACTCTCAGACAGTGCGTTCCAGATCCTACCCACTCGATTGACCCTGTCTCCACCACACTCACAGACAGGGCGTTCCGGATCCTAACCACTCGATTGACCCTGTCACCCCCACAATCTCAGACAGTGCGTTCCAGATCCTAACCAATCAAATTTACCCTGTCTCCCCCACACTCTCAGACAGTGCATTCCAGATCATAACCACTCGATTGACCCTGTCTCCCCCACACTCTCAGACAGTGCGTTCCAGACCCTAACCACTCGATTGACCCTGTCTCCCCCACACTCTCAGACAGTGCATTCCAGATCATAACCACTCGATTGACCCTGTCTCCCCCACACTCTCAGACAGTGCGTTCCAGACCCTAACCACTCGATTGACCCTGTCTCCCCCACACTCTCAGACAGTGCGTTCCAGATCATAGCCACTCGATTGACCCTGTCTGCCCCACACTCTCAGACAGTGTGTTCCAGACCCTAACCACTCGATTGACCCTGTCTCCCCCACACTCTCAGACAGTGCGTTCCAGATCCTAACCAATCGATTGACCCTGTCTCCCCCACACTCTCAGACAGTGCGTTCCAGATCCTAACCACTCGAGTGACCCTGTCTCCACCACACTCTCAGACAGTGCGTTCCACATCATAACCACTCGATTAACGTTGTCTCTACCACACTCTCAGAGAGTGCGCTCCAGATCCTAACCACTCGATTGACCCTGTCTCCCCCACACTCGCAGACACTGCGTTCCAGATCCTAAACACTCGATTGATCCTGTCTCCATCACACTCTCAGACAGTGTGTTCCAGATCCTAACCACTCGATTGACCCTGTCTCCCCCACACTCTCAGACAGTGCATTCCAGATCCTAACCACTCGATTGAGCATGTCTCCCTCTACATTACCCTGACAGTGTGTCCCTCCCACCACTTTATACCCAGTGTCAGCATCGAGCGCTCCCAGGGCAGGTACAGCACGGGTTAGATACATTGTAGAGCTCCCTGTACATTATCCTGACAGTGTGTCCCTCCCCCCACTTTATACCCAGTGTCAGCATCGAGCGCTCAGAGAGCAGGTACAGCACGGGTTAGATACAGTGTAGAGGTCCCTCTACATTACCCTGACAGTGTGTCTCCCCCACTTTATACCCAGGGTCAGCATCAAGCACTCCCAGGGCAGATACAGCACGGGTTAGATACAGTGTAGAGCTCCCACTACATTACCCTGACAGTGTGTCTCCCCCACTTTATACCCAGTGTCAGCATCGAGCGCTCCCAGGGCAGGTACAGCACGGGTTAGATACAGTGTAGATCTCCCTCTACATTACCCTGACAGTGTGTCCCTCCCCCCACTTTATACCCAGTGTCAGCATCGAGCGCTCCCAGGGCAGGTACAGCACGGGGTAGATACAGTGTAGAGCTCCCTCTACATTACCCTGACAGTGTGTCCCCCCCACTTTATACCCAGTGTCAGCATCGAACGCAACCAGGGAAGATACAGCACGGGTTAGATACAGTGTAGAGCTCCCTCTACATTACCCTGACAGTGTGTCCATCCTCAATTTACACCCAGTGTCAGCATCGAGCACTCCCAGGGCAGGTACAGCACGGGTTAGATACAGTGTAGAGCTCCCTCTACATTACCCTGACAGTGTGTCTCTCCCACTTTATACCCAGTGTCAGCATCGAGCGCTCCCAGGGCAGGTACAGCACGGGTTAGATACAGTGTAGAGCTCCCTCTACATTACCCTGACAGTGTGTCCCTCCCACTTTATACCCAGTGTCAGCATCGAGCGCTCCCAGGGCAGGTACAGCACGGGTTAGATACAGTGTAGAGCTCCCTCTACATTACCCTGACAGTGTGTCCCTCCCCCCACTTTATACCCAGTGTCAGCATCGAGCGCTCCCAGGGCAGGTACAGCACGGGTTAGATACAGTGCAGAGCTCCCTCTACATTACCCTGACAGTGTGTCCCTCCCACTTTATACCCAGTGTCAGCATCGAGTGCTCCCAGGGCAGGTACAGCACGGGTTAGATATAGTGTAGAGCTCCCTCTACATTACCCTGACAGTGTGTCCCTCCCATTTTATATCCAGTGTCAGCATCGAGCGCACCCAGGGCAGGTACAGCACGGGTTAGATACAGTGTAGATCTCCCTCTACATTACCCTGACAGTGTGTGTCTCCCCCCACTGTATACCCAGTGTCAGCATCGAGCGCTCCCAGGGCAGGTACAGCACAGTTTAGATACAGTGTAGAGCTCCCTCTACATTACCCTGACAGTGTGTCTCCCCCACTTTATACCCAGTGTCAGCATCGAGCGCTCCCAGGTCAGGTACAGCACGGGTAAGATACAGTGTAGATCTCCCTCTACATTACCCTGACAGTGTGTCCCTCCCCCACTTGATGACCAGTGTCAGCATCGAGCGCTCCCAGGGCAGGTACAGCACGGGTTAGATACAGTGTAGATCTGCCTCTACATTACCCTGTCAGTGTGTCTCTCCCCCCACTTTATACCCAGTGTCAGCATCGAGCGCTCCCAGGGCTGGTACAGCACGGGTTAGATACAGTGTAGATCTCCCTCTACATTACCCAGACAGTGTGTCCCTCCCCACTTTATACCCAGTGTCAGCATCAAGCGCTCCCAGGGCAGGTACAGCACGGGTTAGATACAGTGTAGAGCTCCCTCTACATTACCCCGACAGTGTGTCTCTCCCACTTTATATCCAGTGTCAGCATCGAGCGCTCCCAGGGCTGGTACAGCACGGGTTAGATACAGTGTAGATCTCCTTCTACATTACCCTGACAGTGTGTCCCTCCCCACTTTATACCCAGTGTCAGCATCGAACGCAACCAGGGAAGATACAGCACGGGTTAGATACAGTGTAGAGCTCCCTCTACATTACCCTGACAGTGTGTCCATCCTCAATTTACACCCAGTGTCAGCATCGAGCACTCCCAGGGCAGGTACAGCACGGGTTAGATACAGTGTAGAGCTCCCTCTACATTACCCTGACAGTGTGTCTCTCCCACTTTATACCCAGTGTCAGCATCGAGCGCTCCCAGGGCAGGTACAGCACGGGTTAGATACAGTGTAGAGCTCCCTCTACATTACCCTGACAGTGTGTCCCTCCCACTTTATACCCAGTGTCAGCATCGAGCGCTCCCAGGGCAGGTACAGCACGGGTTAGATACAGTGTAGAGCTCCCTCTACATTACCCTGACAGTGTGTCCCTCCCCCACTTGATGACCAGTGTCAGCATCGAGCGCTCCCAGGGCAGGTACAGCACGGGTTAGATACAGTGTAGATCTGCCTCTACATTACCCTGTCAGTGTGTCCCTCCCCCCACTTTATACCCAGTGTCAGCATCGAGCGCTCCCAGGGCTGGTACAGCACGGGTTAGATACAGTGTAGATCTCCCTCTACATTACCCAGACAGTGTGTCCCTCCCCACTTTATACCCAGTGTCAGCATCAAGCGCTCCCAGGGCAGGTACAGCACGGGTTAGATACAGTGTAGAGCTCCCTCTACATTACCCCGACAGTGTGTCTCTCCCACTTTATATCCAGTGTCAGCATCGAGCGCTCCCAGGGCTGGTACAGCACGGGTTAGATACAGTGTAGATCTCCCTCTACATTACCCTGACAGTGTGTCCCTCCCCCACTTTATACCCAGCGTCAGCATCGAGCGCTCCCAGGGCAGGTACAGCACGGGTTAGATACAGTGTAGATCTGCCTCTACATTACCCTGTCAGTGTGTCCCTCCCCCCACTTTATACCCAGTGTCAGCATCGAGCGCTCCCAGGGCTGGTACAGCACGGGTTAGATACAGTGTAGATCTCCCTCTACATTACCCAGACAGTGTGTCCCTCCCCACTTTATACCCAGTGTCAGCATCAAGCGCTCCCAGGGCAGGTACAGCACGGGTTAGATACAGTGTAGAGCTCCCTCTACATTACCCCGACAGTGTGTCTCTCCCACTTTATATCCAGTGTCAGCATCGAGCGCTCCCAGGGCTGGTACAGCACGGGTTAGATACAGTGTAGAGCTCCCTCTACATTACCCTGACAGTGTGTGTCCCTCCCCCCACTTTATACCCAGTGTCAGCATCGAGCGCTCCCAGGGCAGGTACAGCACGGGTTAGATACAGTGTAGAGCTCCCTCTACATTACCCTGACAGTGTGTGTCCCTCCCCCCACTTTATACCCAGTGTCAGCATCGAGCGCTCCCAGGGCAGGTACAGCACGGGTTAGATACAGTGTAGAGCTCCCTCTACATTACCCTGACAGTGTGTGTCCCTCCCCCCACTTTATACCCAGTGTCAGCATCGAGCGCTCCCAGGGCAGGTACAGCACGGGTTAGATACAGTGTAGATCTCCCTCTACATTACCCTGACAGTGTGTCCCTCCCCCACTTTATACCCAGTGTCAGCATCGAGTGCTCCCAGGGCAGGTACAGCACGGGTTAGATACAGTGTAGAGCTCCCTCTACATTACCTGACAGTGTGTCCCTCCCACTTTATACCCAGTGTCAGCATCGAGCGCTCCCAGGGCAGGTACAGCACGGGTTAGATACTGCGTAGAGCTCCCTCTACATTACCCTGACAGTGTGTCCCTCCCACTTTATACCCAGTGTCAGCATCGAGCGCTCCCAGGGCAGGTACAGCATGGGTTAGATACAGTGTAGAGCTCCCTCTACATTACCCTGACAGTGTGTCCTTCCCCACTTTATACCCAGTGTCAGCATCGAGCGCTCCCAGGGCAGGTACAGCACGGGTTAGATACAGTGTAGATCTCCCTCTACATTGCCCTGACAGTGTGTCCCTCCCACTTTATACCCAGTGTCAGCATCGAGCGCTCCCAGGGCAGGTACAGCACGGGTTAGATACAGTGTAGATCTCCCTCTACATTACCCTGACAGTGTGTCCCTCCCACTTTGTACCCAGTGTCAGCATCGAGCGCTCCCAGGGCTGGTACAGCACGGGTTAGATACAGTGTAGATCTCCCTCTACATTACCCAGACAGTGTGTCCCTCCCCACTTTATACCCAGTGTCAGCATCAAGCGCTCCCAGGGCAGGTACAGCACGGGTTAGATACAGTGTAGAGCTCCCTCTACATTACCCCGACAGTGTGTCTCTCCCACTTTATATCCAGTGTCAGCATCGAGCGCTCCCAGGGCTGGTACAGCACGGGTTAGATACAGTGTAGAGCTCCCTCTACATTACCCTGACAGTGTGTGTCCCTCCCCCCACTTTATACCCAGTGTCAGCATCGAGCGCTCCCAGGGCAGGTACAGCACGGGTTAGATACAGTGTAGAGCTCCCTCTACATTACCCTGACAGTGTGTGTCCCTCCCCCCACTTTATACCCAGTGTCAGCATCGAGCGCTCCCAGGGCAGGTACAGCACGGGTTAGATACAGTGTAGAGCTCCCTCTACATTACCCTGACAGTGTGTGTCCCTCCCCCCACTTTATACCCAGTGTCAGCATCGAGCGCTCCCAGGGCAGGTACAGCACGGGTTAGATACAGTGTAGATCTCCCTCTACATTACCCTGACAGTGTGTCCCTCCCCCACTTTATACCCAGTGTCAGCATCGAGTGCTCCCAGGGCAGGTACAGCACGGGTTAGATACAGTGTAGAGCTCCCTCTACATTTCCTGACAGTGTGTCCCTCCCACTTTATACCCAGTGTCAGCATCGAGCGCTCCCAGGGCAGGTACAGCACGGGTTAGATACTGTGTAGAGCTCCCTCTACATTACCCTGACAGTGTGTCCCTCCCACTTTATACCCAGTGTCAGCATCGAGCGCTCCCAGGGCAGGTACAGCATGGGTTAGATACAGTGTAGAGCTCCCTCTACATTACCCTGACAGTGTGTCCTTCCCCACTTTATGCCCAGTGTCAGCATCGAGCGCTCCCAGGGCAGGTACAGCACGGGTTAGATACAGTGTAGATCTCCCTCTACATTGCCCTGACAGTGTGTCCCTCCCACTTTATACCCAGTGTCAGCATCGAGCGCTCCCAGGGCAGGTACAGCACGGGTTAGATACAGTGTAGATCTCCCTCTACATTACCCTGACAGTGTGTCTCCCCCACTTTATACCCAGTGTCAGCATCGAGCGCTCCCAGGGCAGGTACAGCACGGGTTAGATACAGTGTAGAGCTCCCTCTACATTACCCTGACAGTGTGTGGCCCTCCCACCACTTCAGACCCAGTGTCGGTGCTGAGTGCTAACCCATGTCGTTGAGAGGCAGCAGTAGATCCTGTTTGAAGTTCAGATTGAGTTTGGGTAACATGACGCTGGTTGGCTTGAAGTCCGTGTTCTGAAGTTGAACGATGATGCGCGTCAACCTGTCAACAGTGAGTGCCTGCTCGATGCTGGCCAGACTCTGTCTCACGTCCTGTGGCACTATGACAACTAAACTGTTCTTCCCAAACATCTGCAACTTAGCAACCTGCGGAGACAAGAGACATGCGATTCAGCGAAACGTAGCCCTCCAAAGGATTCATCCCCTTGGCCTTACACCCCTCTGGGGTCACGCGCAGCCCCAGGTAGAGTGGATGATTGGCGTATAGGACCAGGAGGAGGCCCCATTCAGCCCCCCCCCCCCTCCTCGAGCCTGTTACACAGGAACAGGAGGAGGCCCCATTCAGCCCCTCGAGCCTGTTACACAGGGACAGGAGGAGGCCCCATTCAGCCCCTCGAGTCTGTTACACAGGGACAGGAGGAGGCCCCATTCAGCCCCTCGAGCCTGTTACACAGGGACAGGAGGAGGCCCCATTCAGCCCCCCTCCTCCTCGAGCCTGTTACACAGGAACAGGAGGAGGCCCCATTCAGCCCCTCGAGCCTGTTACACAGGAACAGGAGGAGGCCCCATTCAGCCCCTCGAGCCTGTTACACAGGGACAGGAGGAGGCGCCATTCAGCCCCCCTCCTCGAGCCTGTTACACAGGAACAGGAGGAGGCCCCATTCAGCCCCTCGAGCCTGTTACACAGGGACAGGAGGAGGCCCCATTCAGCCCCTCCTCGAGCCTGTTACACAGGAACAGGAGGAGGCCCCATTCAGCCCCTCGAGCCTGTTACACAGGGACAGGAGGAGGCCCCATTCAGCCCCCTCCTCGAGCCTGTTACACAGGAACAGGAGGAGGCCCCATTCAGCCCCTCGAGCCTGTTACACAGGAACAGGAGGAGGCCCCATTCAGCCCCCTCGAGCCTGTTACACAGGAACAGGAGGAGGCCCATTCAGCCCCCCCTCCTCGAGCCTGTTACACAGGAACAGGAGGAGGCCCCATTCAGCCCCCTCGAGCCTGTTACACAGGAACAGGAGGAGGCCCATTCAGCCCCCCCTCCTCGAGCCTGTTACACAGGGACAGGAGGAGGCCCCATTCAGCCCCCCCCACCTCCTCGAGCCTGTTACACAGGAACAGGAGGAGGCCCCATTCAGCCCCCCCTCCTCGAGCCTGTTACACAGGAACAGGAGGAGGCCCCATTCAGCCCCCCCTCCTCGAGCCTGTTACACAGGAACAGGAGGAGGCCCCATTCAGCCCCCCCGCCTCCTCGAGCCTGTTACACAGGGACAGGAGGAGTCCCCATTCAGACCCCCCTCCTCGAGTCTGTTACACAGGGACAGGAGGAGGCCCCATTCAGCCCCTCGAGCCTGTTACACAGGGACAGGAGGAGGCCCATTCAGCCCCCCCGCCTCCTCGAGCCTGTTACACAGGGACAGGAGGAGGCCCCATTCAGCCCCCCTCCTCGAGCCTGTTACACAGGGACAGGAGGAGGCCACATTCAGCCCCATCCTCGAGCCTGTTACACAGGGACAGGAGGAGGCCCCATTCAGCCCCTCGAGCCTGTTACACAGGGACAGGAGGAGGCCACATTCAGCCCCTTTAGCCTGTTGCACAGGGACAGGAGGAGGCCCCATTCAGCCCCTCGAGCCTGTTACACAGGGACAGGAGGAGGCCCCATTCAGCCCCCCCCACCTCCTCGAGCCTGTTACACAGGGACAGGAGGAGGCCCCATTCAGCCCCTCGACCCTGTTACACAGGGACAGGAGGAGGCCCCATTCAGCCCCCCCTCCTCGAGCCTGTTACACAGGAACAGGAGGAGGCCCCATTCAGCCCCCCCTCCTCGAGCCTGTTACACAGGGACAGGAGGAGGCCCCATTCAGCCCCCCCTCCTCGAGCCTGTTACACAGGAACAGGAGGAGGCCCCATTCAGCCCCCCTCCTCGAGCCTGTTACACAGGACCAGGAGGAGGCCCCATTCAGCCCCCCCCGCCTCCTCGAGCCTGTTACACAGGGACAGGAGGAGGCCCCATTCAGCCCCCCTCCTCGAGCCTGTTACACAGGAACAGGAGGAGGCCCCATTCAGCCCCCCCTCCTCGAGCCTGTTACACAGGGACAGGAGGAGGCCCCATTCAGCCCCCCTCCTCCAGCCTGTTACACAGGGACAGGAGGAGGCCCCATTCAGCCCCCCTCCTCCTCGAGCCTGTTACACAGGGACAGGAGGAGGCCCCATTCAGCCCCCCCTCCTCGAGCCTGTTATACAGGGACAGGAGGAGGCCCCATTCAGCCCCTCGAGCCTGTTACACAGGAACAGGAGGAGGCCCCATTCAGCCCCCCCTCCTCGAGCCTGTTACACAGGAACAGGAGGAGGCCCCATTCAGCCCCCCCTCCTCGAGCCTGTTACACAGGGACAGGAGGAGGCCCCATTCAGCCCCCTCCTCGAGCCTGTTACACAGGAACAGGAGGAGGCCCCATTCAGCCCCCCCACCTCCTCGAGCCTGTTACACAGGGACAGGAGGAGGCCCCATTCAGCCCCTCGACCCTGTTACACAGGGACAGGAGGAGGCCCCATTCAGCCCCCCCCTCCTCGAGCCTGTTACACAGGAACAGGAGGAGGCCCCATTCAGCCCCCCCCTCCTCGAGCCTGTTACACAGGAACAGGAGGAGGCCCCATTCAGCCCCCCCGCCTCCTCGAGCCTGTTACACAGGGACAGGAGGAGTCCCCATTCAGACCCCCCTCCTCGAGTCTGTTACACAGGGACAGGAGGAGGCCCCATTCAGCCCCTCGAGCCTGTTACACAGGGACAGGAGGAGGCCCATTCAGCCCCCCCGCCTCCTCGAGCCTGTTACACAGGGACAGGAGGAGGCCCCATTCAGCCCCCCTCCTCGAGCCTGTTACACAGGGACAGGAGGAGGCCACATTCAGCCCCATCCTCGAGCCTGTTACACAGGGACAGGAGGAGGCCCCATTCAGCCCCTCGAGCCTGTTACACAGGGACAGGAGGAGGCCACATTCAGCCCCTTTAGCCTGTTGCACAGGGACAGGAGGAGGCCCCATTCAGCCCCTCGAGCCTGTTACACAGGGACAGGAGGAGGCCCCATTCAGCCCCCCCACCTCCTCGAGCCTGTTACACAGGGACAGGAGGAGGCCCCATTCAGCCCCTCGACCCTGTTACACAGGGACAGGAGGAGGCCCCATTCAGCCCCCCCTCCTCGAGCCTGTTACACAGGAACAGGAGGAGGCCCCCATTCAGCCCCCCCTCCTCGAGCCTGTTACACAGGGACAGGAGGAGGCCCCATTCAGCCCCCCCTCCTCGAGCCTGTTACACAGGAACAGGAGGAGGCCCCATTCAGCCCCCCTCCTCGAGCCTGTTACACAGGACCAGGAGGAGGCCCCATTCAGCCCCCCCGCCTCCTCGAGCCTGTTACACAGGGACAGGAGGAGGCCCCATTCAGCCCCCCTCCTCGAGCCTGTTACACAGGGACAGGAGGAGGCCCCATTCAGCCCCTCGAGCCTGTTACACAGGAACAGGAGGAGGCCACATTCAGCCCCTTTAGCCTGTTGCACAGGGACAGGAGGAGGCCCCATTCAGCCCCTCGAGCCTGTTACACAGGGACAGGAGGAGGCCCCATTCAGCCCCCCCACCTCCTCGAGCCTGTTACACAGGGACAGGAGGAGGCCCCATTCAGCCCCTCGACCCTGTTACACAGGGACAGGAGGAGGCCCCATTCAGCCCCCCCTCCTCGAGCCTGTTACACAGGGACAGGAGGAGGCCCCATTCAGCCCCCTCCTCGAGCCTGTTACACAGGGACAGGAGGAGGCCCCATTCAGCCCCCTCGAGCCTGTTACACAGGGACAGGAGGAGGCCCCATTCAGCCCCTCGAGCCTGTTACACAGGAACAGGAGGAGGCCCCATTCAGCCCCCCCTCCTCGAGCCTGTTACACAGGGACAGGAGGAGGCCCCATTCAGCCCCTCGAGCCTGTTACACAGGGACAGGAGGAGGCCCCATTCAGCCCCTCGAGCCTGTTACACAGGAACAGGAGGAGGCCCCATTCAGCCCCCCCTCCTCGAGCCTGTTACACAGGGACAGGAGGAGGCCCCATTCAGCCCCTCGAGCCTGTTACACAGGGACAGGAGGAGGCCCCATTCAGCCCCTCGAGCCTGTTACACAGGAACAGGAGGAGGCCCCATTCAGCCCCCCCTCCTCGAGCCTGTTACACAGGGACAGGAGGAGGCCCCATTCAGCCCCTCGAGCCTGTTACACAGGGACAGGAGGAGGCCCCATTCAGCCCCCTCCTCGAGCCTGTTACACAGGGACAGGAGGAGGCCCCATTCAGCCCCCTCCTCGAGCCTGTTACACAGGGACAGGAGGAGGCCCCATTCAGCCCCCCCCTCCTCGAGCCTGTTACACAGGAACAGGAGGAGGCCCCATTCAGCCCCCCCTCCTCGAGCCTGTTACACAGGAACAGGAGGAGGCCCCATTCAGCCCCCCCCTCCTCGAGCCTGTTACACAGGAACAGGAGGAGGCCCCATTCAGCCCCCCTCCTCCTCGAGTCTGTTACACAGGGACAGGAGGAGGCCCCATTCAGCCCCCTCTTCGAGCCTGTTACACAGGGACAGGAGGAGGCCCCATTCAGCCCCTCGAGCCTGTTACACTGGGACAGGAGGAGGCCCCATTCAGCCCCCTCCTCGAGCCTGTTACACAGGAACAGGAGGAGGCCCCATTCAGCCCCCCCTCCTCGAGCCTGTTACACAGGAACAGGAGGAGGCCCCATTCAGCCCCCCCTCCTCGAGCCTGTTACACAGGAACAGGAGGAGGCCCCATTCAGCCCCCCCTCCTCGAGCCTGTTATACAGGGACAGGAGGAGGCCCCATTCAGCCCCCCTCCTCGAGCCTGTTACACAGGAACAGGAGGAGGCCCCATTCAGCCCCCCTCCTCCTCGAGCCTGTTACACAGGAACAGGAGGAGGCCCCATTCAGCCCCCCCCTCCTCGAGCCTGTTACACAGGAACAGGAGGAGGCCCCATTCAGCCCCCCCCTCCTCGAGCCTGTTACACAGGAACAGGAGGAGGCCCCATTCAGCCCCCCCTCCTCGAGCCTGTTACACAGGGACAGGAGGAGGCCTGATGTTATAGTTGGGAAACTTTCACTTGAACCGCGGTGTCGGGAGCTGACTCTACGTTTGAGGTCCTTTCCTCTTTTTGGTTTCTGGGCTCCCTCCATCCCCGCAGTGAATAATTTAGCTCCATCTATCCTATCAAATCCTCTGCTCAAACAGACACTCCGATTCACAAACGCTTGCTCTCCTCGGGACAAATGCAAGAATGGCAAATGTCCGACTTTCACAACAATTTATACTGCAAGGAGAAAGGGTGCCCATTTCCCTTTTTATATTGTCCATCCCTCAGCTGCCCTTGCTCAGGGGGCAGTTCAGTGCCAGCCAACCACGTCGCTGCGGGTCTGGAGTCACGTGTAGTCCAGGCCAGGCTAAGGGCGGCAGATTTCCCTCCTCACCGCCCCCCCCCCCCCCCCGTTAAAGGGGGATTAGTGAACCAGATGGGGTTTTTTTTACGCCAGTCTTCAAAGGTCCGGGTGTCGTCCTCGATCTTTTAATTCCAGACCTTCTACTGAATTCAAATTCCACCAGCTGCCGCAGCAGAACTTGGACCCAAGTTCCCAACGGAACGTAACCCCCGCCCCTCTGGATGCTAAGCCCATGGATTGGTCTGCAGGTCTATTCTGACCGGCCGGAGTAGGGGGGTGGGGTGGGGTGGGGCGGGGTGGTTGTCGTTTCCACCAGCCGGAGGCTGCCGTCGGCCCACGCAAAAACGTTCCGCCTGCCGCTCAATTCGGCGCTGCCCCCCAACCCCACTACCCCCCCACCCCCCCCACCCCCCCCCCACCCCCTCCCCGCGCCTGGGGACGTAGCCAGCTGACCCAGTCGAACAGCACCTTCCGGAGGTCGATCGTGACGGGCAGAAACATCTGGCGAGAGCCCCCCCCCCAAAACGAAACGCCAGCCCTCAGGACCTTGATCCCGCGATTGGACAGCACTTGCTGACCGACCCTGAGCGCGCCGACCAGCTCCGCCGGCAACCGAACTGGTTGGCCACGCGGCCCACTTATACGTGCTAGAAGCCGCGTCACGTTCATAGGCAGGGGGACCCGTCCCCGGCAAACTCAAAGGAGCAGATTCAGGCCTCGCGCCTTTCTATTTGACTGTGTCGGGAGTTTGGGGAGTCTACAGTCTCCACCCCCCCCCACCCCCCAC